>NW_019379507.1:921807-944278 GCF_000648655.2 Copidosoma floridanum | reverse complement strand
ATATATATTACTATGCATACTAAAGTTAGAGATCCGTTTTTAGGATACTACAACGAACTAGATAAACCTCTTACGTATCTGGCTTTAAAAATAAAATTCCAAAAAAAACTGTTAACAAGATGTGAAATTTTTGAGATTAATTACGGAGCTTTTCCAAAAACCTTTATCTTATTTAAAGTAGATCCTTTACTGAATGCTCAACCATGGTTTCGACCAGTAAGCGTGTGTACAGAGTAAAAATTGTAAAAAAAACAAAATTAGTGTTATTCCATAACAAGGTTATTAAATAGCAAACAACTAATCCACAGTAGCTCTAAAACGGATTTATTTAAAGAAATACGTTCTCAAGCTATTTATCTAACATGTTGAACACTGCCAAGAGAGACCAGACAGTATTGTCAATAGTTACGATGATCCTTAAAACTTAAGGATGATTATTTATCAAAGAATCGAATTAAAATTTCAAAGTTACTTCTAGCACGGTTGCCCCAGTGTTATCAAATGAACAGAGATACTAATTTGAGGAGTGCTGAGACTATGGATAATAAATGTAAGAAAACTTATGCAACTAGCGAAAAAATACGAACATTCAGTTATGAGTTGATAGAAACATGGGACTGCGATTTTTAACCAGGAAATACACGGAAAGACAAACATTCAAACTGTATTCAAGCAAATGAGAATCATTGAAATAGAAAACTATCTAATCTGCTTGACGCATTTTGACTAACATCAATAATACTTATATTTCGTTTGAAATTAAGCTTCTTCGATGACTGTGTTGATAATGAAAATATAAGGATTTTTATACACAATTTCTGATCGGTATTTTTCTGTGGGATTAAGTTTCCTGTGTACATGGTACATAGTATTATCTAAAATTTATTATAACTAAAAAAAAAATATTTTTGTGAGACTAAGATCTCAAAATTTTGTTTGATTTTCAACGTTTAGCCAGCCATGTAGTATTTTCACCTCCAAATGTTCTACTGGTTTCGTTTTATCTTTAATATTATACTTATCAAAAGTTACGATTCTATTTGTAGTAAATTGATTTGTCACTTACTTGACATATTTGTCTACAGCTATTAACTAAAATGATAAATCAATATAAAAACTGTGCAAGTACTTAGTTACTATTATTTTATCTCGCTACTTGAAAAAAAAAAAGAAATTGAAGTTGGACTAACAACAACTGATAAAAATGCAGTAGTTTTATAATAATATCGTAAGTTTTTGTTGAGGTATTTGCAAAAAAAAAAAACATTAAGAAACTAATAACTCTCAAATTCCCATTCTTTTTCACAAAGATATTGTTATGTTTATAACGTATCCATAAGCTAGACGTTACAACAAAAAAAGATAAGCTCTATTAAATATTTGAGATATATTTACTAAACAAATGAGTTTCCTTATGTAGATTTTCAAATCGTTTCTTGAAATAAAACCATGCCAAGTTCATCATTACATAGGACATATTTTATTATGTTGTATCGCTCTATTAAAACTTTATTAACTAAGTTATAAAGAAGTAACATTTTTGATATTTCTTGTGAATTGTATTGATTATTAAAAACAATAGAGAATTAGAGATCAAATTGGCTTAGAGCTTTGCTTTCAAAACCTGATTTCTTAATTTTTTAATTTTATTATTATTACTTTTTTTTTTGAACTTTACTGAAATTCATCTACTGACTTCAAAAAGAAAGTCTTTAAATTAATGCTATTTAATTGTAAGTACATTAAATCTTTTATTTTCTTATCTGTAAGAGATAACATACACCGCTGTTATTTCTACTTGCCTATAATGGCACATTATTTATAAATATAAAACTCAGCTTTTTTTTGTGTAAATTTTTTTTTTGTCCAAGAACTTTTTGTAAGTATTGGTTTTCTCACAAAAAAAGAGAAGGATATTTCTACATACAAATGATATTACTCTCAAGGTAAAGTTCAAGGTGCCATTTAGTGTACTGTTAGCATTCTCTTTCAATCCGTTTTAAAATAGAAACTGCAGACAATACTATTGTACATCTTCTTCAGGGCAATCACTGAATTGGAGGGAGTTTACGAGTCCACGTTTGAAAGACGTGCGTCTGTTAGACTTTTGTATGCCTCTTAAAAATATGACGTGTTTTTCTGGATTTTAGGATAGAGAGTGTAGCATGATCTCTGAGTCAAAAATCTGATGATCTGCTACGTTAAAAAACATATGTTACATAATTTTGTTAAGAAAATTTTATTATATTATGAATGAAATGTAGAAAAAGTAACAAATAATTCTCCCTCGTTTTTACAGTGGCTTGTGAAAGAATCAATTCGTACTAAAAAATGTATGGCGTATCATTCACATCTTTATGCAGTTAGTCGATTCAACAACGAATACTGTATTAATTATGATGATACAAAAGGCTCTAACATATTGTTCTATCTAAAGGCAACTAAGGTAAAAGTTAATAAATTTATTACTTCATTACATCCAAACTATATTTTTTTTAAGCCTTTGTTAATTTTTAACCCAATTCAACTCCCCAGCTCATCATTACAAAGTCTCGTGTTACAAAGTCTATCTAATTTAAGGTGGCTCATGACACGTGTACTATCTGATTGCGTGACAACAGACCATTAGATCAACAAACATCCGGGGATGACGCTGCCGTAGCACAATTAACCTGTGTCTGTTCATACAAAATCACCTTTTCGATAGCTCATACTAAAATATTACCTGGTACTCCCAAATTTTTTTGATATTATTAAGAAGTTTACGACTTATTTTAGTTCCTAATTTTATACAAAACGTTAAGATATATTTTGGAAAATATCGTAACATTCTTAATCAATATTGTATGGCCTTTTATAAGAGCCCCAGTAAAACATGAATTTTTAAGAGATTTGTTTTCAAAAATTGTCTGGCAACACAGCTTCAAATTTTTAGAGGTGATTCGGTTCATATTAAAGTGTAATTCCTCCAAGTTTCGTTAATACTTAGTGTATTTTGATTTCGTATTAAGCCACCTTAACAGCAAGGTATCCCGACAGGGCTTTATAAACTAAACAAATATAATCCAAGTGAGGAATAATTAGGCTAGTTACCATCATTGCTTTGAGAGAGCTGAACAAAAGTTTCGCCCGATAGCGTAATTAACATAGGACCCCGTGTAATATGTAGCCACTACGTGTGCATTCCAACTCAAATCTTCTGTAATTAGAACGTCAAGTGTTTTTATTTATTGAAGATAGAAATGCTAGAGCTACTTGTTCAATTAACGCTATTGCTTATTTAAAACGAAAAGACTTGAGTACACAAAGTTATAGGGTTGAAGATGCTTGCTTATTAATCAACATTATAAATGAGTTATAACTAATACACACGCGCTTACCGAGTTATTTAGTTAAAGGCGCTAGTTTATCAATTAATATAATTATAAAGTAGAAAAAGAATTGCAATTCTTGTTACTATTTATCAGACCTTAGTGAGAATTATTGATCTTTATTTAACGGTGATTTTATTGTTAATTAGAATGCAGCAAGTGTTTTTAGTTTTTCACAAACATGATAAACTCCTGCTTTTTTTTCTTCGAAGCTAACAATTTATAAATACTAAATGAAAACTAATTGTCAATCTAGTTTTTGTAAACATAAATTTATTTTAATGAAATTTTTTAAAACAGTAGCTGTAGAGAAAAAAACCGCAGATGCAATTTGAAAGTATGACAAGCAAGCACGAAAATGACCTTGTCTGCTCGACTACGGCGTAATATAAATAAGGGGGTATAGTTTGTAATGTGGACGCTGTGAAGCACGCTCTGCAATATATTTTAAACCACTATTATCCTTATAGAAAGCTTATAGTAAGCATTTTGAGCAGACTTGTGAAGTAAGCGCCCAAAAAAAATAAATGGTGATATTTCGTACTTGTCCAAAACTCAAACTATTTCTCCTCACTTGTGTAAATCATCTCCACTAATTTTTTTATTTGTGTACAAATGGTTTCGGAGATATTTGCAGAAGACAACCTTAAAATAAGGTGTGGCGTAAAAAAAAAAAAGAACCTTCATTTCAGATGCTGAATTACGATAAAAGTATATTCGAACGACACCATTCGATTCCTCCACATTTCCTGATTATGACGGTGTAGTAATTGATTGATTTGGATGCAATAAAATAAGAGAATAATTAAATTTAATTTTGTAACTGTGATACAAGCCAAATATCTAGTAACTTTCCCTACTGATTTTTTAATCCCGTTCCGTTCCGTTAGTTTAAAGGCAGCAGAAGTAAATTTCTTTGTACCGATAGATATTGGTAGGTATAGATATTATTTATAATCGAAAAGTAAGGCTATTCAAAAAATAAATCAAGCTAATTTAAACTAAGTAATAAGCTGCTTTGTGATGTGTGAATTCAAAATAATATTGATGTTTAACGTTAATTAAAAAATGACAGTGACTCGGGGCACGCGACCCCCGAGTCGCTGCCTCAAAAAATTCTTTCTAGTGCAGCACCAGTGGTGCTGTGTGGTCAATTTGAAACATTTAAATTTCAAATAACAACAAGTATTAGAGGTTATAGGTAGGGATTATGGCAGCGGTTTTTTTATACTCGGGGTTTACTTAACTAAATCCATGAGCTGTTTCGCTTCTCCGCATTAATCAACAGCTCGTGCTCTACAAGATTTTTATCAGGTAATATTATTTCACTCAAGTGTCTGTCTTTGCAAGTACCAACATTTTTTTCACAAATTTGTTTCACGTATTTCAGACGTCAATAGCTCTTTTTTGCCTTATCAGTGCTTCGCTACTCTGCATGAATCGTCAGCTCGTGCTCTATAAGATCTGTTTCAGAATAAAGCTTTTCATGCAACTATCTGTCTTTCTAATTACATTTATTCACAAATGTATTTTACGTATTTCAGCTAGATGATCCGACACAAAATTATCTTGAGTGGTTTTGAGTTTTAAGATTTTGTGACAAACAATACGATGGATGTATCAATGGAAGCTGTCGTGCTTTATATCAAGCATTTCGAACACGAAGATGCAGTAGGCATATGTGTAATATCTCATTAATATAACAAAGTAATCTACTCGATTAAACCGAAGGAGTAAACTTTGTTCATCAGATACGATTATTTGTAAGATAGCTTGTTAAGTTGTATCCTGTATTTTGATGCAAAAAATTTTTAGCTCGATTCAGACATGTGTCTCTATATATTTGTTTTATATTTTATAATTTTATCTCATTTTAGAAGCAAAAAAAGGAGCTTTTTGTAACTTAAAACTCTACTACAATGCCTCCTTATGCAGCACTAGGAGTTGATCAGCTGTTTGAAATCTTTGAAATCATCATGATTTTTGACGGAAAAAGGAAACCAAAATTAAATACTATCTGGCAAAAAGGTAGTTCTAAACTCCATAATACATTAAGTGGTAAAACTGTTTATTTTTACGTATTTGGAAATATAATTGGTAAACGTGGTGTAGAAATATCAAATTAAAAAATAAAAATCCCGATGTTTTAAACAGTTTTATATTGAACTTTAACATATTTTTTGACGACGTTAAGTCAACAATACTAAAACCAGTCTTAAATAATAACTCTAATGAAAAAATTTGATTTGCTAAACTCTTACCCTGTGTTTTTTTTATTAAAAAAAAACATACGTTGTTCAGCAAAAGGAAGTAATTTAATTTATTAGGGTGTGCACTTAAGGACGTTGATCACACACAGCATTTTCTGTACGATCTTACTGAAATTTCAACAGAACGCGCATAATAATGTGAGAAAGTCACGTGTTAAATTTGAGATCGTTTCACAACACCGTTTTTTAAATATTGATTGTTGAAAAAACTTTAATTTAACACGTAACCTTATTGAAGAGTCATATAAAAATGGAATTTATAAGAAAATGGTGTGTAGAATTTTTCCAATTTTTTTTTGCATGACGCAATACCATAATACTGGTATTATACTCAATTTTTCAAGAGATCGGCAAGTTATTTTTGCAATTAAATTAAAAAAACAGTGTCGGACGCCTATATATAGGTATACAAATGCATTCAAAACAGTTGCCGTCGCTGCCACATGCTCGCTCCCCCCTCACTGCACTCTCTACATTACCCCTCTAGCTGTGATGAACGTTCTTAATGTGGTAATACCGTTGAAGGAAGATCAATTTTACAACTGATAAGTTAAAGTTTAATATAACTACGTATGACTCTACAAAGATTCGTCATTTTTAAAAAATACCTCTTTCTGGAGTTCCTCGACAAAAAAGTCCAAAAGATCTTGTGCACTCGAAAGCCTTGAAATATAAGAGATTTGAAGCTCAAAATTGTAATAATTATGGCGAGTTTGAAGGTCTGCTTGTTTATAATACTTCGGTATTGTGGAAATCTCGTCAAGAAGCTATCTACAAAAAGTATGGAGTTTCTTAATGAAAAAAAGTTGTAAAAGCTATTATAGCTATGAAAATTAATGCTTAATGGAACAGTGCCATCAAACAGATTGGCAATTTTTCCGTTTCAGTAACGTTTTGGACTCCCGAACAGATCAATTTGTGGAGTGCAGTAAGGAATTTTGAAAACATTTACATATTCATGGATGCAGCTAGACGTCTCATAAAAAAATATCTACTAATGGAAAGACATAGCATATCTTTTTATACTTTATAAGTATACCACTAGGACAAAAAATTCACCCGATTTTTCAATTTGTTTCGGATCATCTGCCATTCACTTAAAAGACGCCTTCTGTTAGTGAAAATATGCCAAAAGTTGTTTTCTCTTATCTTTAGAAACTGTTAAATAGACAAATATTATGACGGAGTATTTCAATTCAGATTCAGATGTTGCATCCTCAGGGTGATCATAATCTTTTTTTTTTAGATATCACACGTATAACATCAATAAATTGGCCAATTTGTGGTCAACTTTTTCTTGCAATATACATAGATGTTCTTGACGGTTTGATTCATTTAGCTAGAGCTTATTTAGAAAATCAAAACAAGGCTCTCCCGAAGTTAAACGAATCTGATTACAGAAATATGTACGTTGATAGCCCAAAAAAATTATTCATAAAATAAGAGGTAAATACATGGAACCACAGAAAGACATAGATATGATGTATAATAGACCTAAATCAAAATTTACAATTGATTTGTTAAAAAATGGGTTGCTAATAAAGCCTATTGGCCACAAGAACGATATATACTTAAATAAATGTACGTGTTCGTTTGATACAATTTTTACAAAAATCATTCTAAATTAAAAAAAAATGTTGATTCTAATTGCAAAGGTAAATCGTGTTTTAGGGGTATTGAAATAGAATTTATCTTAACTGCTTAGAAGACGATGTTGTATAACAATAGATTTGAAATTTGTTTGAAGTGTTTTAATGCTAATAGTAATGATGTTTTACATTTCAAAAAATTTCTTGGTCACCTAACATTCAAATTATTTGAAAATTGTGTAACAAATACTTTTTTCATCAAAGTAACATCTGAATATCAATCAGAAGTACTTAACATCAAAGAACTGCATTCTTACATCTATAATTATGCCCAGAATTAGAAAACTTGAAATTCATTGGCATTCAAGAGTTTTGCAATAAAAATTATTTGAAAATTATTCCTACAAATTTCTTGACGAATAGTAAATCGCACGTTATAGTCGGAGTAGTAGCTTTGCAACAAATCAAACTTTATAGGAAGTCTTCACCATTTTACAGCTTATTGCCGAACTTTGAAACAAAGTATTTATAAGTTGAGTGAAAATTGAATTGTAGGAAAAAATATATTGAAGCTAATGTGTAAACAAATTTTATTTTTATTTTTTATTTATTTGTAAACACGTGAAATAGAATAACTGATATCTCACTCTCACTTGATATGTTTTATTGTGAAGACACTTTTAAATTTGATAATAAATTGTAATGTATTGAAATTCATTACTTTTTAAATTCTTCAAAAGAAATCACTGGCATTAAATCATTTTCAATCCTTGCCTTCAACATAAGTATGTCAGCATCGAGGCTAACTGTAATTTTAGAAGTGAGTTTCTTAAACAAAGAATAAATTGGGAAACGTATCTATAGGGTCACTTTTAAAAAAATACATTCAGAAAAGGTAATGTCGAATTTCCTTTGTACGAGACCAAACCATTCTCAAAAGCCTTTATACTTTTTTGTCTTTAAATCACATCAACCTAACGAAGCAAACTAACTTCAGCTATGTACAAAACAGACTTCAGTGCTTCGAAAGTTGATGGTTTTATAATTGTATTTTAGCATTTGTACATTTCAGTTGGTCGATAGATATTATGATAGAGATTATAAGGTCGTAGACTTTTGTCACACACAGTATAACGCATATTAAGCTCGTGTACTGAGCCATAGCTTATTAGGCTATAGCTAAAAGGAAGAGCCAGGATAAGATGAGGACAGACAAAGTCCCGAAGTAATGGCCATGGAGTGACTTGAGCAGGCGTGGCAATAGAGATTAGATCCTGATAGTCGAGCGCCTTTCCTCGAAGGAGCATAATAAAAACCTTTATTCCGTATATCTATTGTCATAAAGTATGCCGAGCCAAAGTTAAGTAATATAAACAAGTTATCAAAATTCTAGTATCGCACTTTGATGACCCCAAGATTGTATTGTTATTTGTAAGATCATATTACCATCTGTAATTGTTCTCAGCATTAATCTAAAATATAATTACAAAATCATGTAGGTACACAATTAAACACCACAAGGTTGTGTAGGTACATAAGTAAATTTGTATTATATTTATCTTCATAGCCTCTGCACTTCCTTTCGCATCCATAGAAAATTATTCGATGAACTTCAATAACTTCTGTATGCCAACTAGCCAAACTATCAAGTACCGTGTCCTTGTTATAGAGCCTCAGCTCAATTGGTTTGCACATATTAAAATCAAATGAAAAATGAGTTTATAAATAAATCTTCACAACTTATTGTCATATATTAGTGTTACAATTGTTTCGGTACACTGTACCTTCCTCAGACCCAGAGGTTTATAAACAGTTTATAAACCTCTGTGTCTGAGGAAGGTACAGTGTACCGAAACAATTGTAACACTAATATATGACAATAAGTTGTGAAGATTTATTTATAAACTCATTTTTCATTTGATTTTAATATGGAATTGAATCTTCACCAAGTAACGACCGAAAGTATTAATTATTGGTTTGCACATGCCCAACTTGTCATCGATAAGGCATACAAGCTCATGAAAATCATCAAAATGCTAAAAGACACGTGGTGGGTTGACACTCTTCGTCACTATTTAAAACAGTGTCAATACAACTACTCTGACCTTTTACAATCTCCTACTTTGAATACTTACAAGGGCTTAGCAATACAAAAATTAGACCACCCCGAAGCAGAATTTAAGTGCCGCTTCATCTTCAAAATTGACTTGCAAACAGATACCTAGTTTTTACTGATACTTCAAAAGACAACAGATCCTCAGACAACGGTGTTCCCATACATTTAAACTCACATCTGCTTCAAAAACTGTTATAAAAAATCCCAGAACATGCTTCTATTTTGACAGCAGAAACAATAGGCATACTAATGGCCATACAACATTTAATGAGCAAAAATGTAACAAAACACTTTTCCCCGATCAAGTCTAAACATACTTCACAATACTCAACACAAAAAGGCTCATCAAACGCAGTGAACGGTTTGGCTTACAAATCGACTTGTTTTGTTTTCATCACACCATGGCATAAGCAGCGGGTAATGAAATTTCGGACTCCTTAGCCAGAGAAGCTATCCACATCGTAACTAATATACTATGTTTATTACATTACACTAATTTTAATAAGCCATAACTAAGTGCTTAAACAAACAAATGGAAAAATCGTTAACTGCCATGATTTCAGAAAACTGACTAGAAAAAAATTCCATATCCATGCCTGAAATGTGATATATCGGAGTCCCTGCAGGTACTCAGCGCTACATATCAAACAAATAACAATAAAAACAACAGTATTATATTTATAGCATCCCAAAATATGTCAACAAATCGCTACTTCGAACTTCTAGTGCGCAGCAGAATTCATGGTGTTTACATTCACAGAGGTAACCGTGACCCGCGACTCACCCACACTGGCGCTAGCCAGCCTGTAACTTACAGATGCTAAAAAATTATCAGACAGCTTTAAGTGTTAGAAAAAAATGAGAACATAGAGGCAATAATATTAGTGGGTAATAGTTCGTCAACTTTGCATAGGTATTAAAATTTAAAGCATGACACTAATTGTACGATGCTGGAGCTTTGGAGCAAAAAGAACAAAAAAATTTAGCACTCATCTAGTGGATTTAGAAGCTCAAAAAAGTAAGTCTAAGAAAAGAATACTTAAACAGTACCAATTCCGTATGTCCTATAAAAGTCCGTTGATAACTGACAACTTCTAAAGAATCAACATTCAATGTTTAAACCAGCTGAAAGCAAACCCTCAAAGCTCTAAAATATGCAAGAAGAGTCAAGAAAAAATTATCAAACTGATTTAGTTTCTACTTAGTCTAGGTATTTTGAAGCCATAATTCCAAGCAAGTTTAAAAATGGTAGTTGGATTTTCTTTGTAACATTAATTGAACAAGAACATTTTTTATCATAAGTTAATTTTTCTTACCTTTTTTATAGAATAGGTACAAAGTATAATTTGAAAATTCTGAAGTGAATTAAATTGTCTCATTAATTAAGTGAATGCCTCGATTCATGTATGCTGGTTGAAAACTTAAGGAAGAAGTCAAATATTTCAAAAACTGTAATCCACAATCCCGATAAAGATCAAAATATTAGTTTTTGTCGGATAAGGGCCATCGCCTTCAGCGTTTTTTGGTTTTAAATCGTCACATTCTTCCCATATGCCATCTTCATGATAATATACGTTGATGACAATATATTTTTTTAAATTAGCGTGGTCACGCCACATCTACAATTTAAACAAGTAATAATATTAGCTTTTGCTTTTGTCACCTCTAGCATAATTTCAAAACGACGTTTACTTTAAAATTCTAACAAACAGCTATTTATTGTAAAGTCATACAACAACTTTAAAAATATTCAAACTTTCAATTGATGTAGATAAACTATAGAAATAATATTCGAATTTTTTTTGTTTTAAAAGTAACTGGATAAACACTTCAAGTATACTATGTATAGAGCAAGTATTGTACACTGTAAAATACTCACCATTATTCACTAAAGCCTTTTCTCCAATTTTTGTAAACGTGTGTCTAGACAGATTTGTATGAATAAATTCACCAAAAGTCAACGATGCTTTGTTAATTTCGATTTATGAGCTGTGACATAGTGATACTGTATTTGATAGACATACATTTTTAGAACTTACAACCTTGCTATTTATTATTGAATCTGAGCTATCAAAATTTGGACTTTTAGGTTCATAAGATCAAGATACATCTTTACTGTTAAACAATATTCTCTTGTAACTCAACACTGTTGTAGTACTCTTTTCCTTGGCCCATCCAATTTTCCGTTTGAAACAAATAACTGTTATTGAAATGTGTTTCCTTACTTGATAGTATAGAATTTGACAATATCTTATTTGAAAGATGATTTGTTTCATAAACATACACTTGGAAAAAGTCATCAACATCCAGTACATTGGACATCAAATTATTAATTACTAGCGGCCCCCCCGTCTCGACTTCGCCCGAGACTTACTAAATGGAACACCGTAGTGTGTTGACACGTAATGTGAAACGTTTTCAGTGAAAAATTATACATCCAGTTCTGACACTTCTCACAACAAAAATCTTCTTATTAAAAATATTTTGGTTTGGAATCCATACAGTTTATGTGGCCAAATAATAAGCTGTAAAAATAAAAAATAAAATATAATTATTCTGAAAAGTACCGTGCATTCCTTATGCCATAAATAATCATTGGCCATGAGGGGCCGTTGATTTGCAGTTTCTCCCGTATAAATAATTTACGAAAAGGGCTATTTTTTTATGCTGTAAAGATTCAAAGCTCACAAAAAATTTATCATTAAAAAATTTGTTTCTCTTATCTCACAACTTCATTACCAGAGCAACAAAGTCCTGGAGCTTAATCTCTACGTTTTTTATCGCAACAAAAATACAAATACATATTCTACCTATTTGAAAATCTGAATGATTCAAGAGATTACTATGACGGTCATAGTGAAAAGCTGATCTCTCACTTAATAAATTCTTTCGTCGTTTTCTTGACCCTAAAATTGTATTGATAAGATGCATTTGAAGTTTTCCTTCTAATTCGACTTCTTGTGACTTATAGTATAGTTGAGATTCTTGTGAACCCTAAAGGCTATTTTATTCAACTTTATTAGGTTGTAATATATTTGTTGGCAAGGTAGTTCGACGTCCGATGAACCTGAAAAGGACCGCTAAGCTTCTTAATTAAAGTCTTTCTTGACTGAAGTTTCCAGCAAACATGACTGTCTGGATACCTCAGGGTTTAAAGCTTTGGAGCTAGTTGTAGAGCTCTTTCCCATGGTCTCCTGGTATAACGTCAAAGACAGTGTCTAAAGCACGTTTTTTTCAGACTCAGTTGTTTTGGTGATCTAAAGTGGAAAGGTTGGTTTGTGATGCTTGCCCGTTGGTAACTGTCCCGTTGATTATTTTTTCATTATAGCTGTTAGGTTCTCCCAGCGCAGACCTTGGAGAGGATCGGTGATTCCTGGTTGAATGCTTAAAGTTGAGAGGGTTATATAGGGTCGTCAGTCACCGGGGTTCCCAGCCTTGCTACAAACAACTCTGCTCGTGACGTCTGCCAGTGAATGACTGACTTAGTTTAATAATGGCTAGCTTTACATAGTCTTACAAACTTAGGTGGCCCTTAAAAGAACCGATGAGTTTGATGGTTAAGTAGGGAACGTAAATACTTAGAATGGTCCTGAAAAGGGCCAGTGGTGAAACTTGCAGCTATTCCATGTTATTATTCTTGATGATAGAGAGCCAGCTGCTGGAAGCTTGACTGAGTCTCTGTATATGGAGATCGTACATGAGGGAGGTAAGCTACTAACCAAAGAATATCTTGTCTTCAGGTCGTTCCTCGGTTCACCAACCGTTCATCGTTAATCAGGAAAGTGGGCCTGTAGAATACTGTTTTGTCCGAGATTTCTTCGTAGATGATGTCGTCTCGTACTTCTCTTCATACTTATTTTCAATATATTTACAATGAACTTTTATAACATCGTTATTTGTTAAGAAATATATCTTTAATATAACAAGGAACAAGCACAACGAATAATAAGAAATTAGGTTAACAAAATCACTAGCTTTGATATAATCTGAGACAGAGGCCTTTTTCTAATTCTTTTAAGTAAATACAAATAACTATCAGCAATAACTAATAGGTCATTAGTAACCCTTTTTAAACGCGATGGTCTAGCATCAATACGCTTGGTAACTAGTGCCAAGAGAGAGGATAGTTTTTATAAAAGGATCTTTCCGATCCAGGGCTAATTACATGCTTCCGGGCACGTGCACGTGTCTAACTTATTAATAAATTATTGCAATAAAAATCTGAATTAGAGAAGAAGAGATACGCTCTCTTGCAATAAAATCTCTCTCTCTGTCGTACGTCTTTGCAGCGCCACACAAGACTAACTGTCGCAAATTTGTTTTGCATAGCAACGCAAGAGGGAGAGGAGGGAGGGCGTTTTTACGCGATCAACCCTCTCTCTCTCTCTCTCTCTCTCTCTCTTTTTTACCTGTCACTTTTTTAGCGGTTAAGAACCGTACATATACTCCCCCCGTTGATAGTGGAAGCTATCAACAAATTGTAGTGGCCTCCCAAGCGCATACAAATATTAATAGAGTTAGATTACAAACTCTTTTTTTATGAATATCTCAATCTTCTAAACTATGCCCATACGCATTAATTTTTATCAGGTAACGAAAAAAAAGATTCAACGTTTCTTTTGTAAAGGCCATGCGCAGTTTTGATTGTGGCTACTCGAACTACTCTGTCGTTCCCATGATGCAACTCAAAAACTCGTCCCAGCTGCCACTGCATGCACGGAAGATCTTTTTCGATTAAGATTACTATCGTCCCTTCTTTGATGTTATTATCGGATTTTATTCATTTTTGTCGTTTTTGCAACTCGCTTAAATACTCTAGCTGCCATCTCCTCCAGAATTCCTGCTTGCTCTTGATGATTTGATTCCAAGAATTCAATCGATTATCTGGAACGTAACGTAAATTATCTTCTGGCAGCGTGGTGGACGTTCTTCTTTTCAATAAATGCGCAGGCGTTAAAGCGATGAGATTGTTTGGATCGGTGAAAATGGGGCATAGTGGTGGTGAATTGAAAATCGCTTTAATTTTGGTCGCAAACGTGCTCAACTCTTCGCGCGTATACAGAGCGTCACCGAGCACTCGTTTCAGATGATGCTTCGTTGATTTTACGGCAGCTGCCCATAAGCATATGAAATGGGGAGAAAGAGGTGGGTTAAAACTCCAATTAATTTTGTGTATTTCTGAAAATTCATTGACGCTTGCTTTGAAGGCCTGAGACTCCATTAGAGCGAATAACTCGCGTAACCTGTTGTTTGCATCTACGAAGTTGCTGCCATTATTCGAAAATACGTGTGCAGGCCATCCTCGGCGACAAGCAAAACGCTCAAAGGCAGCTAAAAAAGCTTCGGTTGACAAATCACTGGTAATTTCAATGTGAACCGCCTTGGATGACATACACACGAATATACAGCCATACACTTTTATTTCATTTTGGTTGCGCCGTTTTTTCTCTTTTGCGACAAGTGGGCCGAAATAATCTATTCCCGTTTAATAGAATGGAGGAGCGACTGATACTCGAGCGGAAAGTAAGTCTGCCATTTTACAATAAGCGCGCTGTGGCCGAAAACGCCTGCAACGAACGGAGTCACGAACAATACGACGCGTTTGGTTTCTACCATTGACGAAACAATATTTTTGCCGAACGTTGTAAAGCGTTGACATTGCGCCTGTATGAAAATATCTTTCATGGCAGTACCGTATTAACAAATCCGTTACATAATTACAATCAGGAAGAAACAACGGGTGTTTTTGATCGTACGGAAGTTCTGCTTTGCAAATTCGACCACCAACTCTAATAAGCCCCTTTTCATCCAAAAACGGGTTAAGTGCACCAATACTTGCATTCTTAACGCCATCTTTTACTAGCAGTTGGCTTACTTCAACCGAGAATCACGATTGTTGCACAAGCTTGACAATGCGCTCCTCTGCTTCTGCTAATTCGTTTATTAAAGACGTATCATTTTCACCTGTTATTGCTTCTCTCTCGCGTTGAGCTTTACTTTTAGCAAGTTGGCAAAATTGCAAGCAGTTCGGCAACTACTCTTATTAATTTTGGCAACGTAGAAATTCTTTGAGTCAATTTCTGCAAGAAATTGTCCGATTTCATTCTTGTTAAAGCGCAAAATGCCCTTTTGACCCTTGGCAATTGCCCGTTAAATGCGCCCGAAGACGCCGGCCACGCTGTCTCCGGCTGACTAAGCCATAAGGGCCTATTAAACCATAACTTTTTTTTTTTTTAAATCTTGGGGTATTGGCCCTCTAAAAAGCGCGTCAGCGGGATTATCCACAGAGCGCACATAACGCCAGTTTGGCTGCGCATCTTTCGATATTTTTTGAATTTTATTTACGCGGTTGGCCTCGAATACTTTCAACATGCTTGGATGTTTTTTGATCCATTGTAGAACGATCGTGGAATCTGTCCAAAAAAGAAATTTACTTGCATTAAAAATCAAAGCATCCTTGGCCTCTTTAAACAAGCATGTCAAAACTAACGCACCGCACAACTCGAGCTTCGGAATTGTCTGTTCCTTTAACGGAGCGACGCGACTTTTTGAGCAGTAAAGCTTTGACTGAATTTGCACGCCTGTAGATCGCGATACAATGTAAATGCAGGCTCCGTATCCCACCTTACTCGCGTCGCAAAAGCCGTGTATTTAAACATCGATAGGTTCGTTGATCAACACGTTCTTATCTATTTTTAAATTGTTAATCAACGATTGCTGAGCAGCAAACGATCGCCAGGTTTCAAGCAACTTAAGAGGCACCGATTCATCCCACGAGACCTTCTCCCTCCAGCATTCTGCATAATGAGCTTGCATATGACTGTGACTGGACCGATAAAACCGAGCGGATCAAAAATCTTGGCAATCTCGGAAAGAATGAGCCGTTTTGTGGTTTTCTCTTTCGCGTCAATAGGCTTTACCGTGAATAAAAATTGATCGCTTTTCGCGTTACATGATATACCCAATGTTTCATGAATTGGACTTTCGTCCATTAAAAATTCCACGTCGGTAGCTCTTTCTTTGAATCCTATCAACGATTGCGGCTCGTTTGACGCCCACTTCCTTATTTCAAACCCTCCGCGCCCAAGAATGGCCATAATTTCGTCGCGTTTTTTTATTAATTTCGCATATAAATTTGCGTCTGATATAAAATCGTCGACGTACAATTAATTTAAGAGGGCTCGCGAACTGACAGGAAATTCCGAGCTTTCATCTTTCGCCAACTGTTGTAGCGTACGCGTCGCTAAAAACGAAGCAGAAGAAACGCCGAAAGTGACTCTGTTTTGCTGAAAAACGACAATTTCATTGTTGCATAGCCAAAGTAAACGCTGAAAACGACAATCGTCTGGATGTATCGCGATTTACCGATATATCTGTGTTATGTCGACCGTAATGGCGTACTTATATGAGCGAAATCTCCAAATGTGCTCGAAAAGCTTTGCTTGCACCACCGGTCCGATCATTAGAGCATCATTTAATGATATTACTTTATCAGTTTTTGCGGACGCGTCAAAGACAACTCGAGTTTTTGTTGTGAGATTCGCTGCCCTTGTGACCGCATGATGTGGCAGATAATACCCATACTACGACTCGTTGGTTACTCGCGTCATGTGTCCCAAATTAATATAGTAGTTTAACACGCGATGATACTCCTGCCTAAGAGCAGGATCAGCGTCCAGTCTCTTAAGCGAGTTATGAAAACGCCTCAATGCTACGGCTCGTGAATTCCCCAGCTCTGTGGCCTCAGATTTAAAGGGAAGCCTTACAATGTACCGTCCTGTATCATGGCGTGTTAAATGAGTAGTGTAGTGTTTTTTGCATCTCTCGCCTTCCGATGCTTCTTTTTGATCCGTGCCGTCTTCATTGATTAGCCAAAATTTTTCTATTAAATTTTTCAGTTCCGTAACATGACAAGCAGTTTTGTTATTTTTGTTAAATGAAGCGCTACCGGCAGCAGACCATCCAAGAATATTTTTTTGTACTATAAATGTACCTTGGTCGTTCGACAAGTTTATCTGTCCCTGTGACAGCATCGATAAAGTGACCCCAGCACCTATTATAACATCTGTCTTCTCAGGTAAATGAAAAGCCGGATCAGCAAGCTTTATATTTTTTGGAATATTAAAAAATTTACGAGGAAATGACTCGTTAGGGGTTTGCTTAGCTATTTCAGGCACAATCAAAAATTTTACCTTTTTATTGAAATTACTGTGCTTTGAGTAAAAAATGCATTCGATTATCCCCCTTGCTGTTGTGCTGAGGCCGTCGATGTCACCTACGGGAAGCGATGACGCTTGGATCCCGAGACCTAAAAGCTTAGCTAGACTTTCCGACATGAAGTGTGCAGTAGCGCAAGTATCAATCAACGCTCTTGAGGTAACGGATTCTCCTCGATTATTTTTTATTCTAATTTGAGCGGTGAGCATTAATTCAAACGGTAACTCGTGTATTGAAAGACTAGCAGCACCCACATCTAGTCAAGACTGTCTCTTCACAACCTCGCTCGACAAACCTTTGTTCGCATTATCTAAGTTTTGAGAGAAATCGTTGTGCAAAAAGGTGTTACGAAACTTTGCGCATTTTTTGCATTTAGGATACGTACACTGGCCAGCGTGCTGCCGCAAGCAATTTTTGCAACGCGAATTTTCTTTCACTACATTCCATCGCTTTGCTACGCTGAGCTTTCTAAACTGCAAACATTTGTACAAAGGATGACTGCCGTTCTTGCAAACTGGACATTCACGCGAGATATTCGTGGCTAGCGAGCGCACACCCGTTTCAGATTTTTTGCGCTTTGCTTCATTCTGCTCTCTTGCACCGGCTGCACGTTTCTTCCGATCGTTGATTTCAGGCTTAATTCGCGTTTCGTTCTGCTCCATAGTAAGCAACTTGAAAGCCGTCTTGGAAATAAATTTATAAACATCATTTAACTTCGGAATCTCGTTTAGCCTCAATGTATCATCACATTTTGACCTAATGTCAAAGCCTCCGCCAAGACCCTCGTATCAAGAGTAGCGTCGATATGTGCTGCCATAAGAATACGCGTTTGATCGAAAGCATCAGTAAGCAGTTTCCATGCGTGTGCATAATTCTCCTCACTAACACTATATACGGAGACCTTAGTCAAAGCGTCCCCAATCAAGCACGACTGGAGGTGTATAAATTTTTGTAAATTGGATATATCGGCCGAGTCTACGATCGAAATGAAAGCATTTTTAAAGGACAGCCATTAAGCGATGTCACCATTAAACTTAGGCAGCTCGGTGACGGTCAGCTTTAACCTTCGATTTTTGTCGCTCATTGTTGTATTCAAGCCGTTGCCGCCAAGCTGCAGTGGTTGCAAAACGATCGTTTAATCAGGGAATAATTCCTCGCATTTTATATACGTATCGTAAAAGCGCGTTTCCAAATCGTTGAATTCCACGAGGTCATTGCTGTCTTTTTCGACTAATAACGAAAGCTCGTCATCAAGCTCCTCGTAAGCACCGAAGAGCTCTCTCGTGCGTGAGAGACGCGCGCGAACGATTCTCACCTCCGTATGCACGGGCGGATCAGCTTGCTCGTCTTCCACGAATTTTTCTAAATGTTTCATTTGAGCTTGTAACGAAGCTCGCTTTTGGTTAATTAACCTTATTCGAGACGTCATTTTGACACGTTACTAGTGCAAACACAAGAAATAACAAGATAGTGTATTCCAGATTAACTCTTTGAAAGCGAACGCTGTTTATTTCAAAGTTAGAAAACTCGTACAGCTCTGTATATGCACGCACGATGGTTGCGCGAGAAGCAAAGAAATAACCCAATTTCCACCTATTACATAAACACAAAACTTTCGCCACTAATTACTAAAATACACTTACATACATCTCGAACCAAAATGTGTTACTATGACACAAAAAATCTTCAACTCAAAATATTTAGCTCGAGTCGAATTTGAAGTACCAAGCTGCAGCAGGGTGGCGATGACGAGTCGAGAAAATGATGAGTTGCGTAGCGAGGAGAATTGAGCCTTGACGATCAAACGGTTGTGAAGTTGTAGCTAACCTCAAAGATGTTTCCCGGCCATCGCACCATTTTGTTTTGTCCGAGATTTCTTCGTAGGTGAAGTCGTCTCGTACTTCTCTTTATACTTATTTTTAATATATTTACAATGAACTTTTATAACATCGTTATTTGTTAAGAAATATATCTTTAATATAACAAGGAACAAGCACAACGAATAATAAGAAATTATAGCTTTGATATAATCTGAGACAGAGGCCTTTTTCTAATTCTTTTAAGTAAATACAAATAACTATCAGCAATAAGTAATAGGTCATTAGTAACCCTTTTTAAACGCGATGGTCTAGCATCAATACGCTTGGTAACTAGTGCCAAGAGAGAGGACAGTTTTTATAAAAGGATATTTCCGATCCAGAGCTATTTACATACTTCCGAGCACGTGCACGTGTCTAACTTATTAATAAATTATTACAATAAAAATCTGAATCAGGGAAGAAGAGATACGCTCTCTTGCAATAAAATCTCTTTCTCTGTCGTACGTCTTTGCAGCGCCACACAAGACTAACTGTCGCAAATTTGTTTTGCATAGCAACGCAAGAGGGAGAGGAGGGAGGGCGTTTTTACGCGATCAACCCTCTCTCTCTCTCTCTCTCTTTTTTACGTGTCACCTTTTTAGCGGTTAAGAACCGTACAAATACCTTCTCTGTAGATATGCCGTTGGGTCAACCACTAAGAAGGTCGCCGTTGTGGCTGCCGGTACTCTGCAGGGCTGTCTTTCCTGGCTTGCATTTGAAGTAGAAAATTCTCTTACAGCACCAGGTCAAATGGTTGAATGGCCAAAGTGTTGGAGCAGGTTGTACTCTGGCTATACTCGTCTCCTGGTAAGATTCCACCGTAGATGTTGACGTCCCAAACACCCATGTGTCCGTGACAGTCGGTTATTTTGGCTATCTGGGATTAAACCCGATTTATTTCGCTTGCTCAGAAAAGAAGAGTGTCATCGGTAGCTGGAATGCCCAGTTGCACTACGAACCACTCTATTCTTGGTGTAGTGCCAATGATTGACTAAGATAATTGTTGACTCGATGGGGTATGTTATAACCACTCTTTACTATCTTTGATTGCGGGTGGCTTCAATTTTACCTAGAGGTCACCTAGCGGTTCATACTAAACTGAAGCTTAAAGATAGCTTAGTTTAGAAAAACTTTGAACTTATTTATTGCTATTGTTATTAACTTTTTAAAGAAAAAAACTATTCGAAAACCATCTCAGAATCATCAAAAATCAGTGTGCAAAATTTCAGCAAAATTGGTTCAATGGTTTTCGTGGTTAGCGATTACAACGGTTTTAGCGACTTTGCTTTATATATTAGTAAGATAGGGTATAATTTGTCACATGGATATGTTGATTCAGACAATCGGTATGATTTGTTTTATCATAAATCTTCCCGTAGTGGAAAATAGGTACAAAATTAAAGAAATTAATCCAAGTTAAGATACTCTGCCACTACTACTACAATACACACTACTAGTTTTTCAAATATCTTGAAAAAATTTAAAAATTTTATTTGGAACTTTTACTTGATTGATAACATCCTTGAAATTACTTGAATTTTTTCTTTGAAATTTACTTTTCTTGAATTTCTTGAAATTCTAAGTTTTATATTAAGTATAACAATTATTGTCGTATTCACTTGTAATGTTAGCAGCTGAATGTTCAAAATTTTTAAACTGCCTCACACACCTACTCTTTTGCACCGTCCTCGCTCTCTACTCATTGCCATTGGCTTCTCTGACACTGCTGCTGCATGGATCAGATCTTACCTGACTAATAGATCGCAAACAGTACGTTCACCTGATGGTGAATTGTCCCAAACTCTTTTCAGGAACTCAGGCGTTCCACAAGGCAGCTTACTTGGCCCCATACTCTTTTCATTGTTTATCAATGATCTTCCACAAGTATGTAATGATTGCAACCATCACGTATACGCCGACGATTTTTGTTTCTACATCCACGGTAACGCCAGTGAAGCGAAGAATATTGTACTGCGGGCCAACAGCAATCTCAGCTGCATCTCTAACTGGGCCAACCTCAATGGACTTATCGTCAACGAGCGCAAAACTCATGCAATCTGGTTTGGTACCAGAGGCATAAGCAATCGACTGCAAAAGGCTGGTACACTACCTGACTTGGTACTCAATAGTACGATCATCGAGCCTAGTGACACTGTAAAACTGCTTGACGTCACTCTTGACAGTTTGCTTCCGTGGCGATCTCACTGTGCATTAGTTGCTAGAAGCTGTTACTCAGCGTTAGCTAGACTTAAGCGTTTAAGCTGTAGTCTACCCAATGACACTAAGCTACTTCTCGTTCGCTCGCTGGTACTCCCACACTTGGATTTTTGTGCATCTGTACTATATGGGCTCTCTGCCGAGATGGAAACAAAAATGACCAGATGTATAAATGCAGCACTCCGTTTTGTGGACAACCTACGCAAGTCTGAACACATTACTCCTGTCTATAAAAAATATGGCATCGTCTCCTTCTCTACCAGAAGGCTATATATTATGCTTGGCCTCCTTGAGAATGTACTCAAAACTGGGTCCCCTTCATATCTGGCCGAACTCTTCGAATTCAAGACTAGATCATCCGACGCCATTGTCCTTCGCAACACCGATTTTCTGGAGCTGCAAGTGTCACCAGTCAATTTAGACATCTACAACAACTCTTTTACCATTGGAGCTGCTAGAGAATGGAACCCTCTGCCTCCTTCTCTACGTTGCCTACCGCTCACCTGGACCAAAAGCCGACTCTTAAAAGTCATTAAAGAACATGATAGCCGCTTAAATTCTTAACTATCTTTCTTTTAGTTTTAATTGATCCACATCAATTATTTATAAGCCTAGCTCGAATTTTAATATTCAGTATTAATTCAGCATCTACGACGTATAGTTTGCACTATATTTATCTTGTTATTAAGTACTATTATTATTATTATTATTGTTATTACTATTTATTGTCTAACTAACAATTTACTCATCTGTATGTGATATTACTTGCGAACACAATGTAATAGGACTCGCTCCTTATTAAACCTCTGTAAGCTGTCTGGAACAGCTATGT
>NW_019379507.1:881414-921145 GCF_000648655.2 Copidosoma floridanum | reverse complement strand
TTATCATCTTCAACAACATTATTATTATTATTTTTGTTATTATTATCATTATTATTATTATTATTATTATTATTATTATTATTCTTATTGTCACTTGTACGATTACTACTGCCACTACTGGAACTATTGTTATGATAACTACGATCATTATATTTGCTATTACTTATGTTATTGTAACTACTACTACTACTCAACTTATTGATTACTATATTTGCTATTATTATTGTTTTTATTACCACTGCTACTGCTACAACCATTATTATTATCACTATTTGTATTGTTTCAATTAGTACTGTTATTATAATCGTTACCGATAAAATTACCAACATTTCTTTTCTTTATTATTTATTAAGTATACTTGCTCTTTTATTATTAACTAGCACTGTTTTGGAATAACGTTAGTCATAAGAAACACCAGGCGCAAAGAGAGACGGGAGAAAAAATAGGACATTGTCTCCCCTCTGTAGTGTGTTGGGCTGGAAAAAAGATTTTTTTAAATTTGCTAACTATCACGTCTCGAACCTGAGTAGTGGCCCCAAAATCTGCAAGGGCGTGACCTAGAAAACACGCTTTCCCATTCGATGATTGCTTTCCCGGTTCGTACTCTTCCCAACATCCCAACTTTGCGTGTACGCAAGAACGGTGCCCCTGAATCGACCCATGTGAACCCGTATCTAAGGCCCGAAGCATTCTACACTTGTTAGTCTCAATCAATCAATCTTACCATCCTTGACTCTCTTTTGGTCGAGGTCCTTTGCTTGACTCGTTTTGGTCATGTTCCCTATACTGCTGCTCTTCATTAGTGGTATTCTTCCAAGATCATCCTCGATCCCCTGAGTCAAGATCCTCTGTCTCTCATACAATTTATCGGTCAACTTGGGTTGCCTTCAGTAATTGGCAATCAATAAAATAGTAAGTTAAAAGAAAACGAAAATCTTTCTCGATTTTCTACTACGCACCCATCCTCACGAGTAGCTTTCTCGAACCTCTCGGGCTGCTTGTCTTTGTGCAAAGGAGCAAGCGAGTTGATCTGCTTACGTGTACCATTGCACCGTCTCGTGAGAGTGGCTGGCGTGGGGTTAAACCTTCCTCACGCACCTTACCGCCTCGCATCGTGGTCTATCTTTATTTATCTGACTGCTTAACAAGAGACATTAGCGAAAAGCAATCCTGAGCAATAAGCGAAAGCTTAGCTCAAAACCTTATGCGTTACGCTGACGTAACTTGTTGTTAAGTAAAAAAAAATTTTTTTTGGATATCTTCAATAAATACATTCCAATCAATTATGGTACTTAAGCTGATGGCGTATTTTTTATAAAAAATTTTTACGCTTTTTTTTAACAAAACAATTCAGTTTATCTTACCATTTACTTATACGAGTAGTTTTAATTTGAAAACGGCATATCAAATAATATTTCTATTTTTTCTTGAAAAATTAAAAAAAACAATAACAAATATTGTGTTTAACTTATGTTTGAATTCAGTACACTCATTACTTGTGAAATAACGTTTAAAAGATAAGGGCAGTATATTTCTCTGGATCTTTTTGCGCCTGATCTTAGCCACTCCAATAACCGTAGACATGCTTTACTTGAATTCTCGCGTAGCATTTGAGAAAAAAAATAAATTTCTAGTACTAAATGACCAATTATCATATAAAAATCAATATTTTAGCTACTATATTCACCAATCTGGATTTTGTTCACACAATTGGGAAGTAGATGCATCTCTAATAATAGCTAATCTTATGGAGTTCGATTTATCCACAGTATTTTTTATTTTCCGTCGCCATCATAGCAATTTCTGTCACTGTCATATCTTTCTTCAGACAAATCTTCTTTTTCATATTCTAAATCATTTTTATCAACATCCATACTTTTGGATTCTTCATTTTATATAATTTTTTTCTGGCTTGGAAAATTATTTTCAAACGACTTAACGGGATTTGCGATGCAAGCTATTAATTTATTTTTTACTCCAAACCGATTTTGTTTCACATATTCATACAAATTTCTTACATTCGCACCAAGTTCTTCACTAGTTTTACTCCACGAATCATTTTTCTTAAGAAGTTAACAACCTTCATTATCAAATAAATTATAATTTTAAAGCACACGTAGACGTTGGCTATGATCTATGGCGCACTTTTCTGCGGGCATAACTGATAAAACAATTGAATTTTTAAAGTTTGTTATGATCAAGTTGCAATTTTTAAAAGGTTTTACTAAACAGGACAAGTTAAAACATGACAATTTCCAGTTTTTTACTCGAGCGATAGTAGAAGCAACAACCACGACGGCGTCATGTAAGTTTTGATTAATTCGTGTGACAGTCCGTTCGACGTCATATTTGGCGGGTGATTCAATTTAAAAAAGATGCAAATTACCATCCATATTACATTATTTGTAATACAACAACGTTTCGAAAAAGTATTCTAATACTGGAAGCTCGTTTTGGTTCGAGAACAAAAATTAAATTATTTTCCCTCAATCTCTTAATCAAAACGAATCAACCGCTAGTTAATCTAAAAATTTTTCAAATTAGTAAAATTATAATACAAATGGCAGCAGTAATTATTTTTGAGAAAGAGTTTCATCTGCTGGTGATGAATTATTTATAAGATGGTTATGATTATAGATAGAAAATCAAACAAATACATGAAGCATAGTTAAGTATTTAAAATATGTACTTTACTAAAACCTAGAAATTTTTTTATCGTACAAAGTGTGAAAACAATTGACCACTTACAACTAAGAGACAAAGATTTAAATGAGATTATAAAACAGCAAAGACTGAATCGTTGAATACATCTAACTGTTCAGAGCTGACAAAAAAATATACAATTAGCTGACTGCAAACTCATGCCTTGTACCTCTTGTATACTTTTTTCCTCCTAAAATAAGATGAAATTATAAAATAAAGAACAAACGTATATAAACACACGTCTAAATTGAGCAAAAAACTTTTTGCATCAAAATACAGGATACAACTTAACAGGCTATCTTACAAATAATCGTATCTGATGAACAAAGTTTACTCCTTCGGTTTAATCGAGTAGATTACTTTGTTATATTAATGACACATTACACACATGCCTACTGTATCCTCGTGTTCGTAATGCTTGATATAAAGCACAACAACTTCCGTTTATACATCCATCGTATTGTTTGTCACAAAATCTTAAAACTCAAAACCACTCAAGATAATTTTGTGTCGGATCATCTAGCTGAAATACATAAAATACATTTGTGAATAAATGTAATTACAAAGACAGATAGTTGCATAAAAAGCTTTATTCCGGAACAGATCTTATAGAGCACGAGCTGACGATTCATGCAGAGTAGCAAAGCACTGATAAGCTAACAAAGAGCTATTGACGTCTGAAATACGTGAGACAAATTTGTGAAAAAAATGTTGGTACTTGCAAAGACAGACACTTGAGTGAAACAATTTTACCTGATAAAAATCTTGTAGAGCACAAGCTGTTGACTAATGCGGAGAAGTGAAACACTGAAAAGGTTGTGAAAAGAGCTATTGACTTTCACATAACTACTGCCTGCTGAGTTTTCTCAGTTTTCTGCTGCTTAGCTTTAATCTTGCATCCACAGCTGCTTCCTGTGTACAGCTCATAGATTTAGTTAAGTAAACCCCGAGTGTAAAAAAACAGCTGCCATTATCCCTACCTATAACATATAATACTTGTTGTTATTTGAAATTTAAATGTTTCAAATTAACCACACAGCACCACTGGTTCTCCACCAGAACGAATTTTTTGAGGCAGTGACTCGGGGGCCGCGTGCCCCGAGTCACTGTCATTTTTTAATGTATGTTAAATATCAATATTATTTTGAATTTACATATGACAAAGCGGATTATTACTGAGTTTAAATTAGCTTGATGTATTTTTTGAATAGCCTTACTTTTCGATTATAAATAATATCTATACCTACCAATATCTATCGATACAAAGGAATTTACATCTGCTGCGTTTCAACTAAGGGAACGGAATGGGACTTGAAAAATCACTAGAGAAAGTTACTAGATATTTGACTTGTATTACAGTCACAAAATTAAATTAAATTATTCTCTCATTTTATTGCATCCAAATCATTTAAACTACACTGACGCAATCTGCAAATGTGGAGGAATTGAATGGAGTCATTCGAATACATTTTTATCATAATTTAGCATCTGAAATAAAGGCTTTTTTTTCAGTGCCGTGCCGTGCCTTATTCGAAAGTCTTCTTTTGCAAATATCTCTGAAACCTTTTATCCGCAAATAAAAAAATTAGTGGAGTGAATTTGCACAAGCGAGGAAAAATCATTTAAGCCTCGGACAAGTACGAAATATCGTCATTTATTTTTTGTGGGCGCTAACTTCATAAGTCTGTTAGAGCTGCTACTAACTCCAGTTAGCAGGAGCGAGTTCAACTAACCTCAGAAATGGCTAGCCACAGTCTTATGTATATATGCCCCAGGAATTCAAAAACGTCATGATTTGTAGTGATTTAAATTATCAGTGTTTCCCTTATATTTTATTCCCACCTAAAGTATTGTTGGTAATAAAAACGTCATCAATAGTGAATTTTTTAATTGAAGGGCAGTGGTATTACATCGTATTAAATGTTACTTGTTTCCACTGATGTAAATGCACTTTTGGCCTGCATTGATAATCATACGAATGTTGTTGTTATTGTTTATACATATTTGCAAACTCCCTTCGCTTGCTCCTTTGTCATCAAATAATGTTTAGATTCAATCTTGGTAATGCGGACTGGTGGAGCACGACTATTTATCCATAATTAAATTACATAATTTAATATTTGGCTGTCCCTCTGACAGCCTCTTCAGGATTAATATTCATGCAGGAGCTAAGACAACATGCATCATGGACACCTACGGCGCCTATTACTTCATCCACATATCCACAATTCAGAATTATAATTGTGAGTTACGACACCAGCACCTTTACATATTATAAGAAACTTACTGCTGATACCGTTTTCAAAACCCAAAAGTAAAATTGTAACTATAAGTAGAACTTGAAAAAAAATTTACTAAAGTACAATTAAATTTTTAGAGATTTATTTACATCCCAAGAGATTAAATATGTTTAATAACGTCTAAAATAAGATATGATACATAAACATAATTTCCTGAATTTAACTACCATGTATTACATATAATAGGGCAGCATCCTCGTAAATATATCATACCAGAATTTGATTTGAGATAAGGTGCTGGCTAGCTCTGAAACTCAAAGATTATGTAAATAAATTATGCTAGATTTTTTTATGAAAAAAATTGCTATGTCAATACATTTTTTTCTGAGAAAATTGCTTGTGAAAATTTGTCATTTTAACACCTAACCTTACGAAACCTGAAATTTCATTGACTACCATACTGCAACAAAAAGCTGTGAGCCCATACATTGAATTGGTACATGTAGTCTAGATTATAAACAACCTATTATTTTAAAAAAGGACACGATTAACACTTTAAATTTTGAGAAAATAGCGAGGAAAATGTCTAACGTGAGAATTGTTTTGTTCAGGTGCTGTGATTGCGCATGTACCGTAAAAGTTGCATCATTGCATAAAACCAAAAAAACGAGCCCCGTTACGTAGCGCTGATGCTGATCTGAGAGTTATACTAAGACCCCGTGGTACAGAGTGGCAAGTACAAACTTGTTTACAATTTTGGTAGGTTAGTATTAAATAATTGTTAATTTTTATTAAAATTTGAAGCATAACAACAATAATATTTGAGTTAATTTAATATGTTAATAGTGGAGTTAAGCTTTTTGAAGAAGGAAGCATAATTTTAAATTCGAATCATGTTTTACTATATGATCGTTATAAAAACTATGAAACAGGATTAGATAGATACTTCGTTGTGTGTTTGCAACCGTCTTTTTATAGTAGCTACCCCACGAAATTTTTGATATTAAAACTGGTAATATTAAGAAAGAAATTAATGTAATGTGCAGTTGTAAGGCAGGAAATTCTGGTTATTGTAAACATATTGTAGGATTGTGGGTGCATGTTTATATTTATCAGGTAAGTAATAGGTAATAGTTAATAATAACTAATAGGGTACTGCATATTTAACATTGAAAAGAAAACGAAGAACATTGTACCATTGAGCACATATTTAAAACAGCAGTGGGGTCATATTAGACAAAAAGGTAACGATGCACATTTGTGCAACACCATTTGAAAAATTTTGTCATGGAGCCTATACGAAAACCACATAAAATGTGACATATCTCCTGCAGTATTAAGGTCAATATTTAAAATACTTAGTTCTGCAGACGTGGAAAGTAAGTTTTAATATAAAATATGTTTTGTTTATTTTGAAAACAGTACACCATAGTAGTGGTACATTGTAGTGTACGTACACTGGTAGTAGTGTAACACTCCTGTCGTTTGTTTTATTTGGTATATCTTTGAAATCAGCATCAGCACCATCTAATGGGACTCGTACTTCCGGATAAGATGGCGTGCCATTCAAATAGACAACATACGTGAATGAAAATAATGATTCATTCTGTATACTAAAAATAAAATGATGTAGTTATTAAATAACAACTAATCAAATATAATTAACTTCGTTAGAAGCATGTATTTATTGTTCTACAGCATTTATAACAAACAGTACATACACTATTTTCTTTTATCCAGCTAATAAAAAATATTTTAGATTATTCTTTTGCTGGTGGTAACTCGTGGCTTATTGTTTACATTTTCCCCTAATAGAAATGTCAAACCGTCTAATCCTCCAGTTTCAATTGCTTTGAGGAGCATTGTTTAATAAGTACCAGCCTCAGAAATTTTTGTATTCTTAGCTGGTTTAATGTTCGTTAAATCCGTCACTAAGTTCTTATTTTTTTTTTTTGTAATCTAGCTTTTGTATTTAATATAAATATAATACTTTTTGTATTTATCACAATTTTAGATGTGTCAACAAAAATCTTATGAATAAGTTTTTGTAAAACTAAAACATCATTTAACGCATCATGTGTGTTCATAACATCACTTTTATCTAAAAAGTAATTGGCGAAATTGACAGATTCCAGACCTGTACAAGTGTAGGTATAAAACATTAAAATAGACTAGGTGCGTTGTTATCAGTTTTATAGTAGAAGGCCCGTCAACTTTATACACGGTACCTCGGGAAAACTAATACATTTTTTAACATCGATTTCTGTAATGATTTTTCCGCGTATTCTTGATATTTCGATGACACATGTGTATAATCAAAATGATTGTAAAAAAAGTAACACAAAGAATCATTTGCATCATCAGTACCCCACACGGGCCTCTCAATAGATACGACACCAAACGTCTAAGACTCCTAAAAAGCTCTTGGCGTTAAAGCTCACCTCAAAAAAAGAGAAGTCAAGGACGGATCTCTCTTTTCACGTAAGCTTTACTTGTAATAAACAGCCTATTCTTTATAAAAAATGCTCCGATATTTGCTGTGTGAAGGAAGACAAGAAATTTTTTTTATTCATGGTCCAAAAGGTTAAGAGAAGAAAAAAATTGAGAGAAGTAGATTTTTTAGTATGGAATGGAGCTTCAATGATTTCTAAAAAAGCTTTGTAAGGTGTTGAAAGAACTGTACGTGATTTATGTGACACAGATAAAGAAATGGAAAATCACTAACGTTTACTTCAATATTTTCCGTGATTTTACGAATTGGTTAATAAATAGCGTAATTTTAGCATAACATAATAGGTACACTGAATTTTTAAACAACAAGATATTAGAACAGATTTCAGGAGATGCAAATGTTCATTGTAGTATTGATAGTGCCACTTTGAAATGAGTAGATAAAACTGATGAAAATATTTATATAAACTTCCCTGGAGAAATATTAAATAGTATCAGACAAGGTCTCCCACTCCATGAGTTAAATTTGAAAGTAGGAGTGATAGTAATGTTGATTAGAAATTTAAGTTTAGCTGTTGGTTTATGTAACGCAATATGTCTTAAAATTATAAAGTTATTTAAATACAATATATAAGCAGAAATTATCACGAGAGAAAAAAGTGAGACTAAGGTGTTCTTTACTTAGAATATTTTTGAATTCTGTGAATAGGTTTTTTCTGCTGTTTATTTTATACAGAAAGAGTTTTCAGTACTCAAATCAAAAGGTCAAAGTTCTGATTAAGTTGGTTCATCATTTTTTTAAAACCATGGTCAGTTGTATGTAGCTTTGTGTCGATGTAAGGATCCAAATAACATATTCATTCAAACGGGTTAAAAAAATAATTTTTTAAAATTGAGAATGTTGTTGGTGAAGAAATATTTGTAACCAAAATGATATACTGCATCATTTTTTAATCAATAAATTTGTGTAACGTTATAATAGTGACCCATTATTGTAGATGTATCACTGCTTTTTTTTACCCATTCAAAATAGGTTGTATTTTATAAAAAAAAATTAAGTATTGAAAAAATATTGCACCACCGAACTATTTTATAGTGCACTTACAAAATTCCGCTAACTCAAAAACTTTTCACGCCATAGCAGTACCTCTTGGGTAGTATGGAAACCTGCTTTATAAAATAAAATTTATCAATACATTGTCATGTGTTTATACATTTATGACAAGATAAGTGAGGTAATATGTGGGGGAGCAAAGTGAATTCGGTGGGGGACAAGTGGTGGAGCAGAAAAGTACGGGGGCTAGCGGGGGTATCTGACCTGAGAAAGTATTGGGTTAAAAATCACTTAAGAACATCGAATAACCACAGGATTTGTGGAGGCACTGTGGGGAAGCTGCAGTGGAGCATTAGGGGAGCGTGGAGGAGTGAGGAGGGTATAGGAAAAAAATGACAGCCCTACACAATACAACTATATACAATTAAGGTAGATGTATAAAATTAAATATCTTAGTTTGACAAACATGTGTATTGATTTCTTTATGACTTCATGGGAAATAAAATTTGATACTAGAGAAAATTGCTTTACGCTGACACTCATAATCTTATAGATGAAATAACAAATAAAAGTATTTATACTATGATAAAAGAGAATCTGACACATACGATTATGCTATCTACAATAGGTTTAATATGGCTTGGGAAAACAAAAAATTTGTTTGTCTTATAAGAGATAAAAATAACGGTAAAATTATGCATGAATTAGTAGGATTGAAAAAAAAGAACGAAATGTGTCAGAATTTAGAATCAAAACTTATTAAAAAAAGGGAAACGTGTAAAAAGCTTCGTAGTAGGGGCTACGATAATCTTTAAAGATGACATTAAGTATCTGTATGAAAATTCTAACATGAACTGGGAGCAGCGAATTTTATCATCGCATCATTATAAGCTATTCACTTAATCACAATAAAAATTGCTATAAGTGCGCAGGACGACAAACATTATTTATAACCTTGTTATACAGATACCCTACCATCGGATCATTTTAGCGTAGTGGGGATAGCAGCATCTAATAAAAGAGAGAAATGAAAGAAGGACGTATTCAATTAGGTAAAAGAAGCTGGACGAGTAGTTGCATTATTAGCAGCGTTGGCCGCGATGGTAAAAAGTTTATGTCCAGTAGCTTACATTAATACGAATAGTTTAAATACATTACACTCTTAAAATGTAAAATTTTGAGCTTGAAACGATTAAAAATTTCATAGTTATTCATGACTAGTAGCCCCCCGTCTCGGCTTCGCTCGAGACTTACTAAATGGAATAACCCGAGTACATAATATCTCGGAAAATGGAAGACGAATAGATATAATGATCGAAGGACCAATAAATACACATCAATTAGAGACGATCCTAAATAAGTTTGGCCCATTGGAATTCTTGAAAGAACAGCCAGCTATCACACCTTACAGTGGATACAAGGCCGTGTATTACCAACTGTGTGATGCTGCAGTTGCGGCAGCAACTCTAGATGAAACCCCAATCATCGAACCAGAAGGGGTCAACCGACCGTTATTACCAAGGCCGGAAATCGACATGACTATCTATGTAAAGAATCCAAACAAAATGATTGAGGATCCCGATCTGATATCAATAACCCAAGCAGCGGCTACGGCCCTCAAATCAGTAAAAATAACCCTTAAAAGTGAATATACACCTTCGAAAGATCGGTCGATTTCCATGCATGAAATTATAGGAATGCTAACATCTATAAAACCCAGCCACCCCAGTAACAAAACGGCTGAAAATGACTCAGATACCTTTTCACTACAGTTTGTCAGAGTTAACCGTAATGGTAAGGCAATACACGTGTTGTTGAAAAAACCTTTCAACACAGTTGATGTGACTAGATTCTTCGAAAGCAGATTTGGAATTGAAGACATCTACTTTTCAAACAGGAAACAAAATAAAAACATAACACCAATACATTAATACTATGAAAATGAACACGAAGCCGAAAAAATGCGACAAATAGTAGTACACTACATTAAAATTCAAAGTACTAAATATAAACTTGTAACAACGAAAGACAATGACGATCGTACTTTACAACCACGATTGATGTCAAAAATGCCAGTGAACAAAATACTAAATGAATAGGACGAATGTCTAATGAACTTAGGCCCTCTAAACGACATAAAATACATGAGTCTACTAATACAACAGGCAGATAATAAGACCATGTATATGACATTTCACACTTATTGCAATGAGCCGTCAACACAAAGAGCTTTGAAAGGATTACAACAATATGGTGTAAGATACGCCCATAAATCTGCTACTCCAACATAAATAAAAAGCAATATAATAATACATAATAAATTTGGCAATAAAATTTACAAAAGTGATTTACAAAAACACATTACACTTTGTAACATTCAAAGTAAAACCTTGATCACTTGTAAAGAATGCAGCGGTCACATTCCAATTATAAAAAATGATAAACACCAACAAAGGTGCATTCAAACAGAAACTATTAATAACCATAGTTCAAGGATACACATAAATGATAAAACAGCAACAGATTCATTGCTTGATGTGGACCATGAAATTCGAGTGTGGGACTTACCACCACCCTTGAAACCTAATTCCTCTTGATTCAACACAATTAATAAACAATTAATGTCTAATAATACTAAATCCCGTTATCCTTCCAAATTGCATGCTTCCTAGGAACTGTAATAATCCCGTTGAATAATAGAATATATGAACATTTGAGTGTAGTACGATATAAAAGTTACAAAAAAATTTCCTTCTTTTTATACAAAGATGCTAAGATTATTGCTAATAAATTTTTATTTTAAGGTTAGAATAATTTTTAGGAAAAAGGTGAAAAGCGGAAATTTTTCTTCCAAGTATTCAGTTTACCATGATCCACTTCTTACCTTAAATCAGAGTACCTTAATATATGACATGTATATTTACCCAGGACGGTGATAGTTTTAAGAAGGGGAGGCTGTTAAGTGAAGACTATTTACTTAATTAATTTTTATTCTTATTNAAATTTTTCTTCCAAGTATTCAGTTTACCATGATCCACTTCTTACCTTAAATCAGAGTACCTTAATATATGACATGTATATTTACCCAGGACGGTGATAGTTTTAAGAAGGGGAGGCTGTTAAGTGAAGACTATTTACTTAATTAATTTTTATTCTTATTCTAGTTTATTCCCAATCATAAAATTTTAAGAGTCTTAAAAAGTCATACTTGATGAAAGTCGTCACCTTACAAAGCTGACTGTGTACTTCGGGGCTCTCGGAAGTGTCAAGTGATAATTGAAGCGAGCCACGAAGCCTCAACACATGAAGTCAGCAAGTACCGGCCTCATAGCAAGTTAGACAAAGAAGTTTAACTAAAATTTCGTGCAAGGTGCATTTCTGCGCGGCGTTTTTAGTTAGTAGCCCGCTGTCGCTCATAGAGTGCAGTACTTCATCAAACAGGTAGCTTGCTAAACATTATCTGAATTAAATAGAAATAAATCAATTAACAACAAATCGAATCAAGTGAAAGTGAGTGAAACTATTAAACCAATTTACCTGAAGTGACTGTAAATAAAAAAGGGGAAAGAACCGCCGGACGACGGACTGATAGCAACGAAGTCTAATACAACCAAGGAGAACAAAACCAGGTATTTGACTTTTTATTATTCTAATACACACACATCTACATAAACAAATCTAAAATTACATTACACTAAGGAAAGTAGACAACCGAATATTTGGACATACTGCTGGTCCCGCGGCCCGTCAGGGAACATCCACAAACATCCAGTTGTCACTGGATGATGAAATTGAATAATTACAAATAAGTATTTAAAAATCACATTTATTAACATTACAAACAAAATTAAATTCATCGCCCAACTCTAACATGCTTGAGACACAATCCGGAAGCAGTGTGTTAGAAAGGTTACATAGCCAGTGTTCTTTTATTTAACTTATGCCTTCATTGTTAACAAATTCAGGGCACCCAACCGGGCCAGGGTCACTGACACTTGTAGCTGGAAGTGTATCGTGTACACCTTCGCGCTTGGGTTCTTCATGTGATAAAAAGGCATCGAACTTTCTATTTAACTTATAATGATAATCGCGAAAAATGCTATTCAATCTTAATTCGTAATAATCAATAAATAAAATTTATCAGATAAAATTTACAGCCATGACTTAATACTTTATTCTTAATTAATTCAATTTTATTTTTAACAAAATTAGTTTTTGTGTAAGAGTCTGAAATTTTATTAATTAAAATTAATTTATGTAATTTAGATATGGCTAATTTATGTTTTGTGTTCGATCGGAAACTAAAGAAGGTAAGATACTTAAGTTTGTTAGTACATTGTGTGATATGTCTCAAATAAACGTCATAAGTTCTACATTTAATTAAAAATTTGCACTTTAATTCACTGCTTTTTAATTCTATCTTAACACAACTAAGCTTATAAAAACTAAAACTTATATTTTTACCGAAGCATGCACGTATGGAGTCAAGCACGCTTGAAAGTGATTTAAACTTCCTACTGGTAAAGATGGTTAGCAGTTGTTCAATCTGGTGTTCTCCATAGTAGCACAGAGTAGTTAAATATACATTATCTCAATAATAATATTAAAAGATAACAAGATACAGAAAAATTGAAAAATTGTTACAAGTCTCTCATTAAGTCAATTAAGAAAGGAGACTTACTTGATGTAGATGATTTGAGGGCCCCTTTCATCCATAGTATTAGGAAAATATGAACTGTTTATGTGCGTCTTACAAGGAACTGCATGCGGTTCTTGTTTAATTGTATTACGTGCGTGTACTATGTCATTTGTGTATGTACTAGATATAAAAGCAACTGAGCTTAACTCTGACTACATTACGATTTTATATTCCTTTCGTAAGAATCAGAGGTATGTTATACACTTTACTTAATTTGCGTTTATTGTATTTACCAAAATTTGTATTGTAAGAAATTTTTTTTCACTCATAGATTTTTGTACCTGATGAGGCCCGGGACACTGTCCATACAACCAAAACGTCGTTTTGTTTGTTAATAAATACAAAAGTTGACAGTACCACCATTGGACGTTATTTTAAATTATTTATTAGCTGTCATTGGACATACTATTTTTGTATAATTTAATATTATGTTGCAAGTTTAATTACTTTACGCTCATCCTTAAACAAATTTATAAGTAATGATTTACGATTATTCTACAAATTACTTAATAGCTTTTGTCAGAAAATTTAATTATTTATAAAAAAAAATTGAAATAACACTTTCTTTAACCTAAGTATTTAGGATTCCTGCTGAAAAATCAATTCAATTATTTACAAATTGCATGTCGAGGACTTCGAATGAATTTATTAAAAAATGATAATAAGCTGACATTGGACTTGAATTGTCTAAATTTGTCAGTGAATTTTTTCTCATACCTCAATATCTGTTGTAGTAGAATTTAAAACAAATGTTTTTTATGAAAAATTATATAATTTTCAGAATTTCCAGCTCAAGGGATACCTGTATTATCGTGTAATAAACTTTATAATTCAGTATCGAAAATATGTATAATGAAGAGATATGGATGTTATTATATGTATTTTCACGACCCATATAATTATATAAATGCCAAAATTTTAGATTTATTATTTCAAAAACAGTAAATAATTTATATAGCTACTAATTCATTTCAGAACTTAAGTAAAAATATAATACATAATTTTAAGTTTTTACTTCTGTCAGCAGTCCCATGACTACCCACTTTTTTTTTAATTCGCTGTGGCTTAGTTTATTATCATTTAGACTTCAAATGTTAGTATAATAAAGTCGAAATGTTACACTCTATGATGGTTATACTTGAAACACCGTAGGACCTTCTATTTTGCTGTTGCAATGAAGTTAAGTACAGAATTATTCCGTACCACGCTTGTTGACGGTTGGGGAGGGGGAGCCAGCCCGTCAGCGGCGCTCGGCCGCATTCCAGACTTTTGATGCTCTTCAAATTGGAGATCGCGAGAAACTTTGAGTACTGTTTCTACATGTCTTGAACAACATTTCTTTAAAGTTTGGGCATGCTAACTAACTTGTGACAATAGTTATGTAGCAACGAAGATTTTGCAGATTTGAGTGGTATTTTTCAATGTGTAGCTTAATTATTGGTTGTAGCGTATCCTTTCTTTTCAACCGTAAATAATAAATTAGGCTGCAACTTTCACGTAAAACATTTTTTCTGTACGACCCAAATTTTTTTGCATATCAAATGAAACCTGAAAAAAAGTCCAATTTTGGGCACAAAATTGTTTATGACTAAAGAAATTGAAAAAAAAAAAAAAAAAAAAAAAAAAAAAAAAAAAAAAAAAAAAGGGTAAAGTTGGGACTTTTTGGTAGCATAATCGACAACACTACACAGTGTGCTTGGAGGTTCCAAAAGTTTAACTAAAATAGATTCAAAATCTGCGAACGCAGAAAGTTTCTATATTGTTTTACATTCAAAGTCAGTTGAATTAAAAATTCTAGCTGCTTCCTTTCGCGAGTTACACGCATTTTTAGATTTTGGCATATTAACTATGTTTAAGATAGCCTGTGTGGAAGAGTTTCTCACGTAAAATCATTTTTGGATTTAATAATCTTTGTTACCACTTTGAGCCAAGCCCAGTACCAACGACAAGGACGTAGTTGTTGAATGGCCCCATTTTTGTTTTTTTTTATGATTTTTATTNTTTATATAATTTTCTTAACAAGCTATATATTAAACAATAGATAATAGCAATTTGTGATTTTTAATCATACTTAGGAACATAGTGTAGGTAAAGATAAATTATAATTATAAATGTAGGCAAGAAAACTATAAGACTGCTTTCAACAGTTATAATAAATATGATACGTGATGTATACTTTACACTTTGTGGTGGACTCAAAATTTCAAAAAATTATGATTTATGGATTCTCCGCTTTGCTTTGACCAGTACCCTAATCCATCACTGTTATCCATGTAATTTAAACTTTTTTTTACATCATTAAGAATTAAGTGAATCTTTATTGTTTCATAAAGCTCATCAATACTTCATAAAGCTTTATCTAATTCGTTTATGTAAGCATTGAGTTAGAGTCCAACTTTTCCAGATGTAAAACAACAATCAACTTCTTTGTTCATTACTTTATAAGCATTGACAAAGTGTATCATTTTAAAAATACCTACCTCTTCATATATTTCTGGATCTTATAGTTTATCAGCTTCTTTACATAGCGTTTTACACGCATTACCCTCAAACGCGTCTCTATGTTAATTTTTTTAAATAAGGTTTAGATTTTTTAGCCACAGTAGAGCTTTTTCTCTACCTACAAGAGTAACTATTCCTCGCCGGAACAAGTGGCTTACAAATTTCTGTAAAATATAAAGCTCGTGTGTAACAAATTTTTGCGATACATAAACAATATCATCTTCCGAGAAAGTAGAAAGATTAATTGTACCATGACAGTCTTTATTATATTTTCGCAAATCTCCATAAGTTTTTAATCGCCTACAATTTTCCAATGTTTTTGTATCTACTGAACTCATGGATGCAATAGAATTAGCACTATCTTCAGTAATAGATTTGCCTCTTAAAGTATTCAACGAAATAAAACAACATGGACAGGGATAGGGGGTGGTAGTAGTTTTTTGTTCATTAACAATTAGTAAGAATTAAAAATCTGCCACAAATTTAAATGAAATATTATTTAGATCTGTTACGTCAACTAAGAGTTTAAAATTGTCGTAAGATTCTTTTATTTGTGGAACGATACACAACAATATTAGTATGTCTACTCTATTAAGCTTACCTCGTTTAACAGGAGTTTCACCTTTCGAATATAATAATCTGTTTTCACATTCACATAAATCATTTGAGTTGAGCTCACTGATTTCGGTATCCTCGGGATTTAACTGTAGAGAGTAGTTTTCAGGAAAAATTGACAAACTAGTTTTTTTTTAATCTTGACTTCCATCAGCCACAACCTTGACAGTACTATTATCTTCTACTTCTCTTTTTTCTGTAACGGGTTCAAGTAAATATTCAACATTAGCATAGATAACAGGCCGTTATTGTTTATTTGATAAGTTTTTACAGTCAAAATTATAAAAGCCAACTTTAAAAATATTTTTTTTAATACATTTGATTGTTGGAACATATGTTGGTTATAATTTTTAGGAATCGATGTTCTACCTTCATTACACCTTAAAAAATTTGTAGTTTTTCTCATCTGATTGTGTAATGCCTCTATTTTTACTCAAAAATCATCTAAACTGTTTTTGCTAAAGGATAATGGTTTTTTTATACTGTCATGAACAATTAACTTTCTTTTCTGACCACCTGTCGCTAGATTGGACTTTTATGATTTATTTGAAGAGCAGAAATACGTTTAGTTTTTATAATAGAACTAATTACAAACTGTTCTTCATTTTTATCAGGAAGCCGTTTTACTAGTTTCAGTAAATTATCTTTAGGGCTCTGGCAAGCATTGCTAATACATTTTCCTATTTCTTGAAGACATTTACTACAGGGCTTACTAACATTGCCAGTGGTTTCTACTGGACTTGAAGCTTCTTTTTTATCCATGGACTTTTTACATTGCCCTTAAATATCTATGTTAGTTCTTAGGTCACTGAAATGTCCTCTGCCTTTCTTTACATGGACTTGCCCAAAAAAAGTGTCAGTAAAGCATTTATAACAATCACAGGTGTCTTTTGCAGATCGTGTTTCTTTCGGTAGTACCATTTTGTTGTAATCGGTTATAATTTGTATTTGTCTGTAGAATATCTGTTTTTCAAAATCAAGAAGTCTTAGATAGAATGATCTACAGATAATCAAAGGATATTTTTAGTTTTATAAATCAAAATCTTTTGACGCATACTTTTTTATGAGATTTGCCGTTTTATCATTCATCACAAATTTTTCCAACTTAACGTTACCAAAACTTATTTTTCTGCCACACAGAGTGCATATCTTTTTTCTATTCTTATTATGAGTACATTTACTACCGGGGCTCATATTAAAGGGAAGATAAATATAAAATGACAATGACTTTTAGAAATTATTCTTCGTTAAATTGTGAATAAGTTTACACTTAAACCTGTTGCATTGAACGCTGTTGGTAGTAGTTATCCTTGCGCGCTCCTGCACGCTGTATTTTTAAAGTATTACTAAGCTGCATTGCATCTACGTATATCTTACGGTATTTTTTGTAATACAAGTTGTATTTGTTTATATACGTCACCTAGCGGTAGCAAACCACATTAGTACATCGATACTTATAGTTAAGAAAACTAATATTTCACATTTTAATCACCAAAAGTCTAAGAATGTAAATAACTCGTAAAAGGGAGCAGCTAGGATTTTGAGTTCGACTGATTTTTCATGTACAAACAATATAGAAACTTTCTGAATTTGTAGATTTTGTATCCATTTTATTCAATTTCAAGCCCTTCAAGTACATTGTGGATGCTGCGGCGAGCAAGGACCTGGATCAGCGTCTACTAAGGAACCAATTTGTGCAATCACCTGAGTGTCTGTCACAAGAAACTTTGGCAATGCGCTGAAAGTAAGACTGAAAATCTCACAACCAAGTGAAAGTGAAGACACATTTATCATAGATATAGGAGCTGATGTCAATGCCATAAGAATATTTTAATAGCTACCGAATGCTGTTATGAAAACTGATACAGAGTTTTCCTTTATTGGGATTTTCTCAACACATCATAACAATAGGAACATTGACGTTCAACAAATTAATTGAAAATCATTTTGAAGTCGTGTCACAAGAAACACCATTCAGTGAAACAGAAATATAAGAAAACTTATTTCTTGCTGAAGAACGAGCCAGGCTTTGTTATAACATAAGAGCCTTGATACTAAAAAGAAAACCAATAAGTCCCATTCCATTAATAGGAAGAATTGCAACAATAAACGACGAAGAACGTGGACTTAAGTTGCCTAATACAACGACAGAATATATAAGTAAACAAAAAATTTTTCACGTAATTACAGGTAATATTAGCATAAATGAAGAAAACTTTAAATCACTACCAACTTATCAACATTTTAAGCCTATACGAATAATGTTTGGTGAAATACGTGTTTATAAAACACTAGACAGAATCAGAATTGCAACAGAAGTTCCTATAACACAAACAGGCAATCAAGATCAAGTATATCTGCGCTTGGTCACAATCACTCCTGGTATTTTCATAGGAAAAGCAGCGGTAATATACAACAAAGGTTGCTGTTTGACGATAGCTTTAAAGACTAAAGAAGAGCCAGTAGAAATCGAGATCCCTTCTCAAAACCTTATACCTTTTGACTTAGACGACTCGGGAAATTCTCTCGCATCAGATATTAGAAATACTGTCTTCATTATAATGACATTATCATCATTATCATAATCATCATCATCATCATCATCATCATCATCATCATCATCATCATCATCATCATCATCATCATCATCATCATCATCATCATCATCATCATCATCATCATCATCATCATCATCATCATCATCATCATCATCATCATCATCATCATCATCATCATCATCATCATCATCATCATCATCATCATCATCATCATCATCATCATCATCATCATCATCATCATCATCATCATCATCATCATCATCATCATCATCATCATCATCATCATCATCATCATCATCATCATCATCATCATCATCATCATCATCATCATCATCATNATTATTATTATTATTATTATTATTATTATCAACAATTTTTTTTTCATACTTAGTCGTCCAGAATGCCTAATGCATGATAGAAGTGAGTAAGAACCCTTTCCTGTGTTGGAATCGCAGTTAGCCTATAATCGCTCATTCTTGATACGGCGTTATTCGCAATAATGAATGGATACCCACTCAAGTGGCAAGATATTGTACCTGGGATATCCCGCTTGGAATCCGCTTTTGCATTTATACTGTAAGCCAGGGCCATGGAGTGTTGACCATTGTTGTGGCCTTTCGTAGTCATGTTTCCTTTTTTTTATTTCATCTGGTTGCCTGCTGTTTCGTGGGAACATCGATTTTCGTTGCCTTTCCTCGCTGATGGCTCGGGTACGTCAGCGCAGCTAGATTCTGCAATGGTCATCTAGCTTTCATCCCCTAAAACTTAATCTGCGTCTAGTAGGCACCTTACTTCTGGCCTCTTCTGGTGCCTTTTTGAATGCTGGACAGCTGCTGCTACCAGCTCTGTTTTTGGCACCTTTTGTTCCGCAAGCGATAAATTGGGCCTCCTCCTTGCAATCTTTCTTTTGATGATTGCAGCTGCCACATCGAAAGCATAACTTTGACCGGTCCTCCTTGTTGCAGTTTCAGGCCATGTGTTCATACCACCGACATCGGTAACATCTAAGGACTTGAACCCGTCTTCTTACTTGACTACTTGTGAAGCCTCTTAGTAGCCTCTTTGTTTTTCTATATATCTGACATCAGTATCTCTAGTATTCACTAAATCGACCTTCTGTCCTCTTTTACTTGCTGCTAGTAGCGTCACTGTTCTCATCTGCTTCCTCGGTAATCGGATCCAGATCCTGGATTTTGAGCGTTACTTTTTTTGTCTGTTTTAACGGTTCCTAGCCCTTCAACAGTCTGAGATATACTGTGAATCAGGGCCTTACTGTCTTCTTTAACTTTAAGTAGAAAATCTTCCGTTTTAGTCGTAGTGACTCATTTAACCGTTATCTCATTTTCTTTTGGTTTTAAATCAGTCCCCATCTTTTTTAGGACCTCGGCAAAGTTCTTCCCTCCCACGATCTTGACGAGAATTAAATCTTTTTTTTTGTTGGCATTTTTACGTTTGCTGCTGTCACTACCATGAATTCTCATGTTGGTCATAAGCTCTTGATTTTCCCAGGTCTTTTTTCCTTACTTAGAAGGGGGGTTGGAGGTCTCCTCCGGGGTTTCCGGGATCCTGTTCTGCTTGCCTGTCAGCATGCTTTTCACGAATGCAGATTGGGTAGCACGTGTGATTTTCTTTTTTTTTCTGTACGTCTTTCGCATCAGATTATCATCAGCTTGTTCTGAGAGGTTTTTATCTTTTTTTTTAGTCCCTCAACGGCTCTTCTCAAACTTATGCAGAACGTTTAACGCTACTCTCATACCTATTTTAATTGGCATTGCTATTTTTGCGTACGTTGATGTTGCTATTTTCATCATATCTTTAATTATTTTTTGAGTTTTGGTATAAATGGTGTTTTCCTTTGTCTACTCTATCGTAAGTTCTGATCTTAAGTTCCTGGTATATTACAGATCTATCTTGGTGTTATTGCTGAAGAATCTGGTAGCACTGACGGCACTTGCTTTGTTTTCAGTTCTACTTAGCCTGTCTCGTCCATAGCTAAGCAGAAATATGCAGCCCTTCTAGAAGTGTTTTTCATCAGAGGTTGTCTTCTCGCTTTCGTTTTGGACGCGTTTGTGGCCTTCCCCAGAGCTCGTGAGGCCAACACTAGTCACCCAAGCTTTCACTAGGTTGGAACTGGCGGGGGATTCCCTCGGAGAAGTTACCGCCTAGGGTACTAATTTTTCATTAGCATCGACCATTGTTGGTTTATTTGGGACTCTACCCTAGATTTTTTTACAAGGGACTCTTCTTGGCGTTTTGGTCCATAGAAACTATTTTATTCTGTTTTAGCCGCCCGGGCAAGAGCTCTGACTGCTGCAGCGCATAGGAATTATATACTCGCGGAAAGCCTGCCTCCATCCGTCACCCGGAGAGTACTCGCCCCAGAGGCTGACGGCCTCAGCCCGGGGTATTATAATTATTATTATTGTTATCATTTTTATAATTACTAATATTATTGTTATTATTACTATCATTATTGTTATCATTTTTATTATTATTATTATTATTTTTATTATTGTTATTGTTATTATTATTTCTTATAATTACGAGTATTACTATTAATTTCATCATTTATTATCTTCTTTTTCAAGCAAAAGTACTTTTCTGAAGTATACCAACGCCTTGAGAATTCTCCGTACTCTAGCAGTTTGCTAAGTGGAGTTTTTCGGAATAAGAGCTGACTCTGGGGCAAATTGTTATTAAATGAATTAAGAACTTTATGAGGTCCTGGAGATATGCCATTTTCAAGATTTTGCTATTTACTTATGAATGGCTCTATACTTATATCTGCATCTAAATAATTGTGTCTACAATTTATAAAGATTGTTACATCTAATAGGGTCGAATCAATAAGATAATTCTTATAAGACTGCATTTGATTTTCGGTTTGGTATATATTTGGGGCACGTACTTTTCTGCCATATACTAATTCATATGGTGTAAGCTCGCTAGCCGTATGCGGTCATGTATTGTATTCATGTAAAGCAAAACGTAAAATTTTGTCCCACTCCTGTTTAGTTGTGGTTTTCATTCTTAAAAAGCTTGCAATTATGGCATGGCTTCGTTATAGTAAACCGTTAGATTGGGGATAGTAAGGTATAGTGGTCTTAAGGTTCAAACCGAAAATTTAGGCTAAATTTGTTAATATATTATTCCGAAAACTCTTTCCATTATCGCTGAGTACTATTTTAAGCACTCCATACAACGCTATGAAGTGGCTTGCCGGAGCGCCTGTGACTGGGATAGCTCGGATGTCGCTACGAAGTATTTTGAAAATAAAAATTGTGTAGTTAATATATGTTTATTACCAGATGTAGTTGTTGCTAATGGTCCTACAGTATCGATGGCTATTTTTGAGAAACATTCAGCTGGAGTATCAGTTATTACCAGGTTCTTTTGTTTTTATCCGTGCTAGTTTTTGTTTTTGGCAAATTTTGCATTTTCGTACAAAATTTTCAATATCTTTTCTCATACCTTCCCAGTAATACAGTTCTCGTATTCTTTTGAAAGTTTTATTCATGCCTCTGTGTCCACCGAAGAGACTGTTGTGGCATTCTATTAATTTTTGTTGTCTCATTTCGTTTGATAAATAAGAATATTCACCAAAACATACACTTATCTTAATGTTAACATGACTGAGTTCTTCATGAATTACTTCGGGCAATATTCCTCTGGGCAAATTATAAATTATTTCATCCTTTCTGAATATTTCTAATGTTTCTATATTTTTGTTTTCTATTGCTTTAGCTAAACCTGCTAAGCATGAGTGAAGATCTTGAAGCAATATTTCATCTTTTTCTCTTTCTTCGATAACCAAACAGAATACTAGATCATTTTCATGATTGGTTGTTATCACGTCACCTACTTGTGGTTGCGTTTTATTTAATTCGGATTTTAAAATATAATTAACATCTTATAACAATTTATTGTTATTAGAATTAAGAGTCAAGTCGACTGAAATGAACGTTGCAAGGTTGTCCTTTGCATACGTTAAACACTCTTGCGTGCTTAATATTTCGAGGTGATCCATGTCTGTTCTTATCAGAGGTCTAATTATAGTGCTTTCTTGACAAGTGACTTGGTCATCGCGTTCAGCATTCCATTGCTGCTCTAACATTTCGAATGCGGCTGTAGGACGAGTTGATGGTGTCAAGTTACTCTGCTTCAGGGCATAATGCTGTTTTACAAATGTGCCATATTGTTTAGCGCTTGAATGAGAAGGTGTATTGGGTACACTACCATGCGTTTTTTCTTCCTCTCTAGCTTCTTCGCTATCTTCTTGTTTAATCGTGTAAACTTTAGGCTCTTTCCATACAGTATCGACATCGTCTTCTATTACGGTGGATTTCGATTTTATTGAAAAGCTTCCTTCTTCTATAGAATTCTTAGAGTCATCGGAATAGTCTAGTGAATTATTAGATTAAGTTTTTAAATTCTGAAAATTTTTTTCGGTTGACTCTTGTTGGTTATTTCCTATTGTTCCTTGCGGTATGTAATAATCTCAATATAAAGATGGGTCAGCAAAATTTGTATTTTAAAGGATATTTTTTATTATTATTTCCATCCAAACGGCTTTCCAAAGCATCTTCGTGTGTTCATCTGCGAGCGGTGGATTGCAGCTTTGAATTTTGCTTTATTTTAGCAGCCACTTTACTTTCTGATGTACTTGATGAGTCAGTGTCAAACTTAAATCCCACTGATTTCCGAGGTGCAGTTTCGATTATTTTATTTGTAGGGATCGTAGAAGTTGACGGTTGTGCAGAAGGGTTTAATGTGTCTTCCAAGTCACTGGATTAAATAATAGCTTCTTGTTGTGACTTATTATGTGTTGTAGTTTAAATGGATAATAGATCTGGTTTAGTGTTCGAGAGACTAAGAAGTAGAGATTTATCTCTTTGGGGTATCGGTTTTTGCTGGTTCTCTTAATCTTCCGCTGTATCTAGAATTTCTGTACCATCAGAGTGTGAAGTGGCCGTGGGTCTGTTAGGAGGAGGTGAACTTCGTTTTTCATGAGTTTTGCGCTTAAGTAACCTTCCAGCTATTGATGGTCCAGTGAGTTCTCCTTGCCCTCCTTTCATTCCTGGTGGTATAATGAGAGGAGAATTTTTAGAGCCCATTTTTTCTCTTGTTGTTTGCTTCCCTGTACTTGTAGGTTCGAGCTTACTTGAACTTTGATTGTGTAAATCACTGTCCCTATTAGCAAGTGCAATAGATGTTTTTGTTTGTCGAGGGATTTTTAAAATAGGTTTTAAGGATAACATACAGAACTGTGATGCTTCATGATTACTAGACTCCCTTTCAGTACTCGAACTGTTGAAGCGACTACTGCTTCTGTTACTGCTGGATGTTAAAATTTTTCTGACCCTTTTACGCCTCCCCTGACAATCTATATTATCTTTTACGGTATTTATAACATAAAAATCTGCAGGGTTACGCGATAAAGCGTTAGCATCTAAATTTAAACGTCTGGGTTTGTACTTATAGGTGTAGTTGTACCCGCGGAGTTTCGCTCTCCATCGATTAAGGCGACTCATGGGGTCTTTTATTGATTCGATCCATGTCAAAGGTTCGTGGTCTCCGTAAACTGTAATCTTTTGTCCACATAAATAGTGTCTAAAATTTTGTATGGCGGCTATTACTGCTAATCACTCTCTTTTAGTAGTGGAGTAATTTCTTTCGCATTTATTAAGAGTGCAAGACATGTAGGCTACAGGATAGTCTTCTGGTTCTCCTTGACTTAAAACAGCATCGAGAGCTAAGGTGGATGCGTCGGTACTTAGAATGAATGATTTGTCAAGATCGGCACATGCAAGTACCAGCGCCTCACACAGGGCTGATTTTAATCTTTCAAAGCTCTCTTTCTGAGTCTTAGTCAAATCGAATTTTTGACTTTTCCGTAATAATAGGGTTAAAAGCTCTGTAATTTCATTATAATCTTGAATAAATCGTCTATAATATCCCGCGAGTCCTAAAAATTCTCGAATTTTCGTACAATTTTTTGGTGTTGGGAAATTTTATACTGCTTCAAGTTTCTTAGAATCGGTTTTACTTTACCTATTTTATGCCCTTAATATATTCATTTCAGTGTTAAAAATTTGCATTTATGTAGCTGTAATTTCAAGCCAGCATCTGATAGTCTATTAAATAATTTTCTTACTTTTATTTTGTGTTCTTCTAAAGATTTGGCATTTGTTATGATATCATCTAAAAATATAAATAGTTCTGTGCCTTGCAATCTCAATAATACAGAACCCATAAGTCTTTGGAATGTAGCTGGGGCATTGCATAATCCAAATGGCATACGTGTATACTCGTAATGTCCGTAAGGAGTACTGAAAGCTGTTTTATGGCGATCTTCTGAAGATACTTCAATTTAATGAAATCCATTAGCTAGGTCGAATACTGAAAAAAGTTTTGACCTGCCAATTTGCTCTAATATGTCTGTAATATTATGCAATGGGTAAGCATCAGGGATAGTTGTTACGTTTAATTTTTTCTGTAATCTATTACGAGACGATGTCTCTTTTCTCCGTTGGGTTCTGGCTTTTTGGGGACAATCCACAGCGAACTATTGTACCGGCTAGTGGAATAGCTAATGGTTTTTATTTGTAATAATTTATCAGTCTGATCTCTAATTTCCTTGTGTAGAGCAGGAGGGTATATATATAGTTTTGTAAAAACAGGTTTGTCGTCAGTTGTTGGTATATTATGATGTACATACGACGTTGGTGAAGCAGCATCACCTTTGATGTAAAATAGATGTGAATACTCTTTTACTATTCGGTAAAGTTGTTTATAGCTCGTCTTATCATGATGATGCTGGCAAAGTTTTTTCGTAATATATTTAATTCTTTCCTCTATTGTTATGTTAGGAACATCATCACTAAAATCTGAGTCAATAAAATTTTCTGAATCATCTACATCAAAAGGTTCGAGATTTTGCGGAGGAATCTTGATTTCTACTGGCTCTTCTTTCGTGTTTGCAGCCATCCAGAAACAGCGGTCTTTATCGTATATTTTTGCTGCTTCGCCTATGAATATAGTTGAAACGGTTCACTTTGTGAAGGGTAATTCGTGAAGGAAAGTGGATCGTGGTATAAGGGCAGATAGAGGAGCTGAGGAGACACGCAACCAAAAAGAAACGAGCTCAAAAAATAATCTTATTTAATTCTTGGTATTTATTCAAATTTCTCAATTGACAGAAAAAAAAGTCTTTAATATGAATCAAATAGAATCATAAGAAATTAAAGAACTGAAATCGATTATCTTACACAATGAATCATTTTTTATGATTGAAAACAAACAAAAAAAAAAGAATTTTATATATAATTCTTAGAACTTCTGCGAAATCTGACTTAATTACAGAACGTGATTTTTTACAAAATTAATAGAAATCAAAAAAAAAATATCGACGAGATTCTATCAAATCACCTGATAACATAAAAAAAAGTTACATTATCGCAGAACACTCGTTTTTGTAGAATCCCCCTTATATCTCCCCATCACAAATATTTCACCTTTGTACATCAGATTTGTTTACCTTCAGTCTAGGCGTGAAAACTATGTTATGATAACTTAAAATACGACTCTTCAACAGGAGAGTTCCAAAGTTCAAACAATAATAGTAAGACGCATACGTATAAGATAGCTATATACTAGAAGAAAAGCATTGCGGGTAAAATTAAAACGTACAACGGTTGAATACCTCCAATTCTTTATGAATGTAATATGCAAAAATCAAAAATCAAAAATTAACCAAGGTAGGGGCACAGAATTTGAGCACACATACAGTCAATACTACTGTGCGGATCGTTACACGAGAGCGTCGCCGATTTAATCAAAAACTTATAATAAAAAATAAATAAAAACCTTTAAGAATGACACAAAAAGCGGTCAGAAGGTCATCTCTCGGTTGACTTAAGACCCGGGGATTTCTACCCACTAACTAAATGATCCCACAAAGTGAGATCAACGCTTGTCATCGAGCTTAAAAAACAAACAAATCCGATTCTTCCCCAAACACAATAAACACTCCGTTAAAAGAAAACTATGGCTTCTAAGGCAAAGGAAACACCGGAGAAAAACTCCTCCAAACTAAATCACGCACACCGGGAGACTCAACATACACAAAAAAAAAGTCTCCTCCCTATCCGATCGCTGACCTAAGGCCACCACTTGGTTGATCAATTAAGCAACCAGGGATTTCCGCCTTTTTGGTCTGAACTCATCAACTAAAGTTGATGAGAAAACGATATCGGAAATCGAAGGGAACACTTACTCTTTTTACTGTGCAGCAATCTGTAATAATGTCAACATAGCTAAACGATTCCCAGCGACAATCAGACGCACGAGTGGATTCCACAGTGCCCCCTTGTACTGCTGCTAACGTCGTCCCCTCGGAGGCGAGCCAATCTAACTACTCTCACGAGCTCTCTTTTCCGAGCTCCTCTCCAGCGAAACCCTACTCTCGGACCCCGTCAAGCACCGCCGTCCCGGTGCGCGTGCCTTACAAATTCCATTCTCGCGCAGTCCCATTCTAATTTTACCCCCCAACGCTCTAGTGCACACACACACACAAGGTACCCCTATATGTGTACTCTCAATACCAGGAGTAGTTTTTAATGATCGCAAGTATGCTTTCCCGTGGCTGTTAGTTTGTGTTCAAGAATCTCTATGGGAACTCTCATTCAGGCTGGTATTTTGTATAGACGATTAAGACCAAAGGGTACTCCTGTGGGTTTAAAATGTTGAGAAGTTGGAAGAGATTCCGAGTTTTTTTCATTTATGCTAATATTATTCATAATTTCGTAAAAATTATTTTTATTACTTGTATATTCTGTCGTCGTATCAAGCAACTTAAGTCCACGTTCTTCGTCGCTTATTGTTACAATTATTCCTATAAATGAAATGGGACTTCTAGGATTTCTTTTTAGTATCAAGGCTCTTGTGTCATGACAAAGCCTCGTCCGTTCTTCGGCTAGAAATAAATTTCCTAATATTCCTGTCCCACTGAGAGGTGTTTCTTGTGCTAAGACGTGAAAAACGTGATTTTTATCTAGTATGTTTAACGTTACTGTTCCTAGTGTAATGATATTTTGAGAAGTTAATCCAATAAGAGCAATTTTTGTATCAGTATTTATAATAATATTCGCTAGTAATGAAGATATTTTAATAGCATTGACGTCCGCTCCTGTATCTATTATAAAAGTGTCTTTACTTTTATTTAATTGTGAAATTTTAAGTCTTACTGTCGGTGCATTGACAAAGTCTCTTGCGACGGATACTCGGGCGATTGCACAAATTGATTCGTCAGTAGACGCTGATTCAAGTCTTAGCTCGCCACTGCGTCTGGGCGACGAGCATCGTTCCCGTTAAAAGAATGGCCTGGTTTAGGAGAACTTGGTCTGAAATTATGCCGATTATTGAAAAAGTTCGACCTTGAGCGAAAGCTTGTGTTGTTCCGCGATTTACGTGGGATCTGAACGTTTTTGCAAGTATAGGGGTAATTTCCCATTGGAGAAGTAGACGAGTTACCAAATATATACTGCAGTACGGTTGTATGAAAGGGGCAATTCAAATAGGCTAATAATTTGTTTGGGTGTTGCGTTAGTTGTATAGGGCCAAAATTTTCATGATTTTCTCACGAATCGCTCAAATGCTGGTAAGATTGCGTTTCATTCGACTTTTGCCACAATTTTACTTATTGCTCATTTGAGTCGTTATTTCGATATTAAAGAGCTGGTTGTCATACTATTCTTCAGTCTGATTTAAACATAGTCGGGCAAAATTTTGTGTCATTAAAGTTGTAATAATAAGACATATTATCGCGTATGTACATGTTAGGATCGTTATAGTCAACTTGTTGTATATTGTTTTGATTAGGCTGAAAATATGAAAAATGTCCTTGTCTGTTTTGTTGGTGTACTGATAAATTTTGTCTTTATGTAGGGTGTAACTGCTGATCAAGGTACATATCTGAATTCTGATGGTCCGTAGTAGCGTGAGTATTGGGGTATAATATTTTTTCAACTTCTTCGGCTTCTAAAGCTACTTGTAAGGCACTGGCAAACGTTTTTGGTACGTTTGACATCATGTTGGCCTTAAATCCATCGGGTCGGCCTCTCATGAATGCTTCATGGCTAACCATTTCTAGATATAACTTGAAATCAGGCTATTGGTTGTCAGGAATGTTGTTGAAAACGGCCTCTATTTTAGCTACTCCAGCGCCTTGATTAATGAGTTAGGACATTCTCTCGTGAAAATCGCGAACAGTTTCTCCCTGTTTCATTTGAGAATTATTAATGTCGGTGATGTATTAAGCGTAAGTTTTATAAAAAGCAGAGTGTGCCTTCAAATGGTTTATAAGATCGTCTTATGTATTTATTGTTAATCGGTCTAGACAACTTCTTGCTCTACCTTTTAGCCTGGAAATGACTGTTCTTAAAAACATAGGCTCTTCCGCATATGTAATAAGAGACCTACCATTTTTAACATCTTGCGAGAAATCTCTGACAGGTGTATTTTGACCGCTACATATTGGTATGTGTAAGGTAGCTTGACTTGTTCGAAAAGCTAAATTAGTTAGGGCTACGTTACGTGATTATTCAAGAAATTTAAGTGATTTTTCCGTTTTTTTTCCCTATGGTATTGTTCGACTAACTGTACTCTTGTAACCACATCTGCTACCTTGCCTATATCCTCAAGTGTATGATCCATTATATAAAAAAAATTTTTGAAAATAGATTTAGAAAGGCAATGAAGGAAATTAAAAAAACAAATAAAAATAAAAATTTGATTATGTTATAGCATACTCCAAGTAAAACAAAAGACTTAGTTCCCCACGAGGGATGCTAATTTGGTACGTCCAAACTTCTATAAGTGAATGGCGGAACTCGTAGATTCGTTCTACAAACAAATAAATTTAATTTTTGTTCATCAAGAACCAGCCATTGGCCCAAAGATCTTACTTGCTTTTACTTGCAGTATCCTTTTCTCTGAAATCGTTGACTCTACGTTGTGGTGTTAGGTTTCACCGAACGATATGTATGAAGTGGTGTACACTGAGCTAGCGTTGACTTATTGTTAGAGTTTATGTCTTATGTCATACAGTAGTAGCCTATATTATTTGTGTTTTTTTATCTCATGTCCTTGAAAAAATCGTTGTCTATCTAAATTTTCCTTGATATTCAATTTATTCGTCAAAGTTAGAGTTATGCTTATAGAATTTTGAATTTTAAAATATTTCATATAATTCAATTATTGAAAATTTCAATTAAGAAAATAAATTGTGATCAGCAACTAAGATATATCTTACCTGATGATTTAATAAATTTAGAAAATCCAAAAATAGTTCATCTTACTAGTAGTATTAATTATAAAGTTTCAGATTCCCATTGATAATGTTTATACAGTTTATAACTTTCTTGACTTAGCTTACTTCTACGATCGTTGGTTAGCCGCTGCTTGCGCGTACGCAGTCGCAAGATATTACAATGTTGACTGCATCGATGATCCTAATTCTGCGTGAGATTACTCGTGGCGATGACGATAATTAAGCTGCTGCTTTTAACGTCGGAACCCAAATCTATGGTCCTTTCTTTCTTGTTTCTCCTTGATTCACTTTTTAGGCGAGTTTACAGTGGCCTAGTTTGCTCGAGCTTTTCTTGCACAGCTTAGTCACCAAACCAAGTCTTACATTTGCTTAAAATGCACGGTTTTAACACGTAGCTTAATCACCGAACTAAGTCTTACGTCTGCTTAAAAGACGCAACAGAACTCACTCTCCTATCTTCATAGTTACTTTGGAGGACTTAATGAAAGAGGAAAGGCGAATATTGTTATTTGCGAAGAGTTTTTATACTCTTGCGTTTAAGAAGGACGCGTCAAGTTGGGGATCCGAATGACTAATCAGAGCTTAATTTATTACCCTCGACTGACACGAGCACAGTCGTGGTGCAGTAATTTCACAGTAATTGATGATTAAAACTGCTGATCTCTCGGATTTTACATTAAGTACAAGTTGCTGCCGAAATTGTGTATGATATTTCTTGTGTACATCCGCAGTACAAAAAGTGTTGAAGTTGTTAATTAATCACATTATTTGGTGTACTTATACGAATCGATTGCGTCAGATGAGCGTCTTATAAGATTGTTTGAGGTTGCCTGCATAGTTCGAGTTTTGCGAAGGTAGCTTGTTTCAAATGAAGTCAGTTATATGTCACGCAATTGCAGAATCAGGTATACCGCTTGATGGTTTGAGATCGCTGAGCTTTTGCTTTTTATAATTTAAAAATGAAACTGTGTTTTGAAGTAGTAAATGTTAAGTATATGACATGGGATGTCACACTAGCCCAATATTAGAAAAATTGAAAATGTTCTCCATTATAAATTGATCAAAGAAATGTTACTGTCTTATTTGATTCTTTAAGATCCTAATTTGATTTAATATTCTATCCTAAAAAGAGAAATATATGTCAGTTATTGTAAAATTTAAATTACTGGACATTTTATTTCGAAACAATTAATGTATGATATTTTTTAGGATCACATAAGCTACGGTATTTATGAAGAGCTTATAAATATACATGCCCAAGAAATCGATGACATTGTCAAGCTTGTTGTTTTGCTGCCCGCAGTAGTTTATCAGGTATATTAGTTTTTTTATTTTAGCATAACAAACTTTTATAACTTGTTGACGCTTAAAACCTAAAATTTATACAACTACATACGTTATGTTGTTACTTATTTAGTTAAAGATATTTTCTTTCCACAGTATTTTTTAGGATGGAAAAAAACAGAATTAATTAGTAAATCTCCAATAATTATTCTGTTCTGTACCATCGATTATAACTTGGTTGGTACTGACATTTATATATGTATAACTTTTTACATTTTTTGTTCTAAATAATGCTTTTTTTAAATTTTAAAAACATTAAATATTTTGAAAGTAATTATTTCATCAGGCTCTTTTAATACTTATCATTTTTTTATAAAGAAAATGTTTGTTAAAATGATATCCTTGCTTAAAAATGATCTAATGCCCTTATTGAAATTGATTTTTCCATACCTCCTGTAAAATTACGACTGCTACCTATATCGTCTTGGGACTAAAGTGCTACATTGTCCCTAAAGTAAAGGGTCGCGATCATAATTTTTATAATTTTTTTCCAACTGTTTACAAAAAAAAATGAATTTTAACTTTATGCATACAAGCAAAAGTGTTTTTTTAGTGAAGTTTTTTCTAATAATTATTTTATTAATAATTCAAATATTAGAATAGGAATTTTTTTTTTTACTAGAATAGTAGACAAAATTTCTACGTATGTAACATATTATTTTTTGTTAGTACTAGTTATTAAGATGCAATTTAAAATTTGCATAAGCTCCAGAAATGTGGTGGAATTTACTAGAAAATGTTTTTTAGTTAGATGAAAAAAAAAAACATAAAACTATTTTTCATCCTACAATGTGGTAAGAATTTATCTTTATTAAGTTTTGAAAAAAATTTTTTCAACGGTACAACACTCTCAGAATTTAAAAAAAACTCTGTACATTAGACATTGTTTGTAACTAGTTTCATTTTCCAGGTTAAAGTTAAAAATAAAATAATCTTAACTAGATTATTTAATCTAAAAATGCACCAAAATTTTTACTAAGTCATTAACTTTTAATCTTATGTTTTTGGGAGCCTTATACTTACAATCAAAATACACGACAAATAAGTTTCCCAGAGAAGCAAGTCCAGTAAGTAATGACTCGGTCTTGAACTTGTAAACGTGTATTACTAAGCATTTGAGATATAAAAATCATAGCCTTAGTCACTGTCCTACCGAGACTATATTTTAATATTTTCTTCGTTTTTTAAAGCTTTCATTTTTACGTACCTCATACTGTTTATGCTCGTATAATTTATCAATGAACTGCCACGCATGTGTCGAGACTCAATGATCATTATTAAATACGAGATGAGAGATCTACGTCATGGGACATTTAAAAAAAAGGCTATCTTAATACATACACAAAAGTTTATGAATATTTTAAAGTTTCGCTTTTATATATCGTGGTGTATGAAAATATACTTTTGTGATTGGTTAAAAACTTGAATAAATCTTTATCGTTGTTTCCGTAGAATATAAAGTGTACAATATTAATTCTATGTTTTTGTTCAAATAACTTACAGATAAAACATTTTTACCATTGAGCACGACTTATGGGTATGAAATAGTGTTTTTCAACTGATGAGACCCATAATTATGAGGATTTGTTATCCAATATAAAAGGAAAGTGTGCAACTGCTTTGAACTTCTCCTGAACTACTCTAGGAAAAGGAGTAACATGACTTATCATTATGATTTCATTTACAGTAACAACAGTAATTATTATAATAATGACAATAACAACAAGAATTATAATCATTATAATAAGAACAGTGATGCTGAGAACAACGAACCATGAAACTACTTTTGGGATCGTTTTTGAGAGTAAGCGAAAAGCAATTATCTTCTAGCAGTGTTGAGCATATCTTGAATAATACTTACAAAAAAATTTCGACATTATATTAAAGTATAAAATAGTATGGTTGATCACTTTAAACTAAGCATGCGTATTATCACACTTATCCTCATAAGTTTATTTACTATGATGTCTGTATAAGTCGAAACAACGAGCAATAACCAGTACATATCATATTAAAATCCTGAGCTCATATCGACGAAAACTATGCTTTTTTTCTTTTAGCTTTTTTTTTAGCTTTGGTGCTACTGGCACCTCGAATGGCACCGCACTAATATCGTTGAATTTCCTCTTTAAGCTTTTAATAACGATTTACTTTTACATGTGTTTCTAAAATTGCTTTGTAAAAATCGAAGTATTTGTAAACGGTACCACTTAAAGTATTCAATTTCATCAACTACATACTTTAAGTTCTCAGTTTATAACACTAAGATTTACAACGTTGAACTAGCAGCATTGTTTGTAATTCCATGGTAATGCAAATCGTGATGCACAAAGTACGATTCTTACATGCAGGTTGTCAAGTAACGGAGCCAATAGTACTAGAGCCCCCACAAGTTCAAGAAAAAAAAGCATCATCTTCGTTCAAATTCCTATGAATCAAAAAGGATTAATATCGGAAAAACAGTAAAATCCGAAAGTCATGTCTAATTACGAGTGTGTTTCTTAATATGTAATAATAGAAAACTCGCAAACGATGTTAAAAATAAGGAAATCGTTACAATAAACGAATGTATCTTGTATCGATTGTGATCTTATCGTGTGTAAATAAAACTCGTGTAATTCGAAATATTCGTCTCAGCTCTCCATGATAAAGAACCTTATAGATCAAACAATTTACTTCTAATGAAAATTAATAATGCGATTTCTGTCTTTGTGTCGCTTTGTGATCTGATTAATCTCACTAAGTACCAACCCATGGACTAAAACCCAAATTGATATGGCCCTAACCGTGAAATAACAAAATTCTTGTTTATTATGAATAAAATCAATGTCATTTATTCATTTATTCGCAAATGAAACGCAGTAGGAACTCTAACAACCTTTAAACGAATAATATTGGCATTTTTATGCCACTTGCTTACTTCTTGTAAATTGTCATGGTCACTAATTAGGCAGACGTAGATTGTAACAAGAAAAAAAATTAAATGACCGTTGCCCTTAAGTCTAAGTCATAACATGGTGAGTACGGATTCATAGTAAATATGTATGATGAGGGTATTAACAAATATACTTTACATATTAATATGGTTTATATAAGTTTCCTGTAAGCTGGACAATTTATATAAATCTTTGTTGTATGATATAATGTATGTACGATTTTACAATTCTTACAACTGATACGACAATGTTCAAAATTCTATAAATAATGTTATCTTTATCAAGCAAATCGACAATTTCTAACTTATTTTAATGGAATATGAAAGCTTACTTTCGATGAAAAAAAGTTGTAAAAGTAAAAAAAAGTAGCAGCACAAGCAGCTAAAGTGAAAGTACAAAAAGAAAAACTAAGAGTATTCTAGAAAATTTTTACGTTAGTGTATTATAACAATACAGCAGAATTATTTGCGTAATGAATTTTTGGTGTATGGTTATATCTTGCTTCCCTCATGGATTTCTTAAATTTAATCTTTTAGTATGGATCTAAGTGTTGTGACGAGTTGTTCTTCCGCTCTGTGGCGCCGGAGGTATGTAATGCCGGGCCGTCCCGATCACCTTGCTTGGGGAAAATTACATTTACCTCGTCCTCACCTTGTACTGCCACACTTCAATGTCCATGTACATAAAATCCACGTACAAAACGGGGGTCCCGTTGCAGGTGGCTGGATAGGTACTATCCGCTCCGAGTGAAGAAAACACTTGCAAAAAATAGATCCCAACATTCAAAAAATTCTTCCTAACGTTCTTATTTATTGTCACTTATTACACAATACCGAGTACACTATAGGTTACTAGGCGCCATCCAACGTTACGTTGCACTCGATTTTTGACACACACGCGCGCGCACACATATCCCGCACATTCTCACAATAACTCCTAACCCACAGCTACTCTCTCTTTCTAGAAATCTACTCAAAATACACGGCTCTTTAACTCTCTATCATGAAAACCCGTTACCAATGCACACACTCTCTCTCTCTCTCTCTCTAGTTAGTTAGGAAATAGAGTTAAGGTTAGTAACTGATCAAGGCTCTTATTTTTTGCTCTGCTTTTTTGGCTTTTTACTGCTGTCCATTGCCCTAGGGCGTGTTTGTTTCAGGCCTGTTGCAAGCTCCCTTACTGCAACTTGCTGCATGAGTGTTATCTCCTGCAGAGGTTGCAGATTTTTAACAATCTCGACTGTTTATCCTAGGCTGCCCGAGCGCGCTGATGTGTGTGTTGTCAATGCTTTAACGACTTGCACTTTGTTTTCTGGCTCAACTTCGATGGACCTGTGCTCTTCTTGAATCACAAGTGAGATCTCAGTGGGCCCCGTGGACGTCGTTGTTGGAGTTTTTCGCTGTGCTATCCACTGTTTGACTTGTATGTATTGATGCGTTAGTCGGCTAGGAGCTGGCACGATTTGGTCATAGTTGTGTTGGTGTATTCATCATACATGCGTGTGATTGCTATTTCTCTTTGTAAACAGAGCGATGGGTAATAATAGTGACGGTGCTGATGAAAGCAGTGACAGTGATGGTTCTTTCACATCTGTGAAGGAATCATTGTTGATTTCGTATAGCGACGTCACGAGTATGCTTGACGAAGTAAACAAACATCATAAGGCAATGCTTACTATGCTTGGATAAAAGAAGATTTCAGGTGTCAAGGCACAATTACAAGACACAATAAATTGCTTTAGCGCTGTTATAACTAAAATATGCCGCTGCATATCTGTGTAAGCTTGAGGTCGACCGGGTTCACGGTTCCTGCGTTAAGGCTTTAAATGACGCATGCACAAACATCGAAAAAGCGAGTATCAATGTCTGTCAAGCTATCTCAGAAAATAGTGCAGATGCCGGTTTACGTACGTTCTCGGCAATTGCGGGTTCTTTTCCTGCATAATCTAAGAGTTTGCAGCGTGGTGATCGCGGAAACTTCATGTCGAATCGCAGTAAGCTGTTTTGTACTCAGCGCTCGCGTCGTATCACAATCGGCCCACGTGATGACGCCAGGCCGAATTTTGCTTCTTCAAAATCTACCTACGATGCACTCAAAAAAGCCATTAATCCATCTAATTTAAAAGTTAACGTAAATAAAGTAAGATATTCAGGAAATAGCGCGGTGATTTTGGAGGACGATTCATTCAATGAAACTGTCATAAAAAATCAGCTTACCAATGCGTGCCCTGAGCTTGAAATTAAAGTAAATGCATATAAGAACCCGCGCCTGATTGTACGTGATATTCCGGCATAATTAAAGGAGTCTGATATAGTTGACTGCATCGTCTACCGCTACGCGATAATAACAAATTTCGCTCGAGTATCATTGAAGTTGCACCTAAGCACCATAAAATTTTGCGTGAAAAGGCCCTTTTTCATAGGCAATCCAGGTGTTGTACCACTAACTACTCGGACCCCTTCCGTCGATATCCATGGTGATGATAGACTATTTTTTAGGGCAGTCAAGGAATCTGATGTCGTTAATGCTATAAGAAGGGGGAGCTCAAATGCAACTGGGCCTGATGGTAAACCCCTACGCTTTTTACGTGATTGTATTCTTTACGTTGTTCCTATACTGATGAATATCTTTGATGCATCACTTCATAGTAGAATTTTCCCAGCATTATGGAAGCAGTCTAATGTACGCCCAATTCCCAAGGTCAGAAATCCCAAAAGAGTAAAAGATGTTAGACCTATCAGTTTGTTGCGTGCTACTTCTAAGGTTTTCGAAACTGTTGTACATGCACAAATTTTGGGATATGTAACGCGACTAAAAATACTTGATCAACTGCAATCAGGATATAGAAAGTTTCATAGCACTCAATCAGCAGTCATTAAGCTGGTTGATGAAATTAGGGTTGCTATTTATGAGCAGCGGGTTACGCTCCTGGTAGCTATTGATTTTTCATGAGCTTTCGACGTTGTTAACATCAAACATCTTTATAATAAGCTCTACAGTTTGGGATTTTCGAGCTCTGCCTGCAACTGGGTTGAATCTTACCTCACTGATAGGTCTCAAGTTGTAATTTTGTCAATGGGTGAAAGCTCTAAACCTTTGTATGGACACTCGGGGGTGCCACAGGGCTCGGTGCTGGGCCCACTGTTTTTTTCTTTTTACATGAATGACATTAGTTCTGCAATTAAGCACTGCTCATATCATCTTTGTGCTGATGACCTGTGTGTATATCTTCATGGTTCGATTGATGAATTGGCGAGTATTGTGTGTAGGATTAATGAAGATTTACGTAATATTTTATTATGGGGTCTCTTTATTGGCCTACTTATCAATAAGAAAAAAATTTGTGCCTTATGGTTAGGCTCACGTAATTTTATGAGTAGACTTCAGAAAACCCATGTACCTGACGTTTTGCTTGATGGTTTCATAGTTCAAACTTCTGATACACTAAAAATACTAGGCATTGTGCTTAATTCTACATTGAGCTTTCGAGCGCAGTGCTGTACTACTTCAAATAAAAGTTCCTCTGCGCTGTATCGCTTTCGTAAATGCGGATCGTCACTTCCTCGACATTCTAAGCATACCTTGGTAAAATCGCTTATACTGCCATACTTTGATTACTGTGCTGGTTTATTTTTTCCACTCTCTAAGCAGCTTAAAACAAAACTTTCCAGGAGTATAAATGCGGCTATTCGCTTCGTAACAGGAACACGCAAGCACGAGCACATCACATCTGATTACAAAAAATTGAATATGCTTCTCTATTCCCTTTGGGTTGAATATCTTACGCTTTTATTCCTTGTTTCGATCTTGCGCAGTGGTCAGCCACAGTATCCATCGTGTAAATTTAAATTTAGATCTCATGATATGCCTGGCACAAAACGGGCATCTCACCTGGATCTGCTTATCCCTCCTGCTGCCCTTAAGTTTCTACATGCTTCTTTCTTTGTTGGTAGCGCTAGTGTGTGGAATGGTTTGCCAGTTGCTATACGTGAATTATACTAGCGCTCGTGTTTCAAGAGTGAACTTTATAATTACTAACAGCTTGTGTTCGACAACTCGCGTTAATTGTTAATTGTAACAAAATCTTATTGTGTTGTACTATTTATTTAATGACGCTTTCCATTACTACTGTTACTAATTTTATTTCTTGTTTACTACATTTTTATTAGTTTTATTATTTTTCTTTGTTTTTTTTTTCTTTTTGGTTTCTTAATTATTTTATTTTAATAATGTAATAATTGCGATAATATTCTTGGGCGCTAATATTCCTGACCTGGTCCTCGTAGCTCACTTTCTCTCTCTCTCTCTCTCTCTCTCTTTCATTCTTTCTCTCTCCCTCCCTCTCTCATGTATACAACTCTAGGGTGTCAGTTACCGTGTGCTAGATACCTCATGACTTTACCCCAAGACTTTCTTTCCCCTAGGCATACAGTAACGTGCTCTTTGGTCCGGGAGATGCTTCCAGATGCAAGAGGTAGCAGACTGTTGGTTGACATGTTGCTGCGCATGCATAAGTGCGTGCTTCCTGTATCTCTCACTACTCGGGAGATAGCGAAAAATTAACTCTACGAGCTCACTAGTTCGTGTATATTGTTGCTATTTGCATTTCTTTTACTCACTCTCGCTCATACATTCTAGGCTACTTCTGATTTTTCATTATCCCTAGCATATTATACCATTCGTTAAAACACTCATGCAATTGTTGTATACTTCCTGATGCTAGAATTCAACGCTATTCACAAAAACTGCATGAGTGCAACAACATATAACGGTTGACCTAAGTTTTGTCTATCACAGGCTTCATTTTCGATACATTTCATACTTCATGTTACATTCATCTACATGAGTCTGAAAAGTGAGTCTGTCACGGTGTTCCTTAACAACAGAGACTTTAGCCTGCATTATTTTTAATGCTTATGTTTATTTAGTCCATGCTGTTAGTTTTTGTATTTTTTATTTGTTGTCTTTAAAATAGTTTCATCGATTAAAAAAAGTTTAAAAATAAAAAAAAAAAAAAAAAAACAAACAAGGAAAAATAAGACCTGGCCAACGGAATATCGAGTGGGCGCTCATTTGGCTGCTCAAGAGGCCGTTACGCTCAATTGACAACAATTACTGCCGGTCTGGCTTAATGGCCGGGAGGTTAGTGTACTCGAGGTCGAACGCGGTGCGCACCAACATGCCTCGATATAGAAGCGCGGCGGGGTAATGGAGGATCGGGGAAAAAAGCCGAGCGCAGCACGAAGATTATCCGAGCTTTTTTTTTTTTTTTTGCCGCAGCTTCTGGGTGGGCCTTTTTT
>NW_019379507.1:864467-881014 GCF_000648655.2 Copidosoma floridanum | reverse complement strand
ACAACTTTATTACCAGAGCAACAAAGTCCTGGACCTTAAACCCTACGTTCTTATTGCCACAAAAACACAAATACATTTTTTACTCATTAAAAAATCTGAAGTAGGATATTTAAAGATTTTAGAGATTGCTGTGAGGGTACAATGAAAAGCTGATCTCTCACGTAATGGACTCTTTAGTTGTCAATTTCGACGCTGCTGTTTCAATCTCGATAAATTTTCTGCGTCAGTTTCTTGACGCCTAAGTAAAATTGTATTTGTTAGATACACTTGAAGTTGTTCTTCCAATTCACCCTCTTGCGACTTTTGGCATGCTTAAAATTTTTGTGACCCTTAAAAGCTGTTTTCTGTTAACTTTGTCAAGTTCTAATATATTTTTTGGTAAGGTTCGACGTCCGATGGCCCTAAAAAAGACCGGTGAGCTTCTTAAGTTAACTCTTTCTTGACTGCAGTTAACAGCAATTGTGACTGCCTGGATACCTCAGTGTGATCTTCTCTGACTTGCTGTTGAAGACCCAGACAGATCGGGAGGAAAATTACAAAGTCTGAAGCTTTGGGGCTAGTTGCAGTGCTCTTTTCCAACGTCTGCCGGTATAACGTCGAAGACGTTGGTGTCTAAAGCACTTTTTTTATTTGCAGATTCAGTTGTTTTGGTGATCTTAGATGGGGAGATTAGTTAGAGATACTTGTCCAGTGGAGGCTGTCCCGTTGGCTTAAGTTTTTTTCCTTCATAGCTGTTATAGGTTTTCCCAGCGCAGACCTTGGAGAGGATCAGTGATTCCTGGTTGAATGCTTAGAGTCGAGAGGGTAGTATAGGGTCGTCGGTCACTGGGTTTTCCAGCCTTGCGAAGAACAACTCCGCAGGTGACGTCTGCTAGTGAATGGCTGAATTGGTTTAATAGTGCCCGTCTTAAGTTAATATAGTCTTTTAGTCGACGAATCGCTTCTGGAAATGGTAGTAAAAATGTATTTGCTGGCAAGGTAGTTTACACTTAGGTGGATCCTAAAAAGAACCGATGAAATTGATGGTTAAGTAGGGAACGTAAATACTTATAATGGCCCTAAAAAGCGCCAGTGGTGAGACTTTCAGGCTATTTTTTATTATTATTCTTGATGATAAAGAGCTGGCTACGGGTAGCTTGATTCTTACCCCGGGAGTCTCCATGTACGAAGACTGTGATGGAGGGAGATACGCAGCTGACCAAAGAATATCTCGTCTTTGGGTTGTTCCCCGGATAACCAACCGCTCATCGTTGGACGGGATCATGCGGGTTAAGCGCGTTAGGGACGCGACAACCAAGAAGGTAGTTGTTGTGGCTGCCCGTGCCCCTTAGAGCTATTTTCCATGGCTTACATATATGTAGCCAAAAATTTTTTAACTGCACCTGGTGGGATGGTGGGACTGCCACACTACTCTGAAGAGTTGGTGCAGACTGTGCTCTGGTTAGATATGTCTCCTGATATTATGCCAGAGATGTCATCGGTTGGAATTAGTTTTTATTTTTGATCACACTCGTCGAGATTCAGGGTGAATGGCAACCTAGGTCCCTTTCCCCTTACAGAAGAGTGTCGTCCGTAACCGGGATACCCAGCTGCAAGACTATCATCTTCATTCTCTATGCAGCTTGTTGTACTGTCGAAGTACGAATGCATCAGATACCTGGACGATCCGGCGTATTATAACCACACTTATTTAATTTTGTTGCAGGTAGCCTCGATTTTATATCGACGCCTAGCGGATTTTACTGAAATAAAGTGAAAAGCTGGCGTATTTTTGCAAAACTCTGAGCTCATTTATTGCTATTGTTATTAAATTTTTCAAGATAAAAACTATACTAAAACCATCTAGGAAGTATCATGAATCAGTGTGCAAAATTTCAGCAAAATCGGTTCAGTAGTTTTCGCGGTTAGCGATTACAACGGTTTTAGCGAATTTGCTTTATATATTAGTAAGATAAGGAAACTACATTAGGATTCAAGGCTTTTTAGTTTGGTTTAAAAAGCCAAGATAATTTTGTGTCACTATAATTTGGCTTAAAAATGTTACTTAGACTGGAGTCTTTATAACTGATTTTATGTATAGGTGAAGTATATTTCGATGTAACGCGAACATGTCTAAGTACCCACTTTGCGAGCAAAGAGGAGAAAGGAACTGCGAATGTGCGAAATTGACTCTTCTTCCTACCACCGCTAAGTAGTGGCGAATAGCATGGGAGCCGTGCCTACCGGAAAAAAAGTTGTGCACTACTACTTTTTGAAGTGCTTTAATGAGCAAAATACGTTTGTTTTGAGACTGTAAATTGTGTTAAGGTTTGGCTGTGTGTTGAATAGCCTTTAGTGTGTTTTAACGTGAGTCAAATACTTAGGATAAGCTTGTAATGTACCGTCACGAGCCTAACGACTATAGAGTTTTTGAACTAAAGTAACTATTAAGAGATCGGGAACTTATAGCAACAGATAATTACGTACACTTCAATGAAAGACTAACAGGATTAGATCCAAAATCCAAGTATTTAGGACGAGCTCAACGAAGTGAACCACCAAGATATCTTACTAATATATAAAACAAAATCGCTAAAACCGTTGTGATCGCTAACCACGAAAACTACTCAACCGATTTTGTTGAAATTTTGCATATCGATTCTTGACACTTCCTAGACGGTTATAGTATAGTTTTTATCTTAAAAAAATTAATAACAAGATTAATAAATAAATTCAAAGTTTTGAAAAAATTCGCTAGCTTTGCGCTTTAGTTCAGTTAAATCTGCTAGGTAGCGTCGAAGTAAAATCGAAACAACCTGAAACTAAATTAAATAAGTGTGATTATAATAGTCCCGAGCAACGTACCAAATACACAGTCGTTCACCAACAGTGCATGAAGCCCATAGCTGGAAGTTGTACAGCTGGGTATCCTGGCTACCGACGACACTGATCTCTAATGGACAAGCGACTTACGTTGAGTTTTATCCTAAACCTCTGTGATTGACGAGTAGCCACCAATACTGAGACGTAATAAACGCTAAGGTCTCTGGCAAAATATCGGAAGACGTCTAGCCAGAGCACACTGTGCTCTAGCGATTTAAAATATTATGGCCATCCTTCTAACCTACCTGGTGCTGCTACCAGAGCAGATTCTATTACAATATCAAGCCAGGGAAAATAACCCTGAGTTTGAGCAGCTACAACAACTTCTTTAGTGCTTCGTAGGAACGGCATCTCCATAGAGAAAGTATTCTTTAGGCCCACTTTTCCGACTACCGATGAGCGGTTAGTTATCCAGGGAACTACTAGAAAACGAGATATTCTTTGGTCAGTGGCGTACCTTCCTCCAGCATGGTCTCCGTACGCAGAGACTCCAAGGGATAGAGTCAAGCTATCTGCACAGCCAGCTCTTCATTATCAAGAATGATAAGAAGTAATGGCTAGAAGTATCACTACTGGTCCTTTTCAGGGCCATCATAAGTATTTACGTTTTCTACTTACCCATCAATCTCATCGGTTCTTTCAGGGGCCACCTATGTTTTAACTACCTTGCCAACAAAAACATTCTTACTATAATCCCGGCAACGGTTCGTTGACTAAAAGACTATATAAAGCCGGCCACTATTAAACCAAGTCAGTCATTCACTGCTAGATATCATGAGCGGAGTTGTTCATCACAAGGCTGGGAACCCCAGCGACCGACGACTCTGTTCACTCTCTGCAGCAATCTGAAACAGGGCCGCTTGCATGGGGGAAAAATGGTGATACTTACTCATAAAAAAACATAGCGTTTTACGGGCCATGGTGCCTTATACTTTTTTTTTGAGGAATTAACGGATCTCTTAAAACTAAGTTAAGTTTTTTTTACTGTTGTAAAAAAGTTTTGAGCAAATAGTAATTTCTTCACTGCTTCACGCTGAAAAAAATTTTCTTATAAAGAACACATCTAATTTAGTAAGTAAGTATGAACAATTCTTTCCGATGATGGCGCTGTTTCAAAGCGTTGCACGGAGCGAACATCATCCTCTTGACTCTAAGCATTCAACTAAGAATCACCGATGCTCTCTGAGGTCTGCGCTCGGTGAACCTAATAGCTACGAAGGAAAAATAAATTTTATCAAACGACAGTTACCAACGGGCAAGCATCACGAATAAATCTTTCCACCTAAGATCACCAAAACAACTGAGTCTGAAAAAAAGGTAGGGCTTTTGACACCAACGTCTTTGGCATAATACCAGGAGACGTTAGGAAAGAACTCTACAAGTAGCTCCAACGCTTGAGACGTTGTAGTTTTCCTCTCGATGAGTCTGGTGCCACAATAACAGGCCAGAGAGAATCATCCTAAGGTATAGAGGCAGCAATGTTTCCTGGAAATTTTAGTCAAAAAAAAGTTCACTTAGAAAGCTCACCAGTCCTTTTTAGGGGCATTGGACGTCGATCTTCCTTGCCAACAAATATATCAGAACCTAATAAAGTTGACAAAAAACAGAATTTAGGGTTCACAAAAATCTTGACCGTGCCTGAAGTTGCAAGAGGGCGAATTGAAAGGAAAACTTTAATTGCATTTAATGTATAGAATCTTAGGTGTCAAAAAGTTGACGCAGAACATTTATCGAGATTGAAGCAGCAGCATAAAAATCGACATATTAAGAATTCATTCAGTGAGAGATTAAATTTTTTTTTTAATTCTCATAGTTATCTCTTAGATCCTCCAGATTTTCAAATAGGTAGAATATGTATTTGTATTTTTGTGGCGCTAAAAAATGTAGAAGTTAAGCTTCAGGACTTTGTTGCTCTGGTAATAAAGTTGAGAGGTAAGAGAAAAAAATTGTTTAATTGTATATTTTACGTGAGTTTTCATTTTTTTCAGCTCTAAAAATAAGCTCTCTTACGTAGATTAAACGGGAAAAACTGCAAATCCACGGCACTTTAGAATTAACGATTATATTATGGCATATGGAACGCCGGTACTTTTTAGCATGATTATATTTTTGTTCCTTTTTTACAGCTTATTATTTGACTAAATAAACCGTATGGATTCCGAACAAATATGTTTTTTATAAGAAAATTTTTGTTCTGAAAAGTGTCAGAAATAGATGTAAAGTTTTTAACTGAAAACGTCTTACATTACATGTGAACACATTACGGTGTTCAATTCAGTGAGTCTAGGGTGAAGCCGAGACGTAGGCCCGGTGGAGATCAATATAATAAGAACTTGTCCTGATGATCTTTACGTGATCATATGGTCAGGCTAAGTGCGTAAATAGCCTCGTTACGCCTGCTCTTCAGAAACTTGCTGAAGATCCGATCAAAATGGAGCATGATTTCAAGTTGCGTAGAATTTTCTATGAACACTACCGTTTACTGTTACAGGGACGAGACACCTGGTCGTTAGTTTTTAAGCTTACGTGACCATGGAAAATCTAATGATCTCATGCGACCTTCGTAAGAGAGTTGGTAGGAGCCAAAACGAGACCTGGAATAATTGCTCAAAAAATGGCTAAGAGTATAAAAAACAATCAAACATATGATAAGCAACGTCACAAATTGCTCTGAAAAAATTCATCGCAAAACGTAAACACTGCCAAGTGGTGGTGAATAGCATGGCAGCTGCAACTGCCAAGACATGAATAGCGCTCTGAAATTAGTAGAGGACGCCCCGCTATACAGATCCGTTCTAAAGAATAAATGGCTGTAACCTTTTGATATAAGAATATTGTTTTTTCATATATGTTCTTGATGCGCTGTGTTCCCTCAAAAAAGATTTTGTTTTCAATGTTAAACTGTTAAATATGTTATTACGTGTGGTAAAATATTACTTGTAAAATAGGTAAGTATTAAATACTTGTACAGCTAAATACCGCTCAATACTGAGTTTCTCCCTGTTTAAAATGACAAATCGAGTAATGATAACGTGAGTCCTGATATTTAATGTCAATTCTCGAAACCTCTCTATAAAATTATTATTTTTACAGCTCGACTAATTCATATCACGACAGATACAAAAAAAAAATAATTACGTACTCTAACAATGAAAATCATTAATTCTTTAATGAATATTTGCCTATTAGGATTTTTTTAATAACCTACGCGCTCTTAGTTCTTATTTTAATGTTCATTTAGCAATAAATGTCTTATATAGAATTTAAATGTTGCTCTTCGACACACGTCACCTTTCAAATAAGAATATGTAAATATTAAAATGTTCAGAAAAATAAAAATTTTTGCATTAAGGTACTTGAACTTTAACTCAAGACCAATCGAGAAAAAAACCAAAACTTAAACTTAAACGTGAAAGCTTTACCATAAACATATGTCACTCTAGGTGCCTTAAGGAATAGTGTGGTAATAGTCGAGGCAGCGAAGTATCGCAACGTATACTTTTGCAATGATCATTCCAGGGTTGAATTCTCCGTTACATCATAATTTTTTTTGTTTACATTTGGTTTTTTTTTTTTTTTTATTTCGATAATACTAAGTATAAAGTTTTTTCAATATTTGTATTTTATTTTCATGTTTACGTTGCGTAGCGAATTCTCTTAGTTACGTCAGTAGTTGGGAGATTTTCTTGGATTTAAATTAATTTTTGTAACAATATAATGGTTATAACGGGGTACATGTTGATTAACATGTTATCCTTGTTCATATGGATGTACAAATATTATTGGTATATTTAAAAGCTATTCAAAGGTCATGAAATAACTCGAAGTTTCTTAAACCGATTTAACAAAGTGTTATGATTAACACTTTTAAAGAGGATTACACTTTTTATAACCTAATTTACAACCACATAAAATATTGCTGAATAATTAATAAGACTGTTAAGTATCAGAGAAATGAAACAAAAGTTTTGTCTGAATGATTTTTTAATCAACAAATTAATAAAGTCGGGTGTCGCAGCATATGCTCTTATAAAGAGCAGTGTATCTCTGCGTTCCTTTTTTTAAGAAAAGTACAAAAATAAGACTAATACATAAACAACTACAACATCTTCATTGGTAATTGAGTTGAAGTTTAAGTACCTTGAAGCGAAATTGTTATTTTTCTGAATATTTTAATATTTACTTATTCTTATTGGACAGTTGAAATGTGTCGAAGAGCAACATTTAAATTCTATATAAGACATTTATTGTTAAATGGACATTAGAATAAAAACTAAGAGCGCATATGTTATTAAAATAATTCTAATAAGCAAATATTCATTTAAGAATCAATGATTTTCATTGTTAGAGTACGTAATTATTTTTTTTTTGTATCTGTCGTGATATGAATTAGTCGAGCTGTAAAAATAATAATTTTATAGAGAGGTTTCGAGAATTGACATTAAATATCAGGACTCACGTTATCATTACTCGATTTGTCATTTTAAACAGGGAGNGCTCAATACTGAGTTTCTCCCTGTTTAAAATGACAAATCGAGTAATGATAACGTGAGTCCTGATATTTAATGTCAATTCTCGAAACCTCTCTATAAAATTATTATTTTTACAGCTCGACTAATTCATATCACGACAGATACAAAAAAAAAATAATTACGTACTCTAACAATGAAAATCATTGATTCTTAAATGAATATTTGCTTATTAGAATTATTTTAATAACATATGCGCTCTTAGTTTTTATTCTAATGTCCATTTAACAATAAATGTCTTATATAGAATTTAAATGTTGCTCTTCGACATATTTCAACTGCCAGTCGAAATACGCACGTTTTCAGCAGCGGAGGGGAAGACCAAAATGTGCGCACGATAGGTACCTTATAGTGGGGGAAGGAGTATATGCGTATACATGGGTGTATATATGTTTTGGCTGCCTCCTGCCTGAGCCCTTGGGTCTCTCGGCTCTCGGCTCTCGCTATAGCTTGCCGCTCTCGCATGCATGTATTTCTATATAGGTTCTTGATGCGCTGTGTTCCCTCAAAAAAGATTTTGTTTTCAATGTTAAACTGTTAAATATTGTAACATCGGTGTATCCACATCAATTTTTTTTCCCCCCTTTCTTCAAAACTTTCCGTGTCGATTTTATAACACTAAACGCAGGGGCCAATGTGCATCTGCAAAAAGAGGTGAATCACCTACAAGATTGCTCGTAGCTAAGGTACTACGACCATTCATGACTCACATACATGCACGCTGGCCCATGCTGACCGGAAAAGAAATCAAATGAAATACTTTTTAAAGCGTAAAATAATAAAATAACTTGAAAGAACTAACAGATGCTAAAGGTTAACGGAGAAAAGCTGCGCTGAGGTTTAATATTAGATATTAGTATATATAGATCGAGTTTAATGTTAAAAACTAGAATAACTTAGAGTTAAGACCCATAGACTAAGAGGGAATATTAGTAAATGCTAGAATTATTACATATGGCTAATACAACCTGTATACGCAACACCATTATACCTGTACACCATAAGCCACCAACAATATTACATAAACGTACGAAAGCAATCTTATTGACTTTCAAAGAATTATCCGATTTTTACGATTCATGTTCGCAGGTTCATGGTTTACTGTACAACCCTTTTGTATCGCGTTTTCAATTTCATAAACATACTGCAATAGCCCAAATTGTAATCTTATTAAAAACTGTCACTGTTTCAAATGTAAAGGAAAACGGGAAAGTAAAGGCACTTCCTCCTTTTCCTGACACAGAGATGTCGAGAGAGAGAGAGTCCGCACTCTTGCCCTAACACGGGTAACGGAATTTCCGATTCCCCAGGGCACCGGTCCTTTTACTCATGGAAGTCTTTCTGAGTAAAATGTACCATCGAGAACGGACAGTAAGTTGTACGTATGTTGATAGTTAGTGATTGAGATAAATGTAATAATGAAGTATAATTTTTATGGAGAGCGCCCGTATTTCAGTTTTAGTAAGGTCTTATAAGTAACCGTAATGCTCCTATTTTTTGAAAATAATTTAAGAAAGCTATCGTGCAAATTTTCCATAGGCATATGCAGCAGGGCTTATAAAATTGTAGCTTATTTTGATTATTGACAATACAAAGAAAATATCTCAACAATAAAAAACCCATTTAAAGTGTTTTTTATTTCCAGCCCTAAAAATCGGTAGGTTTTCGTAGAATGATTCAGTAAAACGTAAACATCGTATTTCTACGAAATTGAGCAAAAATCATGATTGTTAATTTACCACTTTAATTTTGGATATCCTATACCTACTACTGTAGCACAATATCATTTACTAAAAAAATTCAGCATCGAAGAATTACAACAGCAAAACCTTCAGAAACAAAACCATAACATTATAAATTTTACTAATTAATATAGGAACATAGTCTTCCTTTGGCCTATTCCTTGATTTAATAAATCTTATTACTATAACCATGCAAAGATAAAAATCATTTTTTTAGTTTTGACATAGGCTTACTTGTTTTTGTATGATCCATAAAAAATTTTATACACAATTTTAACGGGAACTTTTACCAAATATGAAATTCGTAAGATCAGTGATTTTAACCGTCAAAAACTGTATAACTACTGCACCTAAACTATGCTCGTCTCAATTAAGAGTAATCAAAACAAGCTCTGATTGTTCCTTCGGATCCCCAACCTGATGTGTCCTTTAATGCAAAAGTATAAAAACTTGCACATACCAATATTCTTCTTTTATTGTTTATCAAGTACTTTAAAGTAACTATAAAGGTAAGAGAGTGAGTTCAGTTGCGTCTTTAAAGAAAATGTAAGACTTTGTTTGGTGACTAAACTATGTCAAAAGAGCTCCAGCAAATTAGGCCACTGTAGACTCACCTGAAAAATAAATCAAAGAGGAACAAAAAAAGAACGACCGTTGACTTAGATTCCAACATAAAAAGTAGCAGCCTAAACATTATCATCGCTACGAGTATTTTCGTGTAGGATTAGAATCATCGTTGCAGTCAATCTAGTATGATCTTTCGACTGCTCACCCGTAAGTAGCGGCTAACAATCGATCACAGAAGTAAATTGAGTTAGTTAAAACATTGTAAAGGCAAACTTTAAAATTCATTATTGATATTCTTGTAAATTCAAATATTTTCCATTTTACTAAATTTATGAAATTATTAGATTCAACGTATCATAGTCGTTAATAAAAATGCTGTCCTGAATTCAAGTAATTTGAAATTAAAAAATTCAATTCAGGAAAATAATATTAAAGATTTAATTAATAAAGTTAATATAAAACAAGAATTAATATTCATACAAATCACTCGATAAACCAAACTACACAACGCCGCTACCAACTTAATGATTGAAAATCGGAAAATACTATAAGTTTATAAAAGGCTTTTGGACCGATGGCTAGTTCCTGAAAAAAAAAATTTTTAATTTACTTGTTTGCAGAAAAAATCTACACATTTTGCCTTTCACTTAGAAGTTTGGACTTAACACAGGCAAATACATTTGAACGTATAATGTATTTTTTGTGGTCGGTGTATCGGATACGGTTTCTTAAAATATGTTTATTAAACGTTTTTCTGATCCCTTATACTAAACATCATTCAATCATTAGAAAAATATGGTAAGTTTGATCTTTTATTTCTCAAATTTTATAGACTTTGTGCGGAGAACGCAGAAAATTAAGCTTAACTAGTATAGCAATATGTGGTACATATTTTTATAAAGGGTCACTTATGCGGACATTAGGTGATTTTGGGTTAAATAATTAGTAAATCAAACTACTTTCAGTATGAATGAAACTTAACAATTAAGTTAACGATGGCACTCTCCATAAAAATTATACTTCATTATTACATTTATCTCAATCACTAACTATCAACATACGTACAACTTACTGTCCGAGTCGATAATTCATTTTTTAACCAATTTGCTAAAAATAAAAAACACCAGCTGTTAGAGGTCTATTGATCCCTGGATAAAACGAAGCTTTATTCGCTTTTTGGTAGACGTTGGCTATACATAGTCATAAAATATAGGATAAAATATCAAGTTAATAAAGTTNGAAATAATGGCGCTCTCCATAAAAATTATACTTCATTATTACATTTATCTCAATCACTAACTATCAACATACGTACAACTTACTGTCCGAGTCGATAATTCAACATTAAATAAAGATACAATGCGTTCTGTATCATTACGAGACAGCGTTGCGGGCTTTGAGAAAAAAAAAAGCGTTATGGGCTGTTAGGAATTCGTTGAAAAATCTATACTGTAAGAAACCTTACCTTTGCACTTATATTACAAACCAGACAGCTACATTTTAATACACTACCTTCCAAGTCAATAACTAAATGCTTTTATAAGATACACGACATTTTTTAGCGTTATGGGCTCTTAGTTTTTATTTAGGAAGATCAAATTTGCTAATTCGCAAGCCTGTAGCACTAGCTGATAAGGATAGAAAAAAAAAAAATTTCTGTAACATCACGGATTCTAGTAGAATATAAAACGTCTCGATTAGAACGCGTAGATTCAATTGTGTGCATTTATGAGAGAATTTTGCGTTGAAATGTTAAACTGATAAGATTTCAGTGCTGTAACTCTAACAGCTTCCAAGTCTGGGATAACATTTTTTTGGTAGTCTAAAATACATAAAAATGTTGTTTACGTTAATAACTGTAAAATTTCATGCCATAGAAAAATTAAGGATTCCTTGTTTTGCGTCCAGGCCTCGTCAAAATTTCAAATTTTTAAATAAGACATGAGCCCGTAAAGCTAATTTAGCCCTTTTTTGTATCTTAAACTGAAAGAATAAGATTTTAGATTAATGTATTCCTAAACGACGTTGTACTCGAGTGGGACATGAAATATGCCGTTTTGGGGTAGAATAATAATAGAATAACCTATATACACGCACAACACATGTATACATGGTCCTTTTACTCATGGAAGTCTTTCTGAGTAAAATGTACCATCGAGAATTGAATGTTTTAGTTATAAATAAAACTCATAGTGTTAGTTAATGTGTAATTTGCCTGTTTTATTTTGTTGTTTCAGTTCGAGCTGATTAGATACACCCGTCAACCAAGGTTGCTGGAGTAGGTGCAGTTGAGGCATTTTGTGAAAATGATGTTGATGTCAGATATTCATTAATGCCGGTGTATCAGCAGCGCTGTGGGGGTCAGTAACATAGAACTGATAATTTAATTAAACTGTACAATACAATATTAACGTAAAGTAAAAGTTAAACGTAAAAGTGAAGTTTTAATTGAATGTTATCATATGTATTATCACGACCCACATAATTATATAAATATCGTAATTTTAGATTACTTATTTCAAAAATATTAAATTATTTGTATAGCTACTAATTCATGTCAGAACTTAAGTAAAAATATAATTAATAGTTTTAAGTTTTTACTTTTGTCGGCAGTCCCATGACTGCCCACTGGTTTAATTTAACTTTATTAACTTGATATTTTATCCTATATTTTATGACTATGTATAGCCAACGTCTACCAAAAAGCGAATAAAGCTTCGTTTTATCCAGGGATCAATAGACCTCTAACAGCTGGTGTTTTTTATTTTTAGCAAATTGGTTAAAAAATAAGAAATGAAATTTAATAACATTGATAATGTGTGCTGCGGAGTGATGTGGTGTGGAGAGGACCAGTGCGCGGCACCAGGTAGTACGTCGAGGAAAGCGGGGCGAGGGTGAAGTAACACACAAGATCTACTACCGTCACATATTTTCTCTTAGTCAGAATTCTAGATAGTCAGAAGTATAACTTTAAAAAAATTAGAGCGAAAAGGTGTGTTCAATAGTAGAATGTTTCCATGTAAATATGTGAAGGGCAAAAGCGTATAAGGTTATTTTTTAGTACCAAATTTACTCTCTAACATACAGAAAACATAAGACTGTTTATCGTAGTCACAATATTTTTAAACTCCATAATGTTAAGGGCAGTCCTGAGGTAGTTGAAGTCCTAAACCTTCTTAGTAAAGTTACTTCGGTTGAACAGCTTTGAAACGGTTTATTTACTAAGTAGCGTGTGAGTTACATTTTGTTTATTAAGAATTTTAGGTGCAAAACAGAAAAATGGGGCTTATAATATGAAATGAATTATCTAACCCTCACTCCTGTATTTTTAACTTAAAATAAATAAATTTAGAAAATTAGTTCATTTAAAAACAGCATGAATTAATACATGAATATTTTGAGAAAAAAAATTTGCCTTACATTATTGACAATGTAAAAATGAGCTAACCCTAGTTAAGCAATATTTATTGCTAATGAAAAGAAAGAGAGGAACAAATATGTGTCAAATAACTAGCGGATAGTATGGTTTTCTGTCTTTTTTTTGAAACTACAAAAAATTATACTTGAAGAAACTTTGAAGTGTTCTTGACGTAAAAAGAATGTTCACTAACCCTTTTCTTATCGTTAAAAATCTTTTCAAAAATAAAACATTTTTAATGTACTCATTAATAGAAACAAAAATACATCAGATTTTTCACTTTTTCAAGACTTACTTCTGCAATCAAAAGAATAAAATGATTATCTCTTGTTTGCCTATAATAATGTTTCTAATTGGATGGTATTGGAGTTATTTCAGAGATTAGTAGGGAGATTGCCAGTGCCTATGGTAGAGAGTGTGTCGCTTTTTTTTCACAGATTTGAGGGCACCGTCGCGGCATACCAGTCGAAATACGCACGTTTTCAGCAGCGGAGGGGAAGACCAAAATGTGCGCACGATAGGTACCTTATAGTGGGGGAAGGAGTATATGCGTATACATGGGTGTATATATGTTTTGGCTGCCTCCTGCCTGAGCCCTTGGGTCTCTCGGCTCTCGGCTCTCGCTATAGCTTGCCGCTCTCGCATGCATGTATTTCTATATAGGTTCTTGATGCGCTGTGTTCCCTCAAAAAAGATTTTGTTTTCAATGTTAAACTGTTAAATATTGTAACATCGGTGTATCCACATCAATTTTTTTTCCCCCCTTTCTTCAAAACTTTCCGTGTCGATTTTATAACACTAAACGCAGGGGCCAATGTGCATCTGCAAAAAGAGGTGAATCACCTACAAGATTGCTCGTAGCTAAGGTACTACGACCATTCATGACTCACATACATGCACGCTGGCCCATGCTGACCGGAAAAGAAATCAAATGAAATACTTTTTAAAGCGTAAAATAATAAAATAACTTGAAAGAACTAACAGATGCTAAAGGTTAACGGAGAAAAGCTGCGCTGAGGTTTAATATTAGATATTAGTATATATAGATCGAGTTTAATGTTAAAAACTAGAATAACTTAGAGTTAAGACCCATAGACTAAGAGGGAATATTAGTAAATGCTAGAATTATTACATATGGCTAATACAACCTGTATACGCAACACCATTATACCTGTACACCATAAGCCACCAACAATATTACATAAACGTACGAAAGCAATCTTATTGACTTTCAAAGAATTATCCGATTTTTACGATTCATGTTCGCAGGTTCATGGTTTACTGTACAACCCTTTTGTATCGCGTTTTCAATTTCATAAACATACTGCAATAGCCCAAATTGTAATCTTATTAAAAACTGTCACTGTTTCAAATGTAAAGGAAAACGGGAAAGTAAAGGCACTTCCTCCTTTTCCTGACACAGAGATGTCGAGAGAGAGAGAGTCCGCACTCTTGCCCTAACACGGGTAACGGAATTTCCGATTCCCCAGGGCACCCCGAGCCGACTTCCTCTCCTACGACAAGCAGAGAAAATAATAGTTGACCAAATGCTACTAACATTTCGAAATACATTTACAACTAACAATAAATGGAAACTATCGGTAAATCTAAGTAAGTGAACAATATAACAGGTCGCGCTCTCTACTACTGTTTCTATAGATGTACGTGTTTTAACCAAAGAAGCCGCTGTTGTTAATAAATCATTCATGATTATTTATGAGTCCGATCAATGCTCACGTGTACAGCGGAAAATCTAGCAATTATTATAGTTATTAATGTCTAAAATTAACTACTACTAAGACTATTATTAATACCACGAAGTACTGAACATTTATTCAATCAAACCTGAATATTAAGCGATTTTCACCGCTCTTTTTGCATTGGGGTCGATTGAATGGGTGAACAATGGTTACTATTTGTTAATAATGATAATACCACATTTTAATGTTAATATTAAGTTATGATAAAATCTTGTAACTTTTGATGTAAAAGAGAAAGGAAGGGCATGAGTAAGTGAATCACCTTTCCTTCTCTTGACGCACAGAGAAGAACAAGCTGGATGTGGGATGTGCCAATTTCTGAGTAGCTAAACTAGAGCAGTTCTAGCCAATTAGATTTTCGGCTATTGTCTTTTCTTTAAAATTTTCCCCCGGCAAGTTTTCCTGTGTTTTTCGAGCCAGCGCGTGACAGAGGTCCGTTTCTCGCAATAAAAAGGTCCAGAAGCCCAGAGGACAATCAGTTCGCAGTTCGCAGTTCGACTCGACTCGACTCGGCTCGACGATAGCCCTTCAAAGTGGACTGAGTAGTAAGAGTCCGTCTCTACTTCAACCCAGTCTACTGCGAAGCNGAGGACTTATTAAAACAAAACTTTTTTGTGCAGTAAGTCTTTCTTTTAAGTGCCGTCTTAAAGAGTTAATCACCAAAAATTATTTCAAAACAGCCAAAAAATTTTTTTACAACTTCTGATTTTTGAACAGCATATTTTGTGACAAAATGTTTACTACGAAAATTTCATATCTTCAAAAAATAAAGTTTTTGGTACTGACTAATTTTATCTATATTCATATTTTTTGGAGTTTTACTCCTATAGGCATGTTTTGCACAGTAAAGTAATAATTTCAGATTGGTGACCTTAAAAAAAAGTGTAACGAAAACGGAATTTGCTTCAATCTCCCCCTTCGCTCCACCTATTTGGACGTACTTTCGGTCCTCCGGTAATTAATGAAATATATTTTTTTGTTACATTTTTTTTTTTTTCATAAATTTGGAAATTCGTACATATTAGCAGAGCAGCTTTTATATGTATTAATAAAAATTTATTTACTTATCATTAATTTGTTACTTTTAGAATAAATAAACAATTGTTTGTACAATTTTTTCACATATTTTCATAATTTTCATGAAAATTTTTAAAATAAAACATGTGAAGAGGAACAAAGAGACCACGTTTGTAGTTTTATATACTGGTAGGGGACATGGGATACAATGGGAAAGAGTAATCTGTATCCTTTATTATCTCTTTTTGTTATGGTTTTTCATAACGCATTTTCGTAGGTAAGAAACTTCATTTAAAAAAGTTAAAATAAATAAATAAATAAAAACGTGAAATAATTTTCAGTTCTTTCTTTTCTATCAGAGAACATTAGTGGCCCTGAAATATCAGGGCCAGGCTGGAACCTGGCAAGTTAATGCTTCTTTGATAAAAAACTAGAACTTGGTATATTTATTTTCTATTGGAGAAAATTAGTGGCCCTAAAATATCAAAACCTTTAAATGGCAAAACCTTGACAAGTAGGAGCGCTTTGTCGTCAGCTTTTAAATGTGTAAATGAATTATTAAAATAAATGCTTAATATTTCACTGAATATTTAATTCAAATAAGAAAATAGAAAGTTATGAAATCCACATTATGGTTTTAATTAGTTAATTT
>NW_019379507.1:851945-862825 GCF_000648655.2 Copidosoma floridanum | reverse complement strand
AGCAGAGCAGCTTTTATATGTATTAATAAAAATTTATTTACTTATCATTAATACGTTACTTTTAAAATAAATAAATAATTGTTTATACGATTTTTCACATTTTTTCACAACTTTCATAATTAAAAAAAAAAAAATTGTCTGTACTGTATAAATACAATATTTGTTTTTTATTGCATTTTCTTCTTTCACAAAATTCAGAGAGGTGGGAGGAGCGCAAATGTATGCAGCAACGCTATAAATTACTTTTCTCATATGGATGAGCTTACATACACGCTTTCTCGCACACTTGATCCCTTCTTTCTTGTGTCATTGAAAAAAAAAAAAAAAAAAATTATTAATTTATTTGAAAACGAAACAGGTTTATCTAAAAGTAATCTTTCACACAAACGAAAATGGGGGGGGGGGGCTTATACAGATCTTATAAATTAAATTTTAAGTGATTTTTCCACAAGGTTACATTTAAAAATTGCAAGTTTTTAAAATTAACGATGTGAAAGAAGGAACAGATGAATCATCTACAATTTGTTTCGGGTATTTTTTATGGTGTTTTCAGTATACTTTTGACGCTTGAATAATACCTGTCAAAAAAATCTAAGTGCGATGAACGTCCTGAAGGAACATTCACTAGCATATAATTCTGCCCGTTTGAAGATAAAGCAGTACCACATGATGATTTGTCTTCATTTCTGAAATACAATTATATTTTGTATATTAAATATGTAATAGAAATAAGTGTGTGAGCGTATGTAATAGATGCGAGCCTGACGTTACAGATGTAATCAGCGTAGGCAGTAGGAAGTTTTTTTAGAACTATTGGAAGATTCGATGAAAGTGTACAGTCTTGTACTCGCCAGCTGCCATATTGTTTATATTGCTTTGTGCCATAATATACTGTTTATAATTGTTTAGTTATAAAATATTAAAATCCTTATTGAAACCACACCCAACTAACGTAGGTATACTCATTTTAACGATAATTGCACCAGCTTTGTATACAATATCGTTTCATTGAAGGTATATCATATGTATAGTTATATTATGTACCATATAATTTTATAGAAGTATAACTTCTTACTTGGGTACCCAAGCACCCACTGTCCACTGGGTTTATTTATTAATTTTTTTGTTTACCAGGGTACCGTGACAGCCTATTGGCCTAGTCACTGGGGCCACCCACTCACCACCTATTTGTGAGGGTATATTGCCGCATCTATTTACCAATCCCTTAATTGATATCATATTAATGATATGCCGTGGGAACAGTGGGAATATCTCCAGTGAAACACTGTGACAGTTAAGCTGACACTTTCTGCACTATCAGTGCATCGGGTCCACTGGCCACTGTGTAGCCCTTCCCCTGAATAGAATCCGTATTTCAGGATGTCCACTCCTCGCTTGTTAAGCTAGCGCTTTTTGTCAAACCATCGGATCCAGGCCAATTAGCATCCCTGGAGAAGACCCATCTTTTAAGGACCACTTCTCGCTGGTAAGCCTGGTGATCCCTGCCTGGCGTATGGGATCCACTAATCCCAACCAATAGCCCCAACACTGTTTCATGTTCACAAAGGCCCGAAGATCTGTAGGGCAAAGAGAAAACCCTAGAATTACTCTGAAGGAAAATTTTACGGAAAAACCTGCCCCAAAATAGCTGGGGTTGCATAGGAACTTGTCCCGGTGATAACAGTTTTTGAAAAAATCTACTCTCACCAGGATTTGAACCCACAGCACCTAAAACGACGTTGTATTAGTGACAAGTTCGTTCACCACTGAGTCAACTTCGCTGATCTAGAGTCACTAAATATCGAGAAACGTTTAAAAACGGCTGAACAGCGTTTTATTAGTGTAAATTCAGAGTTAGCATATTAATAATAATGCTTAGTTTAATATAATAACGGAATAATAATAAAAAATAAAATATGTTATTTAAAACACTTTTTGCTCTAGCACCTTATAGATAAGTCATGCCTTACATGCAAGAAGGTAGTTAAAACATAGGTGGCCCCTGAAAGAACCGATGAGATTGATGGGTAAGTAGAAAACGTAAATACTTATGATGGCCCTGAAAAGGACCAGTAGTGATACTTCTAGCCATTACTTCTTATCATTCTTGATAATGAAGAGCTGGCTGTGCAGATAGCTTGACTCTATCCCTTGGAGTCTCTGCGTACGGAGACCATGCTGGAGGAAGGTACGCCACTGACCAAAGAATATCTCGTTTTCTAGTAGTTCCCTGGATAACTAACCGCTCATCGGTAGTCGGAAAAGTGGGCCTAAAGAATACTTTCTCTATGGAGATGCCGTTCCTACGAAGCACTAAAGAAGTTGTTGTAGCTGCTCAAACTCAGGGTTATTTTCCCTGGCTTGATATTGTAATAGAATCTGCTCTGGTAGCAGCACCAGGTAGGTTAGAAGGATGGCCATAATATTTTAAATCGCTAGAGCACAGTGTGCTCTGGCTAGACGTCTTCCGATATTTTGCCAGAGACCTTAGCGTTTATTACGTCTCAGTATTGGTGGCTACTCGTCAATCACAGAGGTTTAGGATAAAACTCANTAACGAAATGCCCCACACATTTAACTATATAATACAGGAAATTTTTTTTTTACTATACACAAACTGTCTTATTTTATCGATCCTATGTTGTTTCGATTTTTTTCACTTGGAGAATTCAGGATAGAGTACTAATGATTTAAAAAATTACTTAAGAGCAAAAAATTATCTACGTGACGGTATTATTTATGCAAACTGTCTTATAGACCAAACGAAATAAATTTTAATCCATTGTTATGCAGGGAACGGTTGACACAACAATTTTTTATTTATTCTTACGTAGTGATTAAGCATAACCGTTTGAATTATTTGAGATATAAACAAAAAAATTAAAAAATTGAGTGTTATAAAGGTATATAAGACACCATTGTTCATAGCGCATTTAACATTTCTAAAAATTTTAAGACAAAGGAGAAAATTGGAAACGGTTTTATACTTCCATCTACATGTATTTGAAATCCAAGATGTATGCAAAATTATTTTCAAAATGTTTAAAAACCTCATTAAAAACATTGTTTCTCACTAAACTATTATTACGAGTTGCAAATAAACAGGTTCATAGCGATAATAAACATGCTTTTTGAAAAAAAAGCAAAAAAAAATGTTGAAAATAAAAAACGCACTTTTTTAATACATTTTTTAAAGAAGTTAATGAAAAACAATAAATTTTAGTAGAGTAGTAAAGTTATATTACATTTAAAAAGAACAACTTTTTTTCCTTGGTAAATTATATGTCGCATAATCTATGAATGAAAAAATGAAGTTTATATTCGAGTAGAATGTTTTAATAATTTAGAAATGGAAAATATTGTATGGAAAGATATTTTTAAATCTTAGTTAATTAAAAGTCAAAAAAAAAATTCAGATAGCTTGACTCTATCCCTTGGAGTCTCTGCGTACGGAGACCATGCTGGAGGAAGCAAAGAATATCTCGTCTTCGGGTTTGTTCCCTGGATAACTAACCGCTCATCGGTAGTCGGAAAAGTGGGCCTAAAGAATACTTTCTCTATGGAGATGCCGTTTCTACGTAGCACTGAAATTCCAATTGTACAACAAACTGTTTATTGTAAAAATTGGAGGACTTATTAAAACAAAACTTTTTTGTGCAGTAAGTCTTTCTTTTAAGTGCCGTCTTAAAGAGTTAATCACCAAAAATTATTTCAAAACAGCCAAAAAATTTTTTTACAACTTCTGATTTTTGAACAGCATATTTTGTGACAAAATGTTTACTACGAAAATTTCATATCTTCAAAAAATAAAGTTTTTGGTACTGACTAATTTTATCTATANTGTTACATCAAAACATTTCATTATAATATGAAAACAGATGTATTAAAATGATATCCAGATCAAAGTTTTTAAGTAATCAGAAGTTTTCATAGAATGGAATTTTTTTTCTAATCAACGTGGCACCTGGTCTAGGTTGGAGATTCTATCAGACATATAACATAAAGAGAAAAAGGGGATTTCTGCCTTTTCGTGGTATTCAGAGCTACAAGCAATGCACACGATTTAATTATTGTTTTTTTTTTTTTTTTTTAGATTTAAAAATAATAAACTCGTAACTTAGCTATTTCCTCTAATTAGCAAATGCAATAAAGTTTAGCACTTCAGATGGGACTGATGATAACAAAACTGGTAGCAGCATTGGGATTGGCTTAGCAGAAATATTTCTGAAAATATAAAAAAATTGTATAATTATTTTCTCTAAGTTTTATTTGCTTTTAACCTTAGATTACCTACGCATGTATAAAAGTATTAATGCTTTTTTTTTTATTTAGATGTCAATTTCCAAGAATAAAATCTTCCAAGAGATCAGTTATAAATTATCTGCCTTACAGCATCAACGATTAAAATAAATATTTATTTAATCAATTAATTGCATTGTTTTCTCTTTTTTTTTGTTAGACGCTTTGTTTGTTTGTTTTTTTTTATTTTGGCAGATTTTAATGAATAAAAAAAGTAGTAAAAAATTTTTTTTATGTAAATTATAGTCAGGAATAGGTATCGTTAGCGAAGATTAGAGACATAAATGAGCTCTTATACATAACAAACTAAGCCCAAGAAGGAGATACACCTGTCCGACGTTCTCAAATGAACCAATGAATTGACAAATTAATTAAACTAGGAATTTAACAAATTAGTTTCATTTGTGCAAAGTAAATTTTCCCAAAAAAATAAATAAATTTTTTCTCATCTTGTATCATATACTGCTGAAGAAAGTATAGTAATACTTAACAGGGTGATGAGGTAAAACAAGTTTTAGTAGTAGTTATCTCTCTCTATCTGGAACGCGATTGATTAAGACGTTTCATTCAATCTGTCCTTCCAGATGCTCTAGCTTTGCTCACCTTATCAACAGCTTTTAAGCGAAGAATGAAATAACATTAACAGGTCATATCCAGGACAATAGTGATTTTTGAAAGAAAAATCAAGGTTGGCAAATAATTAGTTGTCAATGTCAAGTATCAATTAAAACCGCCACTTAAACCATCATCAAAGGCAACAATACAACAAAAATATCTAGAGAACCATTGACCTACTTAAGTCAAAACCATCAGATCGAGCAGGTTTAAAAAAAAAGATGTTTTTGAATGTTCGTCAACTGATTCTTCTCTTAAAAAACTTATGGAATATACAACAATAATAGGATCCCTCATAAATTCTTTAGTGAGTGACATAAGCCTGTCTCAACGAGTTTTACTGAATAACTTTATGATAAGAATGATCTCTAGCTTAATGAATAATGCAGATGATACAGCCAGTTAAATTTTTAGCCAAGGACAAAGATTTAGTAGTTTTTCTAGTATAACAGAATGTGGACCCCCTATTTGCTATGTACAAAAATTGATAAAAAATAGTATCCACAGCAAGAACTGAACGAATGAACTCTAAAATACAAGAAGTTGCCATGCATTGAAACTCATCATCTGATAAATGTTGGTGGAACAGATAAAAAGCAACGTTTATCTATTGACGCATAGCAAGGCTTATTGCTTGCTCTAGATATGTAGAACTTCAATTAGAAACTGATTTAAAAACAGAAATACCAAATCCACTAAATAATAATGACAGCAATGAATCAGGTACTGATCCAAACGACCCTTTCCGAAAATATCACCACCGACCTCTGTTACCCCGAGTTAACCAAAAATCCTGGTGATAAAATATGAGTTGACCTAATTACCTTAGCTCTCACAAATACCAATGATAACATCTTACATTTTCCATCAGCAAACTGTGAATGTACCTATATCGAGATTATTGCTTGATGTAAATAAAATTGAAATAACGTTCACGAAGATTTCCAACCCTAAAAAATTTTTTATATTTCCTCAAACAGTAACTAAAATTCTAAGTAGTATCCTAATAAATGAATATGTACAGAAAATCAGATCAAGGTCTTAAGTGTATGTATACACATATTTTTTTATTTTATAGTACTATACGTCCAGTTTCATTTAAGGGCCACACTTTGGGCATTGCCTACGAGAATACATAAAATAAAAAATAAATTGTGTCTTATTTGCACTTTATTAATTTGTGTGTGTTACGTGCGAATTTCTATAAGTAAAAGGCGGAACTTGTTAATACGTTTTACAAACAAATAAATTTCATTTTTGTTCGTCAGGAACCAACTGTCGGGCCTGAAAGCCTTATTTGCTTTTACTTACAGTATACTTTTCTTTTAAATCGTTGACTCGGCGGGCGTTGTGGTGTTAGGATTCACCGAGCGATATGTGTGAAGTGGTATACGCTGAGCTAGCGTTGACCTAATGTTTGAGTTCATATCTTATGTCATACAGTAGTAGCGTATATTATTCGTCTTTTTATTATCTCATGTCCTTGAAAAAATCTTTGTCTATTTAAATTTTTCTTGATGTTCAATTTATTCGTCAAAGTTAGGGTTATGCTTATAGAATTTTGAATTTTGGAATATTTCATATAATTCAACCATTGAAAATTTTAATTAAGAAAATAAATTGTAATCAACAACTAAGATATATCTTACCTGATAATTTAATAAATTTAGAAAAGCCAAAAAAAGTTGATTTTACAAATAGTATTAATTATAAAGTTTCAGATTCCCATTGACAATGTTTATACACTTTATAATTTTCTTAACTTAGCTTACTTTTACGATCGTTGGTTAGCCACTGCTTGCGCGCACGCGGTCGTAAGATATTATAATGTTGACCGTATCGATGATCCTAATTCTGCGTGAGAGTACTTGAAGCGATGACAATAATTAAGCTGCTGCTTTTACCGTCGGAAACCAAGTCTATAAGTCTATGGTCCTTTCTTTCTTGTTCCTCCTTGATTCACTTTTTAGGCGAGTTTACAGTGGCCTGGTTTCCTCAAGCTTTTCTTGCACAGCTTAGTCACCGAACTAAGTCTTACATTTGCTTGAAATGCACGCTTTTAACACGTAGCTTAATCATCGAACTAAGTCTGACATTTGCTTAATAGACGCAACATAACTCACTCTCCAATCCTTATAGTTCCTTTGGAGCACTTGATGAAAGAGGAAAGGTGAATATTATTATGCGCGAGGAGTTTTCATACTCTTGCGTTTAAGGAGGACGCGTCAAGTTGGGAATCCGAACGACCAATCAGAGCTTAATCTAATTACCCTCGATTGACACGAGCATAGTCGTGGTGCAATAATTTCACAGTAATTGATTGTTAAAACTGCTAATCTCTCGGATTTTACATTAAATACAAGTTGCTGTCAAAATTGTGTATGATATTTCTTGTGTACATCCGCAGTAAAGAATGTTAAAGTTGTTAATCACTCACATTATTTGGTGTATTTATGCGAATTGATTTTGTAAGATGCGCTTTTTATAAGATTGTTTGAGGTTGCATGCGTAGTTCGAGTTTTGCGAAGGTAGCTTGTTTCAAAAGAAATATAGTATATGCCACATGATTTCAGAAGTTGTTGTACTGCTTTATGTTTGGAGATTGCTGAGCTTTTGCTTTTCATGTTTTAAAAACGAAACTTTGTGCTTTAAAGTAATAAATACAAAGTACATGACATGGGATGTCACATGCCTCCTTAGCTGATTGCCGCTCTTGACAATCATAAGAGGAAAAACAGTCGAACTCATATCAAGTACTTAAGGTGCAAACATATTTTATATATACAGCATGATATGTAACGGTGGCATTTCCCGGAAACAGCGTGTAGAGCAATTTTTTCTGAACCGAACGCCATTTGAATGAATTTTTTAGGGCAAATAGCTTTTAAATGGCAGACGATTGAAAATACGTTCCAAACTACCCCTAAATGGGGTTGGAAGGGTATGGCGCGCCCACATGAACTCGCGACGTTGCCAAATTGTCATTGAGCTTATTTGGTAAGTATACATAGATAACTTCATGTTGCACGCACGAGCGTCTGCTATACTATACTGCTGTTAAATTGAAGGTTGGATGTTACAAGGTAAACATTGTCTGCTCCTTATGCTGTCATGTTTTAAAGCCATGCCACAGATGTAACTGCATGAATATTTATAACATTCAAATCATGTAACACAAGAGTATGATGGGATAAATGTATCACCTACAATTAATAAATAAGTGTCGAACTATACTGGAGCCGCTCAGTCGAAGTTCTATTGGCTTGCACGGGAAAATAGCGTACCCTACAAATAGTCTTTTTATGTTTACAGGTGTTTTAAAATCTCCCCAAATTGATTTTGTTGGCCTTTTCATCATCTTTTCAGACTCACTCAGTGTACTGAAAGATACAAAAAATTACTCCCCAATCAAAACCAAACACACATCACACCTCATCCTTGGATTAAAAAATCGAATTTACCTCAACACTATTAATAATAGAAATATTTGACATATCGGCGTCTCAGAGAATGAGAACCAAGGTCATCCATAAAGAACATAACATAACAGGGAAAAGAGCTTGCATCAGCTCGATGTCACGTGCGCGCTCGCACCGTTTTTTTTTGCTGTCTGCGCACGTTGTTTTACGCTCCCATCACGCACGCAGTTTTCGCCAGCAGCACTGCACCGCCTTAAGGCTGCAGTCCCATGGAGCGCAATAGAGCGTGCAGGATAGATTTGTCCCCATAAGCGGCTGTGTTAAGTCTATTACGCTGCAGGATAGCCCAATTGCGCGGCGCAATAGACTTAACACAGTCGCTTCAACTGTTTTTCTTATAATCTACGAGTTGTATTGCGTAGCAATAGTAGCGTCAAGAACGACCATTTACATTTCACTCGTGAGGTTTAACGAATTTGATATAATTTGAGCAGCTGGTAATACCGTGGCCTCATTACAAAATAAATAGTGCGGTTACAACTTTTTTCATTGTGACATTACATCATTCTTACGTGATTGTATTACGCCAACTCTACTGTTCTCAGCTGACAACATCCTGAAAGGTTAGTATGAAAATTTTACTTGTGTATATTTCAATTGTTTAAAACGTTTTGATGGCCTATATTTCATTGTATGTTAGAAAAACATTCTACATGTACTAACATTATAATTATAGCTATTTTGCATGTTATATTGCAATTAATAGTAAAGAATAAATACAGGCTTGTAAAAAAATGTACACAATAGCAATGGTACACACAAAAGTTTTTAACATTTTTTTCATTTTCAATAACTAAATAACTATTTACATTGAGTGATAAAACATTTCACTGATAAAAACTACGTACAATATTGGTCAGCATAAAACTTTATATTAATATTACTATGAATTAAATATCATGTTTTTCATATTATTTTATGAGCATTAGACAACTCTTGTTTATTACATTCTAGTAGATTATGCTATAAGTATCCTTTATATCAGAATTAAAAAATACATTAATTCTAGAATCATCAGAATCATTCTAAACTAACAGAGGATCTTCACATAATCCTTTCATTTACTTATTTAATATGATTTTGTAATATACACTATATGACGATTTGAATGCTGGATATTCATCTCCCATAACTGACTTGAAACAGGCCACTTTTACAATTTCATGGTTGCGTTCATTTTCTATGTACAGTATCCGGCAAGGGTAGGCAGGTAGAAAACTAAGTGTCAAATAAAAAAATTCTCTACGCATAGAAAACACGTCAAATATTTCAAATAGTGTACAAAATTAAAAAACTTTTCTACTTAGTAATCAACTTACAGTACTCCACACTTCACATAACCTTAATTTTAGTCAGTAAGTAAACCATACATTTAGTCTACTGTAAACTTCATGAGAGAGTGTACTTGGCAAGTACTTGCCATGTACTTGTCGTAAACTTGCCGAGTACTTTCCTGGTACTAGATAGGTACTTGCCGGAAACTTGGTGGGTACTTGGAGGGTACTTAGCAGGCACTTGTCGGGCACTTGGATGGCACTTGGTAGGTACTTGGTGGGTACTTGCCAGGCACTTGGCACGTACTCGCCGGACACTTGGTAGGAACTTCCCGGGCACTTGGCGGGCACTTGCCGGGTACTTGCCAGGCACTTGGCGGGTACTTACCGGGTACTCGGCAGGCACTTGCTGGGCACTTGGCGTATATTTGGCGGGCACTTGCCGGGTACTTGCCAGGCACTTAGCGGGTACCTACCAGGTACTCGGCAGGCACTTGCTGGGCACTTGGCGGGTACTTGCCGGGCACTTGGAGGATAATTTCCGGGCCTTAGGTGGGTACTTGCAGGGCACTGGGCACTTGGCGGGTACTTGCCGGGCACTTGGTGGGTACTTGCTGGGTACTTAACGGGCACTTGGCGGGCTCTTGCCGGGTACTTGGCGGGCACTTGGCGGGTCCTTACCGGGCACTTCGCGAGCACTTGGTGGGCACTTGCCGGGTACTTACAAGGCACTTCACGGGCACTTGGCGGGTACTTGGCGGATACTTACCGGGCACTTCGCGGGTACTTTCTGGACACTTGGCAGGTACTTGGCGCATACTTACCGAGCACTTCGCGGGTACTTTCCGGGCACTTGGCGGGTACTTGCTAGGCACGTGCGGGGTACTTACGGGGCACTTCGAAGGCACTTGTCGGGTACTTGGTGGGCACTTGTTGGGCACTTGCCGGGTACTTGCCAGGCACTTAGCGGATACCTACCAGGTACTCGGCAGGCACTTGCCAAGCACTTGGCGGGTACTTGCTGGGCATTTAAAGGGTACTTGCTGGGCACTTGGCGGACACTTGGTGGGTACTTGGGGAACACTTGGCGGGTACTTTCCGGGCACTGGGCACTTAGCGGTTACTTGCCGGGCACTTGGCGGCTACTTTCCGGGCACTTGGTGGGCTCTTGGCGGGTACTTGGTGGGCACTTGCCGAGCACTTACCGGGTACT
>NW_019379507.1:831530-848290 GCF_000648655.2 Copidosoma floridanum | reverse complement strand
CTGTCTGCGCACGTTGTTTTGCGCTCCCATCACGCACGCAGTTTTCGCCAGCAGCACTGCACCGCCTTAAGGCTGCAGTCCCATGGAGCGCAATAGAGCGTGCAGGATAGATTTGTCCCCATAAGCGGCTGTGTTAAGTCTATTACGCTGCAGGATAGCCCAATTGCGCGGCGCAATAGACTTAACACAGTCGCTTCAACTGTTTTTCTTATAATCTACGAGTTGTATTGCGTAGCAATAGTAGCGTCAAGAACGACCATTTACATTTCACTCGTGAGGTTTAACGAATTTGATATAATTTGAGCAGCTGGTAATACCGTGGCCTCATTACAAAATAAATAGTGCGGTTACAACTTTTTTCATTGTGACATTACATCATTCTTACGTGATTGTATTACGCCAACTCTACTGTTCTCAGCTGACAACATCCTGAAAGGTTAGTATGAAAATTTTACTTGTGTATATTTCAATTGTTTAAAACGTTTTGATGGCCTATATTTCATTGTATGTTAGAAAAACATTCTACATGTACTAACATTATAATTATAGCTATTTTGCATGTTATATTGCAATTAATAGTAAAGAATAAATACAGGCTTGTAAAAAAATGTACACAATAGCAATGGTACACACAAAAGTTTTTAACATTTTTTTCATTTTCAATAACTAAATAACTATTTACATTGAGTGATAAAACATTTCACTGATAAAAACTACGTACAATATTGGTCAGCATAAAACTTTATATTAATATTACTATGAATTAAATATCATGTTTTTCATATTATTTTATGAGCATTAGACAACTCTTGTTTATTACATTCTAGTAGATTATGCTATAAGTATCCTTTATATCAGAATTAAAAAATACATTAATTCTAGAATCATCAGAATCATTCTAAACTAACAGAGGATCTTCACATAATCCTTTCATTTACTTATTTAATATGATTTTGTAATATACACTATATGACGATTTGAATGCTGGATATTCATCTCCCATAACTGACTTGAAACAGGCCACTTTTACAATTTCATGGTTGCGTTCATTTTCTATGTACAGTATCCGGCAAGGGTAGGCAGGTAGAAAACTAAGTGTCAAATAAAAAAATTCTCTACGCATAGAAAACACGTCAAATATTTCAAATAGTGTACAAAATTAAAAAACTTTTCTACTTAGTAATCAACTTACAGTACTCCACACTTCACATAACCTTAATTTTAGTCAGTAAGTAAACCATACATTTAGTCTACTGTAAACTTCATGAGAGAGTGTACTTGGCAAGTACTTGCCATGTACTTGTCGTAAACTTGCCGAGTACTTTCCTGGTACAAGATAGGTACTTGCCGGAAACTTGGTGGGTACTTGGAGGGTACTTAGCAGGCACTTGTCGGGCACTTGGATGGCACTTGGTAGGTACTTGGTGGGTACTTGCCAGGCACTTGGCACGTACTCGCCGGACACTTGGTAGGAACTTCCCGGGCACTTGGCGGGCACTTGCCGGGTACTTGCCAGGCACTTGGCGGGTACTTACCGGGTACTCGGCAGGCACTTGCTGGGCACTTGGCGTATATTTGGCGGGCACTTGCCGGGTACTTGCCAGGCACTTAGCGGGTACCTACCAGGTACTCGGCAGGCACTTGCTGGGCACTTGGCGGGTACTTGCCGGGCACTTGGAGGATAATTTCCGGGCCTTAGGTGGGTACTTGCAGGGCACTGGGCACTTGGCGGGTACTTGCCGGGCACTTGGTGGGTACTTGCTGGGTACTTAACGGGCACTTGGCGGGCTCTTGCCGGGTACTTGGCGGGCACTTGGCGGGTCCTTACCGGGCACTTCGCGAGCACTTGGTGGGCACTTGCCGGGTACTTACAAGGCACTTCACGGGCACTTGGCGGGTACTTGGCGGATACTTACCGGGCACTTCGCGGGTACTTTCTGGACACTTGGCAGGTACTTGGCGCATACTTACCGAGCACTTCGCGGGTACTTTCCGGGCACTTGGCGGGTACTTGCTAGGCACGTGCGGGGTACTTACGGGGCACTTCGAAGGCACTTGTCGGGTACTTGGTGGGCACTTGTTGGGCACTTGCCGGGTACTTGCCAGGCACTTAGCGGATACCTACCAGGTACTCGGCAGGCACTTGCCAAGCACTTGGCGGGTACTTGCTGGGCATTTAAAGGGTACTTGCTGGGCACTTGGCGGACACTTGGTGGGTACTTGGGGAACACTTGGCGGGTACTTTCCGGGCACTGGGCACTTAGCGGTTACTTGCCGGGCACTTGGCGGCTACTTTCCGGGCACTTGGTGGGCTCTTGGCGGGTACTTGGTGGGCACTTGCCGAGCACTTACCGGGTACTCGGCGGGCACTTGCTGGGCACTTGGCGTATACTTGGCGGGCACTTGGAACTTGGAAGGTACTTACCAGGCATTTGACGGGTCATTGCCGGGCATTTCGCAGGCACTTGACGGGTACTTGGTGGGCACTTGGCGGGCACTTGCCGGGTACTTGCCAGGCACTTAGCGGGTACCTACCAAGTACTTGGCAGGCACTTGCTGGGCACTTGGCGGGTACTTGCCGGGCACTTGGAGGATACTTTCCGGGCCTTTGGTGGGTACTTGCAGGGCACTGGGCACTTGGCGGGTACTTGCCGGGCACTTGGTGGGTACTTGCTGGGTACTTGACGGGCACTTGGCGGGCTCTTGCCGGGTACTTGGCGGGCACTTGGCGGGTCCTTACCGGGCACTTCGCGGGTACTTTCTGGGCACTTGGCAGGTACTTGGCGCATACTGACCGAGCACTTTGCGGGTACTTTCCGGGCTCTTGGCGGGTACTTGCCAGGCACGTGCGGGGTACTTACGGGGCACTTCGAAGGCACTGGCCGGGTACTTAGTGGGCACGTACCGGGTACTTGCCAGGCACTTGTCGGATACTTGGCGGCCACTGGGCACTTGGAAGGCACTTTTCTAGTACTTACCGGGTACTTGGCGGGTACTTGCAGGGCACTAGGCACTTGCCGGGTATTTACCGGGCACTTCGCGGGCACTTGGCGGGCACTTGGCGGGTACTTGCCGGGCACTGGACAGTTAGCGGTTACTTGGCGGGAACTTGGCGGGTACTTGCTGGTCACTTGGCGGGCACTTGGAGGGTACTTACCAGGTACTCGGCGGGCACTTGCTGGGCACTTGGCGCGTACTTACTGGGCACTTAGCGGGTACTTGGAACTTGGCGGGTACTTGCCAAGCACTTGGCTGGTACTGGCCGGGCATTTAAAGGGTACTTGCTGGGCACTTGGCGGGTACTTGGAACTTGGCGGGTACTTGCCAAGCACTTGGCGGGTATTTGCCGGGCATTTAAAGGGTACTTGCTGGGCACTTGGCGGGCACTTGGTGGGTACTTGGGGGACACTTGGCGGGTACTTGCCGGGCACTGGGCACTTAGCGGTTACTTGCCGGGCACTTGGTGGGCACTTGGCGGGTACTTGGTGGGTACTTGGTGGGCACTTGCCGAGCACTTACCGGGTACTCGGCGGGCACTTGGTGGGTACTTGGCGGGTGCTGGGCGGGCACTTGGCGGGTACTTACTGGGTACTTTGCGGACACTTGGCGGGTACTTGCCGGCACTTGGCGGGTACTTGGCGGGCACTTGGCGGGTACTTGGTGGGTACGTGCCAGGCACTTGGCAGGTACTTTGCGGGCACTCGGTGGGTACTTGGCCGGCACTTGGAGGGTACTTACTGGACACTTGTCGGATACTTGTCGGGCACTTGGCGGGTACTTGGCGGGCACTTAGCCGGTACTTGCCAGGTACTTGCCAGGCACTTGGTGGGCACTTGGTGGGTACTTGCCGGACACTGGGCACTTGGCGGGTACTTGCTGGGCACTTGGTGGGTACTTGCCGTGCACTTGGTGGGCACTTGGCGGGTACTTGGCTGGTACTTGCCAGGCACTTGATGGGTACTTGGCGGGTACTTGCCAGGCACTTCGTGGGCACTTGGCGGGTACTTGCCGGGTACTTGCTGGGCACTTGGCCGGCACTTAGCTGGTACCTGCCGGGTACTTGCTGGGCACTTGGTTGGCACATGGTGGGTACCTTTCGGGCACTGGGCACTTGGCGTGTACTTGCCGGGTACTTGCCGGGCACTTGGCCGGTACCTGCCGGGTACTTGCTGGGCACTTGGTTGGCACAAGGCGGGCACTTGGTGGGTACTTGCCGGGCACTTGGCGGGTACTTGCCAGGCACTTCGTGGGCACTAGGCGGGTACTTGCTGGGTACTTGCCGGGCACTTGGCGGGCACTGGGCATCTGTACAGTGTAACTAGTACAAATAATTATGCATCGTTGTATAGTGTGTAGATTAATTATTGTATAACAACTTATTATATCGGAAAAAATACGGTCTCATGCTATCTACGTCCAGTAGGGGCTGCAATTAATTTTAAACGTACGGATATTCTTATAAGGCACTAAAACTCATTGCCATGATTTTTTTCAGAATCAGGAAACCTTTTTTTACCGCGCAAAACGTCAAGAAATTCAAGAAAATCGCCTATTTTTAGCCATTTTCGGTTATTGTCACCCATTAGGGGCCCGTACAGAGTCTGAATGGTTTTTATTACTCTTTTTGTATAAGATTTGATACACACAGTCGCTTTTAGCTCTCGGAAACATAACATTGTTTGGTTATGAAATCTGAATCTTAAAAAAAAATCAAAAAATAGGCGTTTTTATGCTTCCTACGTGCATTAGGGGCTGCAATTAATGTAAAACTAATAGATATTTCTATAAGGTACTAAAGCTAATTTCCATGATTTTTTTCAGAATTAGAAAACCTAACCTCACCATGTAAAATGTCAAGTAATTTAAGAAAATAGCCTATTTTCTGCTATTTTCGGTTACAGTCTGCTATTAGGGGTCCGTACAGAGTCTGAATAGTTTGTATTACGGTCTTTGTATTACATTTGATACTTACATATATTATTAGCTCTCGGACACATAACCTTGATTTGTGTATGTTTCCATAATTATAAAAAAGGTGATATAAACGAGTTTTAGTTACTTTTACACATCAGGGGATGTAACCGATTTAAAACATGGAGTATAATTTTGTAAGGCACCTTAGCGTATAACTTGTTTCATAAATGACTTTGTTGTGAGTCATGAGATCAATGTAAAATCTGACACAGCTCATATCTGTAGACCTATCAAAAATATTTCATTAGTTTGTCGCCAAGAAAAAAAACCGTAATAATTCTTGTAAAATTTTGTCTATAACTTTGTTGTTTTGAAGCATAGGATTTTTGTTAAAACTTTAACAGCTTCTCTTTAACGATATCTTATCAATTTTTCGTCAGTAAAAAAATTTATAATAATCTTCTGTCCATAACAATTTTAATAAACAAATAATTGGATAAAATTTTTTAGTAAATACGAATTTTATCGAAATTTCGTCTGTAACTTTATTGTAAATCATTAGACGAAATTTTGACAAGACTTTTTCGAAAAAAAGTTTTTAAAAATTTGCGTCCAATTACTTATGTAATTTAATCATTATTAATTTTTCTACCGACGAAAAACTCAAAAATAATATCGGTTTGTACATAGAGATGAGCTGTGTAAATTTATACATCAATGCTATGCCTAAAAACAAAGTTGCAGACTAAATTCTGCTAAAATTAATATTTTCTCAAAAATTTGGTCCAATTATTAATTAAATACGATTATTATTGATTTCTTTGCCGACGGCAAATTGATGAGATATCGTTAAAACGGACACAAAGAGAAGCTGTTTAAGTTTTAACATCAATTCTATGCTTTAAAACGAAGTTATAGACAAAATTTCACAAAAATTTGAATTTTTCCAAAAATTTAAATTTTTCCAAAAATTTCGTCTATTTATTTATATAATAAAATTATTATGGATTTTTCTTTTTGCGACAAACTAATAAAATATTGTTGATAGGTCTACGGAGATAAGCTGTGTCAGGTTTTACGTTAATCTTATGACTCACCACAAAGTTGCAGACGAAATTTTACGAATATTTGGATTTTTTGGATGATTTCGTGTAATTATTTAATGAATAAGACTTTTATTAATTTTTCTGCCGAGGGAAAATTAATAAGATATTGCTGATAGGTACGCAGAGATATGCTTTGGTAATTTACAGGGCAACCCCATACTCTGGAAGGAAGTTATAAGAGATCTTTTAATAGAATAATTCCGTTTTCTGCGCGTTTCGGATTATTTTTTCATTGAATATCATTGTTTGTAACTGTTAGAAGTACCTGACATAAAGTAGTGATCGGTATTTGGTATGAACGATTCAGAAAAAGCTACTTGTTCTCATTCTTTGGATCGTTTTCAAAATAATTTTTAAAGGACGCTCCATATAGTACCTTACCTAAGTCTGTCGGCTAGTTTTAGCTATATTAAAAGTATACCAGTATCTTTTATTCTGCTTTGGAAAAAAATTCCCCGGTGATGTTCGTGACAACTATTCAATTCTCAACTTTTTTCTGGGTCGAGAAACGTAAAACTTGAATAAGGTCTTACTATTTTCTTTAATTTCTTGACACTGTGCACGGTGAGGTTAGGTTTCCTAATTCTGAAAAAAATCACGGCAATTAGTTTTAGTGCCTTATAAGGATATCCGTACAATTTACAATACTTGCAGCCCCTACTGGACGTAGATAGCATAAAAACGTCTTTTTCAAGACTTTTCTTTAATTTTAGGAGTTTATTACTATATGAAGTTATGTTTTCTAGTCCTATAAAGTACCAAATTTGTTTTGTACAACCATAGATTCGCAGAAATATTTATTTCGAATTTTTTTCACCATGTGCAACTGAAAGGTATAGTGCTTAAGGTTTGTTTTCTATGTATGTTACTCTGATTGTTAATAATTGTGTTTATACTGGTTAGATGTTGATATTTTTTTTTTTTTTTTACGGTATTACACACCTCTTGTCGTTGGTTTATTGGGTTAGTTACGACAAAAACAAAAATTTTTTTTTTTCGCATTTTTGGTGGGCTCTAACGTTTGAAATTTAAAACACATTTTTTAGTTTCATGCAGTAATTTAATATTGAAAACCCGTTACAGAATTGCATTTTGTCAAGAGATGCTGAACCGTATAGCCGATGATCCGAACTTCCATAAGAGGATTCTCTTCACAGATGAATCGACTTTCGGTAGAGATGGAACTTTTAACATCCATAACAACCATTGTTGGGCTGAAGTTAATCCTCATGTGGTAGCTGTTCGCAACCACCAAGTTAGGTTTTCAACAAACAAGTGGGCTGGTATTATTGGGAATCAGGTGGTATGTACAACTTTCCACATATTCATTGTAATTTTGATGATTATACATATTTAGTTTATGTAAATTACAATTATACGAGTGAGCTTATTATTTGCTCTAAACGCAATTCCGAAACATCGCTCTCCTCCCAAGCAACTTGGAAACGATTGGTTGTACTAGTAACAAATTGCAGTATAAATAAGTTTCGATACGTTTGCGGAGAAGCGATTTCTGCAACTTGGCCATCTGGCGAGTACAGCTGGAAGAAGTTTCATACAGTGCTGTCCGTCTCTAGTACGACCAATTTTTCCCAAGTTTCTCGGTGGGGACGCTGTTTCGGAATTGCGCTCAAAGCGAATATGGTATAAACTTGTAGTAACCCCACATATCTTCCTGATAAATGCATAACAGAAAACTGACTGAGTGGACTAATAAGCCGACTTTTAAACAAATAGTTACTGAATTGTTATTAGTAGTAATTTTGTAATAGAAATGGATTAACTTTATCAATTATGTGATAACTTTATTAAGCAGTTCATCCTAATCCTGTTTAAGATATCTTTAAATAGGGGTAGAATAGATTATGCTTTTGCTTAGTTAACATTCGCCAATAGCTGCATGATTTACCGAAGCTTATGATTTAGCCTGACTGTTAGCTAATTATTTAATAGGTCATCTTTATCCACAGGATCTTTGTCATTGTATAGTAACAGTTTATGTGATTCATAAGAATGGTTCATGAGGCTATTTATTTTTTTAAATCCAAGCCAACCCGGTTGCTAAGCGTCAAATGATAATCAATCAGCTGATAATCACCTGACATTTTGGCATGACATTCACCTGATATTCACCCGATTTTCACCTGATGTGTAACTGGCGAGAATCAAATGATTATCAGGTTAAAATAGGTTAAAAATCAATTGAATATCATGTGAATATCAGGTGAACTCTGTTTACTAAGCTTCAGAAAAAACTTACCTTTTATTCACATGAAATTGACATGATATTTAGCTGATTTTCACCTGATAATCTGCTGTTTGTCAACAATTACACATCAGGTGAAAATCAGGTGATTATCATGAGAAAATCGGGAGAATATCAGATAAATATCATGCCAAAATATCAGGTGATTATTAGCTGATTATCATGTGGCGCTCAGCAACCGGTAATGTATCTGATAACTTCATTTTGATACTTATTTGTGTCCTCCGTAATCTTAAGATATAATGATTACTGACTTTGTTTTCTGAATCTGAGCTCGTAGTCTTTTCAGTTCTAACTGTGATCCTCCATTATATACAAATATTTAAAATCCATGTTACATGGAACAGGACATAGTTATTAGTTGACTTCAACTGAATACTTCGTGATTTTTGTCTGTCTTTCATCACTAATGCTTAATTTTGATAATGTTTCTGTGGATTCTAGATGTTACTGGATACAGTTAAGACTCGTTGAAGTCATTGTTCTTACAGCCGTAATTCTCTTATTGAGGAATCTAAACCATCGATCATACAATTTACGCTTACTTAGTACAGTAAAAGCTTAGTGTATAAAACAGGTACAACATGGCGATCTCACGAAAACGTAGGCTAGTGGGATACTTGGCACAGTTATTTATCTTACAGACGAAGCCGCTAACTTCTGGCTTTTGTCTTAATACGTATTGTTATTGTTCCAGTTTTGAGATCTGAAATGTAACTTCATAAGGTTTTTCACGATATCTTTGAATTTCACTATAATTATTCATCATTTATACTGTCTACTGACCCCAGAGAAAAAATAAAGTAAATCTCAGAAGTACAAAGGAGAGTAAGGACAAAGTAAAGACTACTGATGGCTTGTTTATTAAGTTTTAAACAGCGACAAACTGTGATATCTTCGGAAGTAAACGAGGGTACTTAGAGATATAACCTTTGAAAAAAATAAAATATAACAATACATTACAGATATTCATTATTGCATACTAGAAAGCAGTTTTGTCACTCTCACTAATAATTTATAATTGTGTTATCTTTCAAATCATTTGGTCTCATATCACATTTCTGGCATTTGGCAAAATATAAACTGTAGTAAGCTTTCTCTAAATTTATCATTTGTACATCTATCTCCACTAACACATCGTTATAACAATATCAATTTTGTAAAGAATTTTTGTATACTACAAATTACATTATTGAAACAAATAATAGATTGGGCCTCATCAATTTGAAGACCGTCTAACTGCCGTTGACTACCGCACTTTTTTGTTACACCGCCTTCCACAAGTGCTGGAAAATTTACCGCAAAATGTGCGAGAGAACATGTGGTATCAACATGACGGGGCTCCTGCGCACTCAGCTCGAATTGTTATTCATACCCTTGACGAGATGTTCCCTGGACGTTGGATCGGCAGAGGAGGTTATTCATGAATTTATTTATCATATATCATCAAAATTTTTTTTCTCAAACTTCTAAAGCATATGCTTAACCATATTAATACAAGCATTGCTGTTATTTGCCAAATTCAAAATATCACACCATCTTTTTTCTTTTTTTTTTTTTTTCTTTACCGGGTTACCGCGACAGCCTAATGGCCTACTGGCCTAGTCGCTAGGGCCACCTACTCACCAACTATGTGTGAGGGTATAGTACTGCATCTATTTACAAATCACCTAGCAGTTATCATACTTATCATACATGGGCACAGTGGGAGAATCTCCGGTGAATACCTACTTAATCACACCTTGAAAGAGAAGCATCATAAGTGGGTAGAGCTCGTTTTTTCTCTAACAGTGGCTTATATTGTGTCTTTCAAGTACTGACGTCAGCAAGCTTCTTGAAATACTCAGTCAATTAGTATATGGTATCTACAGTACATGGCATGTTAAGGCAACGGCACAGAATTAATAAGTTGCAAATTATTGGCATATGGTTTTCACAACTAACAGTACTTACAACGAATTACCATGAATTCGGCACTATCTTGCCATGAGTGTACTTTGATCGAATTCGTCAGAAATTCGACAAATACAAAAAGCTACATTGAAACATATACGATAGACTATGTATCGTTTTGTATTTCGTGAGCGATAATATTCCTACACATATCAAAAAGAAAGACAGACATTGATTCCTTACCATTTCCATAGTTACCAATATCATCAATTTACCCTTACTACACATGTAAATCAGGTTTAACTTTTAGTTATTCTTTATCTTTATTTTTCCATTTTTCCTAATTTTATGTAAGACATAAGTGCTGCATCCTTTGAAATCACTAATCCTATCCTTACCCTTATAACCACACATTCCCAGGTCCTATTACCTGGCCTCCCCGCTCTCCCGACCTCAATCCTCTGGACTACTTCCTCTGGGGTATGATAAAAGATGCAGTCTACCGACATCCAGTCAACGATGTGGAAGATCTAGAAGACCGCATAAGAGCTGTGTTTGAAAGTGTTACACCAGAAATGGTGGACAGGGCATTGGACAATTTTGAACGCAGACTCCAATGCTGCCTTGACCATGATGGTGAACATTTTGAGCAGTATTTGTAATTTTTTAAGTTTATTTTTGTAGTACTTTATTTTTGAATTCTTGTTTTTAATGCATCTGTTCCGTTATATTTCCGTAAAGTATAATTATAATTTACTTTTATCTCTGTATAAGAAAATAAATATAGACTTTTATGTAACTGATCGGAATAATTAGTAACCTTACACCTGCCTATCTTAAGATTACGCTTTTATTTGTTATGAGAATCAATTGTACTATCATAACTTATGATGTGTACTCAATTTTAACTTAGATGCATTTTGGTAAATCTTTTCTATCAGAGTATATGTTAAAATGATAAATGATGTCAGACCGCCTCTCTAATGGCATTCTCATGGTGAATCAATAATGGCTTTCAGTATACATATATACTGCTTATAATATTAAACTTAATGATTTTTGTACATTTAACTACTGTTTCGTCGAAACATATCATGGTCAATGTTAAACGACAAATGGAGATCATGTCAGCTTGCAAGACTTCGATACATGCAGTAGCACTGTTGTGCAAAGTGTAATGATTGTTGTACATCGTTTAACAAGTAATTTATCAGCTATGCTTCCTTCTGAGGCTGATTGAATTTTTTTTTATTTTCCATCTTAAGCTTTTACCACATTCTTAATTTTACTCATGCACACATATCATCCATTTAATTTTAACATAAAATAAAACAATTTAATGACACGTTGGAGCAGTTCGAGGTTAGACGCATGGCTAAGGTTTTAGTTTCAGTCATTGCCGCATGATGCTTTTTTACATAATAGAATTGCGCTATATATTCGCGCTTTTTTTTGACCACGTGAAATGGTTGAAGTTTAAGTTTCAACTTTAGCCACTTCATTTACTTTTGTACGGGCTCTTAGGCGATAGTAGTTGCGGCTCACATCGAATTAGGACAAGTGATTGCTCAAACTGATCGAACAACTTCCTCCTTAAAAAAAAACAAATTATTCCAATAATAACTATCGTGAATAAGAATTTGTTTATTAACTTATTGGAATCAAAATATTTTTAGTTGCTTATGTTAATAATATTATTTACAAAGATAATATCAAGATTTCATGGGTTTCTTAATCTATTACACATTTTGGTTAAAATTATCCTGAATTCACTGCGCAAGAGTTGCTCGTCTAGTTCTGTTTTATCATTCACGAAATCTGGAAAAAAATTTGTGATGGAAATGTTAATTTAACCTGAAGGTGAGACAAAGTAGTATTTATAATTTAGTGTATATTATTGTACTAAATAGCTAAAACAAGTGATATAAAAAAACTTATGAAATTTGACACTCATTGGTACTCTCCTATTTAAGCAAGTAAATACGTCAACTAGAGTTTAGAAATAGAGTATGGTTGCAAGTGTATAATAGTTGCAATTAAATTTTTGTTGCAACCCTTAGTACAATGGTATAAATATTACATCTACTAACTATTTGTACCAATTGAAAGTATTAGAGTAACAATAAAGTGCGTACCAAATACACAATCATAAATATCACTGGGAATCTCCTTAAATTTGCCTTTCCCAGTTGGTGTCATTTTTTTTAACTCTTCCACTCCTAAAATCATTTTCATCACTTTCCTGGTCAATTCAGCACTGTCATTAGATTTTGTCATAACTTTATCAAGTTCCTTTTTCGAAACGTAGATATTGTGTTTATTGGGAAGTTTGATCTACAATTTAAAAGTATTAGTAAGTATATTGTGTTAGATATAGTAATTTATTGTAGTGAATTTTGTAAATAATAAATTAAAGTTTAATAATAATCGAGAACAAATCTGTATTCTAAGCTGCCCTAGAAAATTAATCGAGATGTAAATCACTACCTTTTGTTTAGAATGTAGAATAGATGAACATAAATTTTGTTGTACTTTCTTACAAATACTTTATTTGAGTATCCGGTTGCTGCGTGTCAGTTGATTATCAGCTGATAATCACCTGATATTATTGCATGCTATTCACCGTATTTTTTCATAATAATCACTTGATTATCAGTTGATTTTCATCTGATGTGTAACTGGTGATCATCAGCTGATTATCAGGTGAAAATCAGCTGAATATCATGTGAATATCGGGTAAACTCTGTTCAGTAAGCTTCAAGCAAAACTCACCTAATATTGTTGTATACAATTCAAATATTAAAGTTAACATAAATCTTGTAATAAAAATTGAATTACCTTCTCCTCTAGTACACTACGTTGACCAACATCAAATTCATCTGGTACTTTTTGAGCTAATCGTTTGTGATTAAGATAATTATATTTTGAAATAATGTATTGATTGTTACATAAACAATGAATACCGTTCTCACTGGGAGTTGGTGATGATCTTCTGTAACAGAGTAGTGCTACGGCATTTGCCTCTGCATTGTCAGGTTCGCACGCTAACAACAAGACAGATTAGTATTGACAAGAAAAATTTGTATTGCAATAATATTTTATATTAACAATGAGTATTCGAGTTCGTACACATAATGCTACAACGTAACTGAAATAGTAGTTTTCCTACGAGTTTGAAAAGTCTCTGTTTGCGAACCGAGAGGTTTGCGGCCTGAGCCGAAGGTGAGGTCCGTAACAAGGTTCGTAAAGGAGACTTTTCGAACGAGTATCGGAAAACTGCTTTTTTACCTGAAGTACCAGCCTCCAAAAGCCACCCGAGAGCGGAAAAATAAATATTGTGGCCTTTTATAACTAAAAACAATTGCTTTAAAAAAATAAGCCTGCAAGATACTTTGCTCGTAATGATTTACGATGTTGTAGATAAAAAAATGTTAAATGACTCATAAAAACAAGCTATTATAAGATCCAAATAGGTGTACATATTAATAAGTACTATTACAATTTTTATAGAGAATACTGAAATGTACGGTAATTATATAATTTTTAACAGTATTGAGACAAAAAATTTTTTTTTAAATATTATATCTTTAAATACCGAAACACAGATTAAAACATAAGTATTGATAATCAAATGGCATGGATTTTACTATTAAGGCAAATTGAATAAATGATATTTGTATTTTATAATAAACCACCGACAGTAAAAAAAAAATATGAAAGAAACACATATCCCACTTTACTTCAGTTTTTTGAACTGTTAAGTATCGTGTTGTTCGGTATTTATTTTGTACAGTTATTTTATGAATTAATATAACTTGAGTAAATAAAATCATTACTTTGAGTTGATATATCTTCCATCGGAACCTCTACAACTGGCAATTCTTTAAGAGACATAAAACCTATACGAACGAACAACTGACATAATAACTTTAAGATGGTTCAATCAATATAACATTTAATCGCCACTAACCTTTGCCAAACAATTCTGGATCTACGCAAGCTCCATTGGGCAAGACAACAAGGCGTTCCAGATACGACACATCATCTGCGTAAGAAAATTAATAATTGTGACATATGAGATTTTTTATTTCGAACATAAAAAATTATAACCATGAAAATTATAAAAAAACAAAATAACACACTATGTGCTCACGAAGGATCTACCAAGTGTGTGTGATAGATCCACGAAGTACCTGCTAAGTGCCTGCTATCCACCGACCAAGTATCTACAAAGTGTCTTGCTCCGAGCTGATCGTGTGGGTGAGATAGGGGGTGGTGTCGCCCTATATTTACATGAGTCGATCCCATGTAGATTTGTCTGTAATTCGACTTACTCGGATACGTATACCAAAAGACCTGAGTACCTATTTGTCACGCTTCAGCTGCGCTATGCTAAGGTTCTACTCGGAGTGGTATATTCCCTCCCCCCAAGGGTGGCTACTGGTCGGATGTTGAGGATGCGCTGATGAATTGTAATGTAGCCTAAGAGTCGGCTGTATTAGTATGAGATTTTAACATCAACTGGACATCCAATACTACTACTCGCCGTATTCTGCGCAGTTCCTTAACTGCTTGTGGCCTTGAGCCGCTGCAATATTCACCTACTCATCACGTCGGAGAGTCTCACTCGACTGTAGATTACATTTGTGTTAGCGATATTCAACGTGTTAACAGTCGAGCGCAGGTATTTTACCCTGCAATCTCCAAACATGACTTGCTGCTGGTCTCATTGTCGCTTGAAGTACCTCAAATTACTCGGCAACCAATCACCCGATGCTCATTTCGCGAGTTCAACTTGGATAATTTTCAGCGTTACTTTCGCGACATTGATTGGAATGATTTGCACCGCCGCGTAAACGTTGATCACAAAGTCGCACAAAGTCGAATTCCTAACAGAGTCGCTATTGCAGTTATACGATGTCTACGCGCCCTACAGAAGATTATATCCGAAAAACAAGCGCTCACCTTGGCTGTCTGGCGCACTGCGATCCCTATTACGAGCTCGTAATAGAGCTTGGAGCACCTACAGGCGATACAGGAGAGTATCTGACTACTCTGCCTATAAGCGACTCAGAAATGAGGTAAAGCTTAAAACACGTGATACCATATCTTCTTAATATTCGGCGAGGCTGGTGAACTCCAGGAGTTCAACTGAGATGTGGAGGTGTGTGAGCGAGATGGGAGCCTCTTCGAAGGATAGGAGCTCTGTCACCCTGCCGGCGAGCTGCGACGAGCTCAATAAGCACTTCGTGGGCCTGGGCTGCAGCGTGCCGCTGACTGATGCCCGTCCATTTGCGCAAATTCCACCTTACGACCGCTTTTATTTTGTTCACGTCTCACCAGAAAGTGTCTTGAGGGCAATTAACTCGGCGAAGTCAAACGCAATCGGGCCTGATGGTGTTCCTGTTCGCTACTTGAAGCACTGCCTTCTAACGATACTGCATGTACTGACCCATATCTTTGACTGCTCGCTGCAATCTTGCAGGTTTCCTGAAACGTGGAAGCTGGCTCTCGTTCGTGCTATACCTAAGCGTAAGCTGCCTACCGAGATGAGCCATTTACGGCCTATTAGTATACTCTCAGCTGCTTAAAAAATATTTGAATCGGTGGCAGCTGAGCAGATGCTCCACCAGTTTATTAGGCGTGCTGATTTTCTGGACCCCTTCCAATCGGGATTCAGGGGGCACCACTCTGCTCATACCGCGCTCCTGCATGTTGTCAGCGATATCCAATACAATAAAATTCAATTCAATTCATGTCTACAAAGTGCCTGCCAAATAGCCGCCAAGTAATCGGAAAGTATACACCAAATATCTGCCAAACGCTCATTGAATACTCGCAAAATGAGAAACAAGCGCCTGCCAAGTGCCCGCTACATGCCTACCAAGTACCAAAAAAGTACTCTCCAAATTCCCTGGAACTAGTCACTAATGCATGTCAAGTAGTCGGGAAGTACCTTTTAACTGCATAGGATGTATCCGCCAAGTACCCACCAAGTCGGTAGTACTCACCAAGTACTCACCAAAAGTGCCCGGAAAGTACCCACAAAGTGCCCCGGAAATAACTACTAGTGCAAACCAAAAGCCAAAATGTAATTCGTACTCACATGGATATAATTTATGGCTGATCGTGGGTCGTGGACGATCATGACTGCACTCTGGTACGAAAAACAGCTAACTGATACAAAAATGGCGCTTGTGTTATTTTATTTATTTAATTAATTAACAGAGCGGCCAGTAAGTGCCCCAGGTTGTGTGGTGATTGGCGCTTGAATTATTTCATTTATTATATTAATTAACAGAGCGGCCAGTAAGCGCCCTGGGTTATGTGGTGATTGGCGCTTGTGTTATTTTATTTATTTAATTAACAAACAAAGTGGCCAGTAAGCGCCCCGGGTAGTGTAGTGATTGGCGCTTGTGTTATTTAATTTAATATATTAATTAACACAGCGGCCAGTAAGAGCCCTGAGTTATGTGGTGATTGGCGTTTGTGTTATTTTATTTATTAAATTTATTAACAGAGCGGCCAGTAAGTGATCCGGGTAGTGTGGTGATTGGCGCTTTTGTTATTTAATTTATTAT
>NW_019379507.1:782871-812681 GCF_000648655.2 Copidosoma floridanum | reverse complement strand
GCTTGCATTATTTTATTTATTATATTAACTAACAAAGCTGCCAGTTAGCGCCCTAGGTTGTGTGGTGATTGGCGTTTGTGTTATTTTATTTATTTTATTAATAAACAAAGCAACCAAAAAGTGCCCCGGGTTGTATGGTGATTGGCGCTTGTGTTATTTTATTTATGTTATTAATAAACAATGCAACTAAATAGTGCCAGAAGTTTAAAGTTATTAGGAAAACTTGGGGATGGGATAATAAAAACTTTTAACGTTCCCAAAAATTACATCTGAAATGATGTATGTTGTCAATCATTTTCCAATGTATACAGTTGTTCGATTAATAGTTTTATACTTACATTGCATAACGAGAACACCTCTTATTTGAATTATAAAATTACTAAAAAATTAACTGGAGAAATGAAAATTTGCTACAGTATAGATAACGTAACTTATAAAGGGGTTGATAAAACAGACTATAATATTTTTTTAAATTTTCTGGTGGAAATGTTGAACAATATTCGTGAAGGATTACCACCTCATGAACTAAATCGAACAATTGATACAATTGTGATGTTACTGAGAAATTTAAGTATATCAGATTGACTTTGTAATAGAACACGTATGCAAATCACAAAATGATTACTGTATAATATAGAAGGAGAAATAATAACTGGAGAGAAAATTGAAAATAGAGTCTTTATTCCATGAATAACTTTAGACACAGGAGACTCCTTAATATTACCGTTTATTTTGTATCGTAAACCATTTTCAATCGTTGTGGCATTTGCTATGACAATAAACAAATCCTATGGTCAAAGTTTCGATAATGTGGGTTTGTATTTAAAAAATTTCTATTTTCTCTTGGTCAATTATATGTGGCTTTATGAAGATGCAAAAATGAAAACAATTTATTTATTTAAGTAGAAAGGCAAAAAAATAGACAAATAGAAAATATTGTTTGGAAAGAGATTTTTACATAATTTACTAACTTCTCTTGACGATTTTTATAGATAAATCTTCAATATTTATGGTAATAAAATTAAAATCACTTATTAATGTTACATCATTTAACAAGTATGCATGACATGATGTATGAAAAATTGTGTAGGGGGGCAATGGGAGGTCTGTGGAGGGACAGGCAAAATTGTGTGGAAGGGCTGGGAAGGGCTGTGGGGGGTCTAAGGAAATAGTTAGAAAATGTTAAATTAGCGATGTGGGGGGTCCATGTGGGTGGTTTGTAGGGTGGCTGTGGAGGGTCTGTTGGGTGCTGTAGGGGGATATGTTGAGTGCTTCACGCAAATAACTATATATTATGGGAAGATGTATACATATGTGTGTGTGTGCTTGTGCTTGTGCTTGCGCTTGCGCGCAAGCGCGAGAGCGTGTGTGTACGTGTGGGGAGTAATATATTTTATATTATGATAAAATAACAACAAACACAGAGGTCGTTGCTACTCATTTTTTTTCGTTAACTATAAAACTGTGCCCTTTTCGGAACACGAAGAGAATAAATAATTTTTTTTGTATCAAGGGGCATGATTTTATAAAAGCGTAAAAAGGTAATCAGTCCTTAAAACCATCAATAGATAGAGCTTAAAAGATATTATGTTATTCTGGCATGCAGTAATATTAAGTAAAGGTAAAGTATTTATTTAATTTAAAAAATTTCACACTTATGGTTAGTAAAAAAATATGACTATGTATGAAAAACACAGTATATTTATCTATATTGAAAAAATTTTTTCCCACGTGATATTTCTGCCTTCCGTGTCATTTTGATTTTCATTTCTTTCGTTATCTTTAGTTTTCCATCTTAATAACGCAACATATAATTGACTATGTGAAAACAACGGTCTTTTAAAAAAAAGACATACCCCATGAAAAGTTTGACCTTGTGATTTATACACAGGTATTACAAAACTCAAAACTAAAGGGAATGTCTTTCTGTATTAAGTAAATGGTAATAAAGGTATTTTTTCAGTATTCGAAGTACTTTTTTTTGTATAAAAACTCTTTGTTTTATATTCATTTTTGTAACCAGTAATGATTTTCGCTTCAGTATTGTATTTTAAAAGTTATGTAATTTTTTAACTTTGTACCTTTTCATAAACTATTAGATATACTTAAGCTTTTTTCTTAACATAATAATTGCCTTTATTTTTAAGTTTATTTTATGAAGTGAAATATCATGAGTATGATATTTTCTGAATATTTTTTGTTTTTTGAATCCAAAAATTAATATGAATATCATCGGTTGATTAGTCTACTTCTTCAAAAGTTGCATTATTAATACTGTATTATGTACTTTTTCTTCTTCAACTTTATTCAAAATTTTTCATTTAAAAAATATGTGTAGTTTTTATAAGAAGTGAGTATTTCACTTTTCATTGAACAACTTACTATTTACCAATGTTAATATTGCAGAACTTTTTTTTTATGAATAATAAATATTTTAATTTTTTTCCTCGCCAATATCAAGTTAAAATTTTGGACGAATTATTTTGCATGTAACGCACATTTATACTTACTTTCAACAATTTAAAAAATGAACTAAGGAACGAGTATTTTATTGTTTTTGTATATAGCATCACAAGCACACTCTACTAAAAAAACTCACTGCTGGACTCATTTTGAACCACCAATATTAAAACTATACTTATAAATAAAGTTTAAATGGTTCTTTGATTAATTTTTTTTATTTGGCTAAGTACATTCTGAATCTGAAACATGAGAGATATTCAATGCAATGTTAAAATAAGTAATAATACATGAACACATACACTTCATTGAACTGTATTCTTATGTACTACGTATACTAGTGGAGTATTGACGTAAATATATTGTATACCAAAAACGTTATTTGACTCTCTTATAAAACATTTTTTTCCAAGTACTTCAAAGAAATCCTGAAGTTTTTCGAATCTGGTTGAATCTACCATAACATTTTTTTTTGCTTTCTTAGCGATTAGTTATATTATTTTCCTTGGCTTTGTGAATAAAAGTTCAAATTTTCTTTCAAAAATTATTAAAGTTAAAGCATAATCTGTTAGCAAATAGTTAGCACGCAAGGCATGTAGAAAGGCCAAGCCTGACTAATGTGTATGTAGACATATAAAATGAAGTACAAAAATGTTCTCTTATAATGTAAAATATTGAGCCCAGAAAATCGAAAATTTCAGCTATTTATTTAATGATTTCAGGCCATTAAGCTTATTTAAGTAAGAATATTACCCATTTGTTTTCTGAACCATGGAGAAATTAAAAATTCATGACATAAAAACGTAACAAAAAGTTTTTTCAATAATGTATATGCAATATAGTTATAAAAAAAACATGACGTACGCAACGTAAAAGAGCATACGCACGGTACAATTATACGATGGCTTATCTGTGATCGAATATTTATAAGAGCAATAAATTCACGGCGTCATTTACATCTACATAACATGGAACACAATGAAATTAGTAAATATTGCGGAAAAATGATTTTTAAGATAAGATGCATTAAAAATGCACAACAGTAGAGTTTATAAAAGAGTACATAAAGAATTTCAATAGCGTGTTGATAATCATCGAGAATTACAGAAATCTTTAATACATAATTATATAAATAGAATAATTAGCTAATCAACAAATTAAAATTAAAAAAAATCGTGATACTTCAAACGACAATTACGATAAAATTAAAAAATTAAGAAGTCATTTTTATGCAATAATAATTGTAAGTGACGGAAATAAATTATTAAAAAATTTTCTAATATTTTTGTATGATTATGATTATCATCACATAACAGCAAGATTGATCATAGTGACGCACATTGGCAGTATTATAAAAACAACATTCCTAGAAATGATTACTTTGTAAACGCTTGGCATTCAGGAAACTTTTCTACTGCAATTAAAATTCAATGTCTTGTGAAAATATTTTATGAGTACATTGAAATTACATTATAAGATTTGAGTATCGTTATATTTTTAGGATATTATTTAAGTCATTTAAAATTGTGTACATAATTTTCTGGTGACATTAGTTCTGATTAATTAATTTAAACAACTTTTCACAATGTACGTATAAAAAAAATTTAAGAAACTATATATTTGATTTATTAAAAAGAAAAATTAGAAAAATGATGAAAAATTATCATATAAGGAATTGTAACCGTATCAGGGCAACAAATAATAATGAATCCTTAAAAGAACTTCTTTGCTATGGTTAAACGAATTCCAAATTTAAGTATTGATCAGCAATGATTTAAAAAGAAATATGGTTGTTGTCACAATGGCAAAATTTGTACAAGTCCTCAAAATGAACGTGACAAAAAACTAAAAAATTTTTTTTTTTATGACAAAACTTTTTTAGTTCTAATCCAATATCACAGTAACATTTTGGTTTCTCATATTTAATAAGTAATGAAAAAAATCAAAAACGTAAATCTACTTATTTCATAAAAATTCAGGGACACATTTGTCACTTTGTATCTAATTCTCTTCAATAAGGGTATCTAATATTCTTAAATTGAATTAGAAAAATAAGGATTTATAACAAGGTCAAACTTTTAATAGGGTAGGTGTTTTTTTCAAAAAGACCGATGTTTTCACATAGTCAATTTTATATTGCGTTATTAAGATGGGAAACTAAAGATTACAAAAGAAATGGAAATCAAAATGTCACGAAAGTCAGAAATATCATGTGGGAAAGAATTTTTTCAATATAGATAAATATACTGTGTTTTTCATACATAGTCATATTTTTTTACTAACCATAAGTGTGAAATTTTTAAAATTAAACAAATACTTTAACTTTACTTAATATTACTGCATGCCAGAATAACATAATATCTTTTAAGCTCTATCTGTTGTTGGTTTTGAGGGCTGATTACCTTTTTACGCTTTTATAAAACCGTGCCCTCTAATACAAAAAAAATTATTTATTCTCTTTATGTTCTAAACTGGGCACAGTTTTATAGTTATCGACAAAAAAAGGACTAGCAATGACCTCCGTGTTTCTTAATATTTTATCACAATATAAAATATATCATTCCATACACACACACGCATATATATATATATATATACATACATATGATTATAAATAGTGACTTGTGTGGACTTCACGTGCTTCTAACATAGTAGAATTATGCGGACTTCCACATAATTCCACTTTTGTCCTTATAATAACCCTAACGTACGTGTCATTGTCTGAATAAGTCACCTCTTGATATATATATGTATATACTAATGTGGCTTCGCCCCTCTGGGCACTCCACGCGCCAACCTAATATTTGAAATTGACTTACTTTGAAAAAACCTTTATTCAGGTCATCATGACATATTACAGTATCAAAATTAGAATACTTTCAATAATTTAAGTTGAATAATAAGCCAATAAAAAGATCGAAATACAAAAAATAGTGATACCTTAAGCGACAATTACGAATGAAATTAAAAAATTCAAATGTCGTTCTGATGAAATAGTAATTGTAAGGGACGGAAATGAATTTAAAAAAATCTTCCAATATGATTGTATGATTATGATTATTATCACATGAGAGTGAGATATATGATAGTCAATCATATTGTCAATGAGTGGTGATATTATAAAAAACTACATTTTTAAAAATAACTAATTAAAAATGTAATATTCAGAATCAATTATTTTAATCTTATGTTATGAAGTGGAACTTTCGTGACTGCAATTAAAACTCAATGTTTTGTAAAGATATTTTATGTGTACATCAAAACTATATTTAGAGGATTTAGGTAACGTTTTTTTTTGGTAAGTATTCTAGTCATTTAAATTTGAGTACATTATTTTCTGGTGACATTGATTCTGTTGTATTTACTTTAATGACCTGACAAAATATAAATATAATAAAAAATCCAAGAAATTATGTATTCGATTTGTCAAAAACAAAAAAAAGGTTAGAAAAATAATTTAAAAATTTCGTAATTAAAATTTTAAGCGTATTAGTTTGACAAATAATGATAAATTCTGAGCAGAACCTTTTGCTGTGGTGAAATGAGTTACAAATTTGAGTATTGTTCAGCAATGTTGTAAAAAAAAACGTTAAAAATATCGTTATTGTTACAATTGCAAAATTTGTCTAAGTTCTCTAAGTGAATATGACAAAAAACTGAGAAACTTTGTTTATTATAATAACATTCTTAGAATACTAACTTAAAATTACAATCACATTTTTTGGGATTTAAGAATTTAACAAAAAACTATCTAAAGGAAATAATTTTAATAAACTTGTCCATTTTTTTAATCCATCGGTATTTTTATTTATGTTTTTATCTATGTATGTCTTGTATTTATTTTTTTATGACAGTAATTATAATATTTAAAAAAATACCAATAATATTAATAAAAATAATTATCTTAGTATATCACAATACCATTTATCTAGATTATCGTACAGTTTAGGCATAAAAAATTTTAGTTCTTTGTTATATGTCGGAAGATTAACTTTATAGTTTACTTGCAGGTATACCTTATGATTAAAAATAATGGACTGAACTATTAAAAAAATATGAAGAATGAATGTTATGAAAGTTAATGAGAGGCATTCAAAAAAGTACGTCAAATATATAAGAAAACTATGAAAATCAAGACAAAATTGGAGATGTATGTATATTGTTATCTACGCACAATCTAGAACTTCGTTATATAACATTACTGAGACTTTGTGGCTAGTAAAAAATGTGATAGACCAGATATATATTTATAACAGTAACGTGCAATCCTAAATAAAATGAATTGAAAATGATTCTAGCTTAGTTTCCAAAAAAAAAATGCCAAACTATATAATGTTACGTGTCAAATATAACTTTTTGGCTATCCCGCACAAAATAACAATTGATTTTAGATAATATAACGCGTAACAACATTTTTAGTAAAATATTATATCATGTTTACGCAATAGAGGTAAAAAAATGTGGCCTACCTCATGCACATTAACTCATAATATAATATTCTGATAACAATATAATTACTCCTTAAGAAAAAAATATTATAATATCTGCTAAGATTACTTTGAATAACAAAAAACTTACAAAATTATCTAGTTAACATATGCTTCACTTTCAATACATACTCAGTAATGCAATTAATGGTCTTTTTGGGAATTAAGAAAAGACCAGTGGGCCGTAGCACAACCTTAGAGGTTGTATGAAAATGTGCTTACAAATATGTAAACATAGAAAATTATTGAGAGAGTAATTGAAAGTGGCTGAAGAGGGCTATAAAAAATATTGGAGTATTCCTAAGACAATGAGTTTAGAAATTTTGAAGGGATTGAGGACCCTTCTTAAAACTGTAAGTAGTGCATAAGGGGAAGGTGTAAAATTAATATAACTAAAAATGACATTTAAACTGATATAATTTTTTCTCAGAGATGCGGCTAACGATTGACAGCAGGGAGATCTTTAAAATTGTCTTGGGATATACTGTTATTGAGTTGTAATATTGGGAGGGGGTGGTGGGGGGCCAAACACAATTGTGTTGGGTTGAAACTATTATTGGGTTTTAACGTTGAGAGAGAGGTAGAGGGGGCTAATCAAAAGTTAACCCAATTAAAATAAGCTCAAAACTGATGGAGTTTTACTTAGTTAAAAGTGGCTGAGGGGATGGAGGGGATTAAGAGAGGGGGGCTTATTAAAACCAAGTAGGTGGCTAAGGGGTTGTGAAGGGGCTTGGTGGGGGAAGGGGGGTGGGCTAACTTATAACACAGGTACACAAAAAAAAGTTATCTAAGTTTTAGACAAGACCCATATACTTATAAGTTTTTGGGTGCGCTGAATTGAAATCTAAGGTCAGGTTTAGTCTATCACCCTTAGGTTTTCCCTAGCTAGGGATAAACTCTAGGTAATTGCGTAATCCACATTTACTCTCATGATCTCGGAGAACCAGGTACTCAGACGTTGCCTAACTCAGGGGATTATACTAAGTTCATGTTAAATAAGATATACTTATCATAAATAACACTAGGAACATAACGTCAAAACGAAAAAACCCGTAGGATGTCAAAAAATTCATTAATCCTTCAATACCGGACGTAACCCTAGTTTTAAAGTTTTAGAGTGCGCTGAATCGGAATCTGTTGTCAGATTTAGTCCATCGCCTTAAGGTTTACCACTAGATAAAGAAGAACTTCGCCAATACTATGAATAAGTTATTACCGTGGCTCCATATGAGGCTCTGGAGTATCTGCTTTTGAAGCTTTTATAGTTTGGAATAAATATACTTCTTATAAAAAAAAATATGAAAATCTGAAAATCCTTGCTACTATGGAATTTTATGGATACGATGACAACTGCTGCAATGGAGATGTGTAGAGTGATTCGCTCCCCAGATTTTTATGGTAACGAAGCCAGCGAAGGCATGCTGCCCTGCAGCCATAGTGTATCCGATGATGAGTTGAAATTGTCCTCGTCAAAGTCAAAAAGCCCTTATACTTAGCTCTGCAAAGGTATGAGGGTTATCACCTTTAGGACGGTCGACTCACCTTTGATCGGGCTAAGATACCCAACGTGCGGGGCTCTTAATAAATTTATGGCTACTTCAACTCATAAAAACCAACCTTAAAAAACTACAAATCAAGCACTCTGCGATTGCCCTAGTGACTCTAATGTCTTCTGCTATATCTGTAGAAAATTCTATGTCCAAAGAAATCGGTTTCCAATCTCTGAAGAGATAAGAAAAATTTATAAAGATTGTTTTGGAGGAAATGTAAGAGATTTGAATTATAGTTGGGTTCCATTATCGACATGCAAGGCTTGTAATGACATGTTCACCTGCTGGAAGGCTGCAAAAGAGCAAAGAAAAGAGATTCAACTCAAAATCAAACAACCGACTCATTGGAGAAATCTCTAAGATGAACGGCAATGTTATTTTTGTAATACAAAAGTATCTAGGTTCAACGTAAAAAATAAAAGTCAAATAGTATACGCGGATGTTTCATGAGTTACGAGAGTGATTGAATCCGATCCAATTAATAGGAAACAGAATGAAAATTTACCCTCTCCAGTGAGTCAATCAAAAACTGATGATAGGAGTGATGATTTGAGTAAACAGGATGATAGATGCAACGAATCAGATAGATCTGAACTGAACCCGTGAACGAAGAGGAATCTGAGGACGAAGGTGGAGACTTTAAACCATACAATAATATAAAGAACCCTATTACATTGTATGCACAAAAAGCATTGAATGACTTGATAAGAAATATAGGACTCCCTGAAGGCGTGGCAGAATATTTAGCCTTAGATCTGAAGAGGAGGGGTATGCTGGAACGTGGTGTTAAGTCTACTATTTACAGAGATAGAGAAAAAGGTTTCCGTGAATACTTTATTGAAGAACTGACTGAAAAAGGTAAGCTAGCCTACTGTAACAACGTTAAAGGACTTATTAATACATTGAAGCCTGATAAAACAAGTCTGAGAATTGGAGGCTCTTTTTGACTCGTCAACCTGGAGCTTAGAAGCAGTGTTTCTCAATAATAAGAATGTATTCGCAACGGTGCCGATCGCTCACTCAACCCAGTTGAAAGAGGAATACATGAACTTGAAATTACTTTTGAACAAAATCCTTTACTCAGAGTACAATTGGCTTGTACGTGGTGATCTCAAAATTCTATCCATGATTTTGGGACAACAATCGGGATTCACCAAGATACTCTGCTATCTCTCTTTATGGGATAGTAGGAATCGCAAAAACCACTTTAAAAAATTAAAATGGGATCCAAGACTGACATTTTAAACAGGAACACACAACATCATCACTAAGCCCCTCGTGGAACTTTCAAAAATTTTTGATTTCCCTACTTTACATCAAGCTTAGACTGATGAAACAATGCGTCAAAGCACTTGATAAAAATAGAAATTGTTTCCAATATTTGTGTCAAAAATTCCCTTAAATTTTAGATGCCAAGTTGAAAATAGAAATTTTTGAAGGACCCCAGATACGGGAAATGTTGAGGGATCCTCAATTCGTTACAACAATGTCAGGTCCTGAAAAATCTGCTTGGCAAAGTTTCCAACAAGTTGTCGGAAATTTTCTAAGTAATAATAAAAGACATGATTACAAAAAGATAGTTGCAAAACTTTTTACAAATTACGGTAAGTGGGGGTGTAATACGAATTACAAACTTTATTCTCTCGATTTTCATTTAGATGAATTTTCAGAGAATTATGGAGATTTCAGCGAGGAGCAAGAAGAGAGGTGCCATCAGGATACAAACGAGATGGAGAGGAGATATCAAGACCATTGGAATATCAATATTATATGTTAGCTGACTACTGCTGGACCTTGCTGAGAGAGGATCAAGGAAGAAAAAGAAAGAGACGAAACCCCCTTCACAGGTAGTTTGAAGACAAGAGAACAAGGTATCATTAAAAAACCATACTGTAATCTGTTTTCCGAGAACATATAGTTACAATTTTTATTCACAATTTCTGATTTCAGGTCCATATTGATAAGAAAGTCATCATTTTGGATATTGAACAGCGGTGGAGACAAAGAGAGAAAGATGCAAAATAGTTGGAATGATATTGACAGGATTCATTGTCATGAAGGATTTTCCTCATTTTGAGGTTCTGTTCCTAGTGTTATTTATAATAAGTACATCTCATTTTACATGAACTCAGTATAAACCCCTGAGTTGGGCAACGTCTGAGTACCTGGTTCTCCGTGATCATTAAATTAAATGTGGATTACGCAATTACCTAGGGTTTTTCCCTATCTAACCTAGGAAAAAACCTGAGGGTGATGGACTAAATCTGACCTCGGATTTGGATTCAGCGCACCCAAAAACCTATAAGTAAATAAGTCATGTCTCAAACTCATAGAACTTTTTTTTGTCTGCCTGTGTAGTGAAATTAACGTATAAACTGTTGAAATTCAGCCTTATTTAGAGGGGGGCTGAGTTGGTCGAAGATCGATGAAGCGGGGTAGAGAAAGATTTTGTGGAATGAGCCTCCAAAATCACTTTATAACATAGGGGGGTGTATTATTATTTTATGTAGTTATTTAGTAAGACTGTCAACACTTTTGCTTTACTCCATAAAAAATCGTTTCTTTAAATGCCACAGTGATAGAATTTTCTGTAAAGATTCTTAAAAATATGCGCTCTTTATTGTTTAAATAGTGTAGCTCCTTTCATTTAACTTTTATGCAAATTAAAAGAAAGGTTTTATTAGAAACGATTTTAATTATTATAAAAATCAAAGCTCAATATATTTTGTTACTTCTTACAAAATATTAAAATTGTATAATTTAATTAAAATATGATACTTTGAACACAATGTTTTTTCATACATTTAGTCATTACCTAGTAGTAGTGTATCATAATAAAACTTCATTTAGTAGTAGGAGATTGGAGTACAGAACGTGCAGATGGGTAAAACTCTACAAGTACGTACACACACGAACACACTCACACACTGGTTTGCACACATAGATAAAAAGATTTAATGGGGGACTGAGTTGGACTCTGGAGTGGTTGAGCAGATTGAGTGGAGCTTGAACTGTTGGCTAGGTCCGACGATGCGCATGCGCAGGACTTTATTGATTTTTTATATTCGTACAAAACTTTTTATTTATAATATTTTGCGAAATATTATTTATTTCAGTAGGTAAATAAGGTTAACTAAAAGAATAAATTAGGCGAAATTTAATGAATGAGTTAAAGATGCCTGAATCAATGATATTTATGGTTCAAAATGCAAATGAAAAAATTTTAGCAACTGATTTTAAGTATTTAATGAAACAAAAATAAAAAGACACACACATCTGTTTTACATAAATTTAAAAACTGCAAATAAGACACGATTTATTGAATATTTTATTTATTTCCTTAGACAATGCCAGGTGCCCAATTCGCGCAGCTTATATGGATGCACGTACAAGTTTTATTTGAAATAATGATGACAACTTTTGCGTAACCTTACCAGTTACGGCAGGTGCTTCATCAAAATGGATTATCTGGGAAGATCTAAATATAATTATAGCATGTCATGCTTGTGCGTTGGCTACTTTTTCCAACTTTGTGTTTAGTATAGCTGCAGCTGTGCATTACTGATTGTGAGTGAGATTGTCTCTTACAGTTGATATGTGTCTGTTATCATTTGGAGGAGTAGCTTAGGGTCTAACTGTATTTACTGATGTACAAAAGTAAATATGCAAAACCAATTCTTTATAGACAATGTTTTGGTAAATTCGTTTTCGCTTATAATTATATACTGATTTTCTATCACACATATTGTTTCCGTTCCTGAATATTTACAATAATAATAATCTTTCCTTTAATGTGCGAAACACATTTGCTCTCCATTATTTCTGCTTATAAATGATAATGCTGTTTATAAGAACATTTATTATGTAAAAACAAAAAAAACCTTTTTGTTCGGGGCCCTTAGTTTAACTCAACAGTGTCGCTTCTACAATCGTAATTCGAATGATTTTTCATTCTTTTTGTAGATAGGCTATTAAATATTATGCTGTACCATAAAATAATATACGGAACGTTTACTATATGTTATTATGGAATACCACTGCTCTCCTGCTTAGTGCAGCTGCGATTTCAAAAGTGAGACAGCAGTGTTGCCAGTATGACGAGTTACTAACCTTACCAACTCAGGGATGGTTATGATGAATATTTTTCGCGCAATAGTAACTGCTCAACGGCTAAAACATATAAGAGAGTATCTCTGTGAATTTTCACATGTACTTTTTCATCACGCAATGCTCCTCGTGAAGGGTTGGGCGACCTTCTCGTAGCAAAAATGGCCTACCACTTAGATCCTTCACTCTCGAGGTGGTCTAAGTGAACATCATCAACGCACCAAGAACTACAACTGTATCCAACAATGTAACCAATAATCGTAACATGTAATCAATACTGTAATATGTAACAAATATTAATGTAAAATGTGCCTTACTGTACCAAGGGTATATGTACTCGTTTACAATAAAGCCTAAAAATAAATATACTACGTAAGTAGGTATTTATTTAAAAAAAAATTTATATATATATATACATTTATAGTATATGTTATACGTTGAGGAGAATGTAATCCGAACGATAAAGTAAAATTTTTTTGAGTGTAATGTTTCCAAATAAAAGAACGTTTTAAGTATATTCATGACAAAAAGAGGAACAATATATTTTTCTGGTAATCCAAGTTGATCTATACTGGCTGTTTTCGTTGCTGTCGTCAAGTCAGAGCACAATATAAGCTTAGTAATTATTGCTATTTTTTAGTAGTATAGATGCTCAGTAACTTAAATTGTTTTACTCAAAAGTCATGCATGTATATTATTTCTTTGTAATAATGTTTTTATAACATCAAAGCTACTATAAAAGAATACATAAATTTTTATAAGCACATTTTATTTTATGAACTTATTGTGATCTCGCAATATCATTTTTAAAAACAATGTACTTAGTATCGAATGGTATATAGTTGCTACACAATATTTACAGTCACAAGAATTTTAAGTAGGTATTCTGGGAGGATTCTGGCTCACCTCCCCCCTTCCCCCTGAGACGAGCTGTAACATGAGACTTCTAGCTCACCGAGGGTGGAGCCGTAGCGTGAGGGTTCTGGCTTACCGAGGGGGGAGCCGTAGCGCGAGGGTATGGGGCTCTCCCCTCCAAGTGGGTGGCTGCCGCGGGGGAGTGCCGCACGTGCGTGTAAGAGGTCGCGAGTCAGCCGTGCAATAGCATAGCCGTGCAATGTAATAACACGAGCTTATCTGCGCTCCCCCCTCTTCTAGTATCGGCTTTTTTCCCAGACTAGCTTTGGAATGGGATCACTTACCTACACGCATGAGAACATACACATGTGCACGCGCATGTATGTGCTCGGGCCCGTGCTATTGATGTGCTGGATCAGCCGTCCTATTGCACAAACTTATCCGTGCTTCCTGCAGTAGTGTCGAATGTTAGACTAGCTTACCCCCAGAAGGATTGATGCATGAGATATTGTTTCCCACTGTGGTAGTGTTCCAGTAGCCAGGTTTATCCTGGATAACCAGAGCAATGCATGGTCAAGCTAAGAATCGTGCCTGCATATGTGTCCCTTGGAGTGGCTCATTGTGCTCAGACATGAGCATTTTACCTGAAGTAGTTGAGCAAAGCTGTTTAAAGTGGATGGAAATAAAAAATTAACACCAATAAATATGTTTTGTTATCATTTTATTGATACACTTAAAATAATGTGAGTTCTCTTATACGGTGGTGAAAAAAATTTGTTGACTGTAATCGCCAACTTTATTTAATTTTATAAGACTTGGTTCTCCCAACAAATTTTCCCAAACCTGCACTGAGTCCAACTGTTGCTTCTGCGGCTGAGGTTGCTGCTGATACCACTGCTGATACCACTACAAAAAAAAATCAAGAAACATTTATTAAAAAAAATAAAAAGTGTTGGCTTTGGATATAACAATTACTGATACCACTAGTGTAGAAGAAAAAAGTTTTGAAATGATTTATTTAGTAAAGCTATATTGAGATAGAGTAATAAAAAAATGTCAGAGAAAGTCTTTTGTACAGTGGTAAAAAAAATTTCATGCACTACTACTCAACATCTGGATTTTACCACACTTTGAGCTTATTACTCACTGAGGTAAATTTTATGATAGCAGATGTGTCATGCAATAGGATCATGTTCTTTTAATGTATTTGAACAACTCACCAATTTAGAAGGTAAATCTTCTTCTGTCCTCCACGCTATACCTTAAAAGTTCACAGCCCCGCAAAATAATGTATGTGTCTTTCTTAAAATATAAAACAACGTGTAATGGATTTGCATTACTTTTAGCTTTAAAATAGAAGTTATACGGTTTCCATGTATTCCTGTCAGTAATAAGCCCAGGATACACACTATTCACTCGTTTAACAGGAATGTCCCACAATTGAAAAATCGATAATGGTTTTTCCACAGTAGAATTTCCACGATAACGTTTTCTTTCACACACTTAAATAGAAACAGTCAACGACGTCTTCACCTTAACAATGTATCAAATCTAGAATTCACTATGGCTAAACTCGCACTCTCGATAAAGGGTGTAGGAGTATCATTAGGAACGAGTGCTTCTTCCCTCGAAGACATCTTAATGACTGCAACCTTTTCTAGCAGTTCTTTTTACTATCAAAAATTTTTAGCTAGTTGAGAGTTGCATATTCTAACTGTAAATATAAAATAAAAACGTGCATGTATGTTTTTAAGCTCTTATCTATAGTAGACTTGCCTATAAAATCACAATATGGGTCTTTTACTGATATTTCATATGTCTCAATAATGAGAGAGGAAAAGTATTGTGTAGAATTCAATTTTAAACATGTCTATGCTGAAATAAAAGCAGGTACGTGTTTTGATACGTAAAAAAATATTTACTTGTTCGTGCACATATGAGGTGTTTATACTATATTATGCCCTTTCCTATTTAGAGAAGAGTATCTCTTTTGGTCGAGTGAGATTTGACAGTTAAAGTGATAAGAGCTAAGCCAATGTGGGGTATAAATGAAAGTTACCCATTACCGTGGCTCAATTGCAAAGGTATGAGTATGAATAAAAGTGTACACGTCTGCTATTAGCAACGAAAGAGCAAGTGATAGATCTTTTTACGTGAGGAAAGCTCTGCCCAAGCATTTTATTATATGCACACTTATTAATGTGTGATACTTAAATTTTACACTCTTTCTAAATTTTCTTTGAGTTTGATTAACTGTAAAGGTATAAGCTAATGGTCTTGTAAAAAATTTTAACTTGTCTAGAGACAGAACTTTTGACTTCCTTCTCCACGTCAGTGTATATTTTTGGTGCAAGTATGCCGTTGGCGCGGTGCTCAGACATCAAAATCTTACCTGAAGTAGATGAGCAAAGTGGCGGAAGATGATGGGGATAAAAAATTAACACTTATAAATATTTTTGTGATCATTTTATTGATACACATAAAATAATATCACTTCTGTTATATAGTTGTGAACAAAGTTGGTTGACTGTAATCGCCAACTTCATTTAATTTTATAAGAATCGGTTCTCCCAAAAAATTTTTCCGAACCTGCACTGAGATCGGCTGCTGCTTCTTAAATTTCTATAAACCAACTTTATATCAAGGATAGCTTATCTGTTTAGCCTTAATTTTTTAAATATATTTTATTACATCTGTAGCATTCTTCACAGAACAATAGATTGATTTAAATGTATGATTTGTACATATCACATGAGTCACGTTAAATTGTTTCAGTGACAACCATTCTTCAAATTTGTAAATGAACCTAAGAGGGAGAAAATGTTCCTTTAGTTTTTATTTATTATTTTTTATTTATGATAAATTGGATTTTACGAATCATATACCTATTGAAGAGCACTTGACAAAGCCATTTCGTTCAACATAAATTACAACATCGTCTTTAATAATAGATTGAAAAGTAACGATTAAATCTTCATAGGGCACTTCTCCAGAGTCTTAAAAGAAATCATTTTGATTACATTCTAACCATCGATTTTCAAGTTTATTTTCAGGCCTTAGCCTACATCAGGAGTGGGAGGGCTTGAAAAAAAATACTATTGGTGTAGAATCTTCTTCCTCTAAAGGTAGAATTGCGACCTCTTAAAAAATGAATTCGTTAAATGTAGTTTTAAAGCCTTGAATATCAATCACGTATTGAACCATTTTTAAGCTAGCACAACTAACAGCCAACTAACATTTATGTTTACTTACAACCTTTTTTTATACCCTATACGTGTATTATAGTTTTTTATTGCACCACCATGAGGTAGCTCTTTTATCTACGTAACCAAATAGCTTAAAACATATGTTAAAGCACCTTAGGAATCATTTGAGGACGTTATCAATCCGTGTCCGCATCATGGAGCGACTTTCTGATAGTTCTGCTAATGCTGACTGTGTAGAAAATTTTGTAATTTTTTGTGAAATAGTGCGAGTAGAGCATCAACGACTGTTGAATGGTAAAATATAACAAAAATTCAAGATGTAGTTGATAATAGTATGATAGTGCTTGAAAGCATTAAAAACTATCAACAAACTGTGAAATTATCATCGCACATTAGGCAAAAATGATTAAATAATGAGTGTCTCATGACAACTATTTTGGAAACGTTTTTAAAAAAATTGGAATTTCAAGGATATGGTCTTGCTAATATATCAAGCCATAATGACGATGATGCTGTGGTGTGGAAAGAACTTGATAGTGTGTTTCAGAATTGTATAAGAACTATTACTATTGTGAATAGCAAGCACTTGGATGTGGTAAAATTTTTCAACTCTGTGGACAAAGAGTTTGTTTTAAAAGTACCAGAAATTATAAATCAGCAGCATGCTTTAATACTTAATGCAGTTTTAGCAGCAGAATTTGTCTTAGTGAAAAATGATACGGAGACTACTGAAGTTAAGTACTTTAACACTAAGTTGGAATGTATTTTTTATACAAGTGATTTGCATAAATGGTTCGAAAATAATCTTCAGAAACCCAGTGCTACCGACATTGATGAATTCCAAGAATGAGATATCGGTTGGACTTTGCGCTCTATTTAAAATTTAATAATAAATATAAATGAATATCAGGATATAAATGGTAGTTCTTACATAGAACTATCCAGTTGTATTATTAAAAGAAAGCTTGCGTTAATGTTAAGAATTTCGATCACCAATGTTTCACATGGACCATTTTGTCGGCACTACATCTTGCAAGTAAAAATGCGTATCGAGTCTCGAACTATTAAAAAATATGAAAATTGTTACGATTTCGCTGGGATATAATTCCCAGTGCAACCTAAGCAAGTTCCGAAATTTGAAAAACAAAATGATATTTTGGTTAATGTGTATTTCTTAGAAAAGAGAAAAATACTTTTAAAACTTTTCCCCTTCATTTGACAGCTGAAAAAAGGCTAAACATGTATATTTTTTATTCACAGAAAGTCAGTATATAGAAATAGATGATAAGAGAAAAACAGAATGGTATTTCGGTTAATGTATATTTTTTTGACAAGATGAAGAATACATTTAAAATTTTTCCCCTTCATTTGACAGCTAAAAAAAGGCTAAACATGTATATTTTTTACTCATAGAAAATCAGTATATAAAAATCGATAATAAGGAAAAAGTAAGTAAAAAACAAAAAAAGTGTAACAATGAAGATTATGGTGATTTCAATTATCCTAAAATGATAAGAGAGGTAGAAGAAGATGATGCAGAAGAAGATGATATAGAAAAGAGTGAAGAAATAAATTATGATCTTAACCGTGCTAATAATAGGATTATAGAAGAGGTATACGAAGAAGAGGTATACAAAGAAGAAGATGCTGAGTCAGAGGAAAGCTTAGAGAGCAGGGTTAGTCGTATGGATGATGACGAATACAATTGCCATTATGTGTGGGTTAAAGATTTATCTTGGCTTGTAAGAAGTTCTCTTACTAAATGTAAACGTAAAATACACATTTGCGATCGTTGCCTGCATTACTTCAAAGCTAATAAAAAGCTTATAATACACACAGTAGAGTACGTTAAAGTCAATAAATGTAAAGTTAGCTTGCCAAAATATGGTAATAATATTTTGAAATTTGAAAATTATAAGAATGAAAATCAAGTGCCATTTATAGTATTTGCAGACTTTAAGTGCGTACTTGCACACAATAGTGAGAGAGTAATACAACACCACGAAGCATTAAGTGCTGGATACTACGTAAAGTGCAGTTTTAAGGACAATAAATCATGATACGTTACTTATAGAAAAGAAACTAAAAGCTGTGAAAATCTAGCTACCTGGTTTCTTGAAGAAATGTGAGATCTTACTATAAATTTACAAAGTATGTATAATATTCCAGTACCAATAAGATTATTAACTAAAGAAGAGAATTCTCATTTTTTCAATGCTGACAAATGTCATATCTGCAAGATATATATTAAAAATGATGATAAAATTCAGGATCATTGCCATTTTACTGGAGAGTGAATATTATTTATTAGACTCCTTTAATGAATACTATCTTAATAAATATTGTTTTTAATTTCAGATATCGAGGCTCTGCACATAATAAATGTAATCTCAAATACCAAGATTCGTGAACAGTACCCATAGTTTTCTACAATGTAAGTAACTATGATGCTCATTTATTGATACAAGAACTTGTTACTTTTTTTCCAGGAAGAGTACAAGTAATACCTTAGACGAAAGAAAAATACATTTCTTTCACAAAATATATTGAGGAAACGAGAATCAACTTACTTTTTATTGACTCTTACCGATTTTTACCTTTATTGCTCGATAAGTTGGTATCCTGCTTGGAACAGCATAAAATTTTAAAGACTACTTTTAGTCAAGACGATGCATACAGTATAGATCAAATCAAATTGTTAAAAAAAGGGTTGTTTACATGTGATAATGTAAAATCATTTGAAAAACTCCAAGAAACAGTGCTTACATTGAAAAATGATTTTTATAGCAAATTATATGACGCACATTTAAGTACTAAAGATTATATACATGCTTTAACAATATAGAAAATATTTAATATAGCAAATCTCGGGCAGTATTTAGATTTATACCTCAAGACAGGTGTACTTCTATTAGAAGTTTTTGAATACCTTAGAAGTAATTGTCTAGAGGTATACAAGTTAGATACTGATCACTATTTTACAACATCAGGCTTCATTTGAGATGCTATGTTGAAAAAAACCAAAGGAAGTTGAAATATATACACAAAAAGTTTCACTAGAACATTAAAAAATAAATTTATAACTTTTTTTACCGATTTTACTAGAACTCATTGCTGATATTGACATGTTTATGTTCATTGAAAAAGGCATAAGAGGAGGAATAAGTCAGTGCTGCAACAGATATGCCCGAAGGAAATAATCACTACATGGATGGTTACAGAAAAAATGATGTTGAAATATATATAATCTATTTGGATGTGATGAATTTAAATGGTTGGGCTATGACTCAACGACTTCCTTCTGGTGGGTTCGAGTGGGTTGAAAACGTTGAAAAACAATCTCACGATTTTTATATAATTAGCAATGAAAGTGATGATGGATGTATTTTAGAAGTAGATTTGGAATACTCAAAGTTGCTCTATGATTCTCTCAAAGACTTATCATTCTGCTCTGAACACATTTCAGCTCCAAATTCAAAACAGAAAAAATTAATGACCACATTACCCAGTAAGCATAAATATGTACTTCATTATGAAACTCTCAAACAAGCTGAAAATCATAGATTAAGAGTAACAAGAATTTATCAGGCTTTAAAGTTTCAGCAAAATAAATGGCTCAAGGAGTATCTAGACCTAAATAGTGATAAAAAAAATATTTTTGGAAAGACAATAGAGAATTAAAGAAAGCGAATCAATGTTAAGCTTTTAGACCACTGGGATAAGCGTTACGGTGCAGGCGCATATATTGCTAAACCCAACTTTCGTAGCTGTGATATTTTTGATGAAAATTTTGTACCAATTCAATTACTACGATTGGAAATAATGATAAGAAAACCCATATATATAGGTCTTAGTGTTTTGGACTCATCTAAAACGCTTGTATAAAGCTTTCATTATGATTATATGATTTCTAAGCTAAAAAATAATTTTTAACTGTTGTATGCTGATACAGACAGTTTAATATATGAAATTAAATACTATAATATTTATGAAATTATGAAAACTGACATTCAGAAATTCGATACATCTAACCATCCCGAAGATAATAAGTATGAAATGCCGCTTCAAAATAAGAAAATCGTGGGATTTATGAAGAAGGAGTTCAATTGCAATATTATTACGAAATTCATTGGTCTCAGAAGTAAAATGTACAGCATTCTCGTTTGAATCAAGACTTATTAAAAAAAGCAAAGGGTGTTAGACCAATGTTGTTAAAGCCACCATTGGTTTTGATGATTACATCGATTGCCTAAGCAATCAAAACATAAACATAAATCGAGAGCAAATTAATGTTAGATCTTGTCTGTTTAAGATTCATTCTGAAAAAACAAAAAAAAATAGCTCTTTGCTCTCGTGATGATAAAAGATGCATTTTCCCTAATGTCACTGGCACATTACCCTGGGGCATTATAAAGTAAATCATAAACGGCGAGATGGAGTGGTAGAAGAAGAAAAAGCTAAAGAGTCTGTAGAAAATGTAACGAGTCCAAGAAATGAGAGTCATGTTGATAAATCAGCGAGGGACTATAAAATAATTAATAGAGAACTGAGATTCACAACACATGGAGACAAAGAAAAGAAAAAAAATCATAACGAGGACTGACGGGAAACAGTTTGCATACGAGAGAGGACTCGAGACGGCATCAACTTGGTGACATCACGAAAAGAAATAGAGGAACTTTTACGTCCGGAGCAACTGCCAAATAAGCGTACATATGATCAAATGCGGAACAATGTGTGAAATATCATAACTTTAAGTTTTTCATGATAGCGAGCAATGCAGTGTTAACTCCATCACTGACTCATCGTCCAGTGAGAATGATGAAATAAATAAATAACGTAACAGAGAAGAACAGAAAAGTGACGACAACGGGCAAAAATTAACTTGTCAAAAAGAAGCGAGTGGGAGGGAGATTACTATAGTAGAGCAACCTCATGTGGTAGTAAAACTCTATATAAAAAACCGCACCAACAATTGCATTCTAGTTTGATCAGAGTTGCCAGACAGCGACATTAAGTCATCGACCGTTTAGTATTTGAAGCAAGGGATATCGACCAATAACAACCTCGCAAGAGAACAAGTGTGGAGATGGATAATTTTAAAGAACTCTTATTGAGAAAAAGGGCAAAACACAATTTTGAGATAAATATAAATTTGTTTTCTTAATACTCATATTTTTTTATCTACCTTTTTTTCTTTCTTTTTTTTTCATGAATATTAAAACTAATAAAAAAATTTGTGTTTTTTTCGTTACAAATGTCCAATCTGGCAGCTTTAAATAAAGCCGCTTCTGGAGGCTTCTTTCCATGCGAGAAAAACACTGAGACGATAGTAAACCATAACTACATGGTTACCAAATTAAAGAAAGTTAATACTAAATACGGAATGAAGGCAGTTATAGAACTGAATGATGACTTTTAAATATTTTTACCTAGTGCAGTGTCAAAGAATATTGATGATAATGAAGTGCTGTATAATAATTTATTATATTTCATACAAAAAATAGAGCTCTTTATAACTTGTAATGGTTGTCACATTTAATTTTTAAGTGTATAGGTTAAATAGTTTTTGTGGAAATAACAAAAAAAAAAAAAAAAACTATGTAATGTATTTTTTCGTAAACAATTTTCTTTAATAAATCAACTTCTTTACAATTCAAACATTTTTTTTTTTACTTAATTTTTTCCCATATATTTTCTATATATCATTTTTTTTATTACAATTGATCTATTGAAATACAGCTATTGTGGATTTTGTCAAAATCCAACCATTTAACGAAAATTTTGTTTTTTTGTTGGCGTACAATTTTTTCCACAAGATAAGTATTGGGATACTTGGTTTTCTGTAGTTCTTGCTCCTAAAAGTCACCAGGGATTCGCTGCTGCTGATAATCCCCCAAATGGTAAGTGAATGGTTTCGTTGGTGCTACTCGGGTTACAGTAAAAATTTCTATGTACCAGTTAGGTCTAAAACCTTTTTCAAAGACTTGTTAAGTATTACTCACACGTACTTTATCACCAACTTTCAATTTTGATTTTGCCCTTTTTTTTCGAATACATGAATTTTTGTAAAATATTTTTTTCATTAGCTACTGAAACATCTTTTGGCTTTACACCAATCATTCGGTGTTTTCGATTATTGTAAGAAGTTATCAGCTGTTGTAAAATATTGAGCCACTTGTAATTATCTCTTACACTAAACTTTTTCCACATAGCAAGCTTTAGGGTACGATTAAATCGTTCACATATAGACGCCTTCAGATTACTGTTCGTGGAGTATAAGTTCATTTTGAAATTTTTCATGAGACCTTGAAAACTTGCTTTGTAAAACTCTTTACCACGGCTGGTTTGCGAATTTGTTGGAACTTTTTCTTCCGTTATTATAGTTTTTATAGCTGTTGTCACATCTGTACCAGTTTTATTTTTTATGGGAACGGCCCATGCATGCTTGAAAAATACATCTATGACTGTGAGCAAGTATCTGTAACCCTTATTTTCACGAGCATAAGGTATTATCTCCCCAAGATCTGTTTGCCATCTTTCATCTAAGCCCCGAATATTAAACTTTCGGTGGAGGTTGTTACGTCTTGCAGGCTTATAGAGCTCTTTCACTACTGCTTCCATCCTTTTTAACTGTCTTCTGGAGTTTTATTAGATATCTGAGTCAAAATATCCTTAATTCAGGAACCGGAGTAAAAAACTCGATCTGCACGAATTAAATTTTCGAACCTTTTTATTTTTAACTAGAAAACTATGCATTTAACAAAGAAACTGTCAACAGAAAAAAGTTGCGTTTTTCGGTTCTCTATAAGCTATTTTTTTTAACGATTTGTTAAGTTTTATAATTCGTTTTATGACAGAATTTTGTAGGACCTCCGAGAGCAGATCGAGTTATTGAATCCGGCTCCTCAATTGGATTTATTTCACGCTACATATTTAGTATTGTTTCTGAGAATACATCGCTCAAATTGCTCACTAGTAGATTCATTTTTTCTTGTTCATCTAAAATGAAACTTCTTTCTTTCTGCAAAAAAGTAAGATTTATAGCATCATTAGGTTAAACAACTGATGCAACATGGCAGAATATTTTATTTTTGGAATCAAATTGACCATCTGAGGTGAGCTTACATCCAATTCCAAGAGGACCTCGACTACTACCTTCAGACTTAGCTGATCTACGTCCGAATAGATCAATGTTTGTTTTAATACTGAAGTTAAATTTATTAAGCAAGCTTAATATGTAATATTAGCTTTACGAAGCTCCTTAACGATTGAATTTATTTCGTTAGTATAACTAGGATTACCTGCCGATCTTTCTGCCACTAGCAATCTTAGTCGGTTAACTAGCTCGTTAGGGTAATTCTAGTAAATATAATCCGTTTGCGTGTTACATTTAAAAATTTTTAATGAAGGTTTGGATCCACCTTTTTTCTTTAGATGTGTCAGATTAAATAATGGAGCAACAACATCATTAAACCTTTTAGTGTTGTATGGACGAATAGTCTCATTTTTATAAAATTTTCTTTTATGCGCACTTAAAGTTTCCAAAATATGTTTGTATTGAGCTAAATAATCTGATGTCATTTATGATTTATCAGGATGCTTTTTAATGAATAACTCCAACAACTCATCAGTCATTAGATATCTTAGGTTTATTATTTGAATTTGATTATTTTTTAAATAAATGGGTGAATCACCTAGTACATTTTGTCTATTTTTTTCTCTTCTTATCCCATAAATTCGATCTAATTCTGGCTTATTTTCATCAAGTATTTTTAAATAAAAATTCATGGATAAAGTTTTATTTATATCATGCGCTGAATCACCATCTTGATTACTTTTTTCAACATCAGTATCATAGTCTTTGAAACATCATTGGATAAAAACGTATCTTCATTATCACTGTTACTGTTAGCTGATTAAAACATTGATGTGTCGATATGTTTGTTTAGTTCAAAAGGCTTGAAAGGCTCTTTGGATTGAGATTCAAAGCTTTTGCGGTACATTTTTTTCCTCATTTGTTTTATAGATGATTTTATAAAGTGGATCAGTAATATGCTTGAAAGTCTCACTTATCTGTTTTTCAAAATTTTCTGACCTTAACTTTAACAATCGATGCTTACGTTTCACAGCTTTTCTCGCTTTCTTAATTTGTTGAAGAACGTGTTTTTTCTTATAAGATGCATCCATGTTTACCGCTTGATAGTTAACGAAAAACTGATGCATGCTTAATGTAAATGAGTAATATTTATTCCAAAGGAGTCAAATCCTCTCCTATACCTACCATTATTTACATCTCTTTCCTTGTCTATTACGGCATTAATATGATCATTATAGATGTTTTTTAAATTCATATCATCTTATCGAAATATTACTAAGATGTTTAACTTATCTTTGACTAAATGCTTTGGAACTTGAGCATAAGATTGACAAAGATAGAAGCAGTCAACATTTTGTGATGCCCCATGCAGAAAAAGGCTCTCACATTATCTTGTTTTTCACAGGCAATGTCATCGAAAATCATTACGGAGTTGGGTAGTGCCTTATCCGGCAATATAACTGATTCATGCTCGCTAAATGAAAAATATTTTACGCCATCAATGGGATCTAATAGTTCTTTTAGAAATTTATACTTGGGTTGATTAAGAGATTTTAAGTACAAATAAAAATTCTCAAATCTCAATCCATTGGTATGAGTAATAAGAGATAGTAAGCTATTTGTTTTTCCACAAATACGATGGACCGCAAAAAACAGCTGTTATAGTATTGGGTAGCAAATTGGGTAGAAAGTAATAGTGTAATCAGTGTGTTTTTAAACAGTTATCCCTTTTTTCATTTTTTTAACATAAATATCGTGCTACTGATGAGCTCAGTTGACGTTTCACACTCAAGAAGTGTTGATAATTCATCGACGAAAAGGTCATGGTATCATAAATACAGCCATAGACAAACTGCTAGTAGAACTGCAGGTACCAGGATATCAGTGTTGTGGACTGGCACTAAACTAGCTAAAAGATTAGCCCGTGGAGATCTGGGTATCAACCTATTGGATGAAGCTTGTAAAAAACACGATACAGCTCATTCTCAAAACCCTGATGACATTACGACTAGACACGTAGCAGATACAACTCTTTCGGAAAAGGATTGGCAATGCTTTAAAGCTAAAGATTCAAGTAATGGTGAAAAGGCTACCGCTTTTGCTGTGAGCAGCGCAATGAAAGTGAAATTAAAATTAGGTATGAGTTTATCAAAGACTAAAAAACCAAAAAAAGTTAGAAAAAAAAAGTTGAAAAGATAGTGACTTTGAAAAACTTAATTCAAAGTGCTAAAAAGTCTATAGTTACAAGTAAATGTGTTCGCAAAATTGTAAGTTCTACTTTAAAAGGAGCTCGAGCAGCCATGAAAAAAGCAGGTGGTAAGAAAAATATTAAAACACCCCTCATGTTACATATTCCTCAAAAGATTGGAGGTTTTTCATCATTTACCGTACCTAAATTTTACAGGTCTAAGCGCTATAGGGGATATTACTTAAGGTGTGAGTGGTAAGTATAAAACAATTAATCAAGCAAACGAAGCCAAGAAACGACTTGAAGAGGGTGCGAGGCATAATAAAAGAATGGAAGCTATTTTACTTGGTAAAGGCCACAAAAAAAAAGGTCAGGTCCATACTTAAAACCAGAAAGGGAATTAAAAAAAAAACGTTTGAAGTAAAACTGACTAATCGAGCTCTCACAAATAAAGATATTATGAAATATGCAAAAATGTTAAAGATACCACATTTTCGAGGAGTATTCATGAGAAACAATATGCCATTTAGTGGTCCACATCAAAATGAATCAGCTATTGTCAATCTAGATGATAAAGAAGGTCCTGGTACCCATTGGGTTGCATACAAAAAACAAGGTGATGACGTAACATATTTCGATAGTTTTGGCGATCTACAACCACCGCTAGATTTGATATTATGCCTCAATGAATCAGGCTCTCCTCGTTTCAGAGTTTGTACGCATACAGTACAGCGCAGCATTGAACGGTCGAAGTCCGAGGGAGGGGGCTATTTGAGCCCAGACGTTTAGACTCTCCGAGTCTACGTCCAAACGTCAGAGCTCAGACAGCCCCCTCCTTTGAATTTCTACAGTTCAATGCTGCGCTGTACTATATGCGTTCAAAGTTTGGGTTAGGCGACAGGCATCGTCCATACTGTAGGAGCTCAGTGATGCATTGGACTTCAGCAACACAACCACTCGTACTCCTATGGTACAAAGTTTACCTCTGTGTAGTATATCATCCGTTCTCGAAGCACAATATCCAATTTCCTCCGATTGAGCTCTCACCGCAAAAAAATTACGTTATTGGTTTAGTGGAATTACTCACATTCAATTCCATACCTAATATTGACGAGAGTAATATTAAATTTTACGTGGTCGAAAAGGTGGTTACTTTACCAATAGGCAGCTATGAAATTCAATGCTCCGCGGCAGTCGCCCACTCAAAGGGAGGAGTTCCATACCCTGCTACAGCTCCCCCCTCGGTGAGCCAGAACCCTTACGCTACCTCTTCCCTTGGTAAGCCTCATGCTACAGCTCGCCTCAGGGGTAAGGGGAAGGTGAGCCAGAACCCTCCTAGTATACCTACTAGTTTCAGTTACAGTATTTATTTAGGCTGTTATTTTATGTACATCTATGTGAATCGGGTATAAAGGTATAATAACCGCGCTTTTCGGGCGTTTGTGTTTCTACTTGGGTCCCTAGAGACGTAACGTACTATTTCCCATAAATTTTATTACATCTCACTTAGCTAAACAATTTTTTCAAATCAACACTGGTATGTAATTATTATTCAGTATTTATTACATTCTGCAGTATTTCTATGTTCATTTTCAGTTGTATTAAGAATGGAACGGTTCCTTCAGTCTCATTTCCTAGGACTGCCTGAGTTATTTGTATGTAAGTATACGTTTTCAATCCAAGTTTCAAAGTCAAGTCGGTATCGTTATTATGTTGTAGTACTCTACAGTTTAACAAATTATTCGTAAAATATTTGTATTGGATACGATAAATAATGCACGACTCTTTTAAAATTTGTTGAAAAGTTAGCTAAAAAATTTCCTTCAAGGCATGCGTGCATATGATCTGCAAGCTCTTACATAAAGATTCGTGTATAACAAAAAATATTGTACCCTTAAAACATTGAGTAATAGAATTCAAAATTTTAATTTTAGATCTTTCGAAGTTAGTAATAAATCACCTGTTGTAGCCATTTATGACTCATCGAAGACCAAAAGTAAATTGAATTTTAAAATTTTGGCCGCTGAAATGCTTTGATTAGTGCGTATTTTTAGAGTACTGCTCGGTGATTTGATACCACAAGATGATGAATACTGGCAGATGTATTATTACTTACATAAAACAATAGACATTACAACTATACCATATTCTGTTTATTCTGACGCATAACACGCATTAAAAATAAAAATGATTCTTTGTTTACAATTTCGTCAAATATATTTCAAATTTTCTAACATAAAACATTCTATAACACCGATGAATAACAATAAACATGAACTTTAAAAATAATCGATTTCTACAAATTTATAAAATCGAAATAAAAGCCAATATTAAACCAAAACTATACATTTCAGCAGTACGTCATAGTTTAAATAAAAATAATAAGCCTTACCAGATAAAATTTGCATAAGATCATGCTAAGATGTAGCTATTCATATACGTGCATGTTTATATACCCACATGCACCCACACACAACTCTTTTTATTTTTAGTTATGTGACTTAAATAAATACTTAAAAAAGTAATACTTATCGGTAAATTAGAAATTCATACGACCAATAGTATACAAGTGAATGTTGATACATCTAAATCATTGTATCAAAAGGTGCATATGCATAGATGGCGGCACTTTCAATACAAGCACTCCATATCCTCCGTACATGCCCTTTTTTCAATATCCAATATACTTAAGACTCATAATATCAAACACATTAATTCTTCTTCAAGAAAATTTTCTTAAGAAATAAATAAGAATGAGAAAAATATCCTCCCTGGGTGCGGATCGAACACACAACCTTCTGTTTACTAGACAGTTGCTCTCATAGAGACAATATAATAGAGAAAGCGAACTGTATATTCTTCTGTAAGTGGAAGCGTACGGTCAGTAGACAGAGGAAGGCGACTGTTTTAGTCTTGCATCTCTCTCTGCTCTCTGCATTGATTGGCTGCTGCTTGAAAGTATATATAGTAGTAATTATAGTAGAGCTGTAGGTATATATATTTCATTAGAGGCACAAGAGGGCATTTAAAATAGCCAATCAGGATAAGAGCAGAGAGAGATGCAAGACCAACACAATCTTCTTTCTCTGTCTAGCATCTGTGTGCGGTCACGGCTTGTTCGCTTCCTCTATTATATTATCTCTATGGTTGCTCTACCACTTGAGTTACCAAAGAGCTGTACATTCACTCGCACCGCAAGTTTAGATAAGTTTCTCATTTTTAATTTTTAGAGCTGTCTTTTTCCTATTTTCTTGAAAAAAGAAACTAAGTGGTTTATTATTATGAGTCTTAAGGATATTGGATATTGAAAAAAAGGGCATGTATGGAGGATATAGAGTGCTTGTATTGAAAGTGCTGCCATCTATGTATATGCACCTCTTGATACGATGATTTAGATGTATCAACATTCACTTGTATACTGTTGGTCGTATGAATTTCTTTATATTCTCATCCAAGTATGACTTTGTAGAAAATTTTCAGAAGTAGAATTTGTTGATAAAATCCTATGGTATAGTTTGACTGTACAAATAAATGAAAATAAATCAAAATATACCAAAAAAAATTATTCTTTTATATTTATGAATATTTTTTTTCTTTTACACGCTTTTTTCTCAGTTTTTATCTTTTTTTTTTAGTAAAATACAATGCTATGTGAATAATTTTCTGACTCTATATATTTTGTAACTTATAGCATGCTATTATTTTTTTATACTCATAGTCTACTTACAGTTAAATAACAACGATAACTAAAAAAAAATCAATTTTTTGAAAAAAAATTGACTATCAAAACTTGATAAATTAAAATTTTATAAAATAAAGAGGCTAAAACTCCTTTTTCTTAAACAAGTAGTATACGTC
>NW_019379507.1:602966-782748 GCF_000648655.2 Copidosoma floridanum | reverse complement strand
TTTTTTTTTTTTTTAAATAAATTACGTCACAAGGAAGCACTCAGCAATTACTGTTTTAAAGTACTTTTATTATTTATTAAAAGATAATGCAGACTATATTTAATTAAGAGCGTAGAAACTCAACATATGTATATACTCTTTATGACATAGGGTGCTCTATTACTCCAAAGTAGAAGAGTAATCATACCAATACGTTAGTTTACGTGTTTTCTCACGTATGGCGCTACTCCATGACATAAATATGCCACTGTCAGTAATGCAGCTGTACCGAAGTTTTCTCAGTTTACTTTGGATGCTACCAGTGCCTTTGCTTATGTCAAGCTTTGTGCTAACTCTGATATTATTAAAAACTCTACATATAAGCTGCACTGTCATCATATTCGATAGAAGTAAGGTATTTTTGACAAAATTTTTCTACCAAGTACAAAGGAGAATCAAAACAAAAACTTAACTATACTATTCGAGAAAAAAGCACCTTTTTGAACTCATAGCTTATGCATTCCTTCTTTTATTTTTTAGTGGGTTGATCATACTTGATTCTATTTGTATTGGCTATTTATAGCAATTAACTTTAACTAACCATCTAATTGATTTTTATTTTTTTTCTTAAAGCAGAAAAAGACTCACTGAGCAAGATAAAAAAGTCTTATTCTAGAAAATAAATTAATCTAAGAAAAATATACCCAGTTACTCAATAGTAAATTTTACATAGATAATTGATAAAATACTGATACCGAAAACTTTATTTTAGTTATCAGTACAAAGTTCAATGTCTTATTACAGGTTAAAAGAAAGCAACAAAGAAAAATGCTTAGTTATTAGTACAATGATTAAATAGAAACATGCTTTTTCGTTTTCTAGGAAAAAATCATTCTCACGATAACGTAACTCGAATTTGGTTTAAGGGTTTTGCTACATAATTTAATTTTATGCACTGATGGCTGTTATAAGAATTTCAAAATTTTCTGTCTTCTATTACAGATTGATCTCATTATTTATTATTTAGATATTATTATCAATGACTCATGTATTAGTAAGCATTAAGTGTCTAATATATTTATAGGATGAACAAATAAGATCTAAAAATTTGAAGAACATACTAAGTAAACGCATATTGAATCTACAAAAAAAGAAAAGGCAACTTTTGTGTCACAAAAACCGTTATATAACTGAAGTCACAAAAATATTTGAAGATGTACGGAAATTAAAACATGAAAAAGATTCATTACTTCATAAATTTGAAGAGACAAATATTTCAGGAACCATAATATGTAAAAGGTTAGTATTTAAAAAATTTTTTTCATATTGCATAAACATCTAAATTTAATTTACAACAATACTGCTTTAAGCAATACTAACGTACTATTAAACTTTTAATAATTAAATGGCCAAAGACTGCTAACGAAAATTTCAAGTAGATTCTACAAGATTTTTCATACTCTTATGACTAAAACTATCACAAAGAGAAGTTTCTGCTATCTAGCATATCTAAGATAGTGGATTTACGTTAGGAAAATAATTTTTTTCCTTGCATTAAAGTATTTATTGTATTTCTTATATTTATTATTTATTGTCGAATACATCTGTTTCAGATACGTAAATTCTAAAATTTTAGAAATGTCGTATTTTTGCTACTCTTAAACTTTGATTAGCTACATACTTCGAAATTTCTGCCATAGTAAAAAATGTTAGATTTAAATATTTCAAAAATTATTTTTTAAATAACGATCAGTTAGGCAGTCTGATTTTTTTTAGTATGTTTCCCTACAAAATCTTATATTTTTTACATCATGTATCATGGCTATGAAGTTCCAAATGAACTAAATTACGTTGCGTTGCTATATAATATACATACCGAATGCAGAGCCAATACATAATAATAAAAAATAAGTATACGTCATATATTAACATATATATTAACATAGTGGGAACATTAAAATTTTGAATTTAGTAAAGGTGAACTATTGAGATCTAACTGGCCGTTTAATAGTCTGCCTGAATTTTTGAACTTATTGATTTCCATTGCTTCTACAAAACTTTTATTGCAAATATGTAAGATATCATAGTGATTATTGAAAATATGTTTACATTCTATTAAATGACTTAAATACGTTAATTTGCCAGTCTTATTGTTAAAAGCACTTTTATGTTTTTTGTCTCGTCTTTCAAACATTCTACCCGTTTGGCCAAAATACAATTTATCACAACCTGGTGTACCACAATATCTCTTGTAAACGCCTGATTTCTTTTCTTTATTGATTTTGTCATTGTTGTTTTTTATTATTTTTTTAGAATTTTTATTTGTCTTGAGCGCTAAATGAATATCACATTGTTCCAAAATTGAACAATTTTATAAGTATGTGGACCGGTATAAGTTAATATGTGGTACCGACGATCATCATCCTTTGCAGACAAGAGGAAGACATTGTCTATAACTTTTTTTAGTCTTACTTTATTGAGTATGTTATTTATGATGAGTGGATTATAACCATTGTCAAATGCTAATTGTTTAATAGTGCTTAATTTATAGTCAAAATCTCTTAAGGTATCGTTAAAAGTCTATGCACAAAACTGTAAAATGTGGCCATTTTATGTGAATATGGATGTAACGATTTATTGTGAATGATGGTATCTGTGTACAAAAGTTTACGATGGATAGTAAAAGAAACTCGACAATTATTTTTGATAATTAAAAGGTCTAAGAAATTAATTTGGTTATTATTTTCGATTTCTAATGTAAATTGTATGTTGCTATGTAAACTATTAAGAAAATTTAAGAAAATATTGGTCTCTGTGTACCCGTTCAACAAACAATAATATCGTCTACGTATCTATGCCAAAACAGTCATGGGACTTCCGACAGGAATGAAAACTTAAAACTATGAATTATATTTTTACTTAAGTTCTGAAATGAATTAGTAGCTATCCAAATAATTTACTGTTTTTGAAATAAGTAATCTAAAGTTATGGCATTTATATAACTATGTGGGTTGTGATAATACATATGAAAACATGCATATCTCTTCATTATACCTATGTATTTTGAGTAATAAATTATAAAGTTAATTATACGACAATACAGGTATTCCTTAAGCTGGAAATTCTGAAAATTATGCGATTTGTCATGAAAATATTCGTACTAAATTTTACAACAACAGATACTGAGGAGTGAGAAAAAATTCATTGAAGAACTTAGACAATTTACGTCCGATGTAGGCTTATTATCATTTTTTAATAAATTTATTTGGAGTCCTTGACATGCAACTAGTAAATAATTAAATTAATTTTGCAGCAGAAACTGTTAATACTTACGTAAAAGAAAATTTTATTTCGATTTTTTTTATAAATAATTAAGCACCTTTTTGAACTCATAGCTTATGCATTCCTTCTTTTATTTTTTAGTGGGTTGATCATACTTGATTCTATTTGTATTGGCTATTTATAGCAATNATATTATAAAGTATAATTTAATTAATAACGAAGAATGACGACGTGACAACAGTTAATTGCAAATATATATGTGTGCGCGTATGTGTACGGTAATACAGCTTATAAAGACCACTAGTCACGTATATACACTACAAATTGTCGCGTAGGTGTGCAATTATACGCAGTTGAACTTGCATGGGTAATCGATACTATTGGATATACACTATACACTAATACAGTAATACTGTAGTAACATTAACTGTATACAGTTTACAGTATACACATTGACACATGGCAAAAAGCTATGTACTAATATAGTAGGTAGTTACACATGGTTAAAAGTTACCTCGGTATCGGTAGCTTGGTACCTGAGTACCTGACTTGGTAGTTACTTACACCATTAACCCATACACATGCGGTGTAATTCGAAATTCAAATGTGCACTAATAGATACCCATAGTACCCATACTACCATACCTCACCGTACTCCGCCGTGCCGCCAAGCTACTCTCTCCTTTTTTACGACCGGCCAATACAGAGTGGGCTCCTTCTCTCCTCCTGCCCCTCTCGCCTTTATATTATTCTCCCGCGCTCACACACGACTCTCTGCAGGGATCGCCTTGCTTTTAAATGAGAGCGATCTGACGCGAAACCAAGAGTTTCTCTCCATCCAAAATCGCCCAACGTGCCTAAAGAAGTTTTCACTTCAATAAATATTTAGAGAGTGAATAAGACATTATTTTTTGTTTAAGCCGTTCACAAATATTTCTGCAAGTAATGGACTAATTGGGTCACCTTTAATCAGACCATCTTTAACAGAATAAAATTTATTTTGAAATTAAAAATAGTTATGACTGAGAACTGTTTCTAATATTAATAAAATCTCTTGGTTAACAAATTCGTTTATTTTATTTCTACGTAATAGATTATCGACATACATTGTACTTTGTGGATTGGTATACTCGGAAAAAGATGTTTGACATCAAATAAAAGTAACATGGCGTTATGTGATAAATTCATATTTTTGATTCTCTTGACGAAATTGTTTTTATATAATTTTAATAACGAGTAAAGTTTTGGAATTCGTGGATTCATTTTTACTATTGCGTACAAAAAAAAAAAAAAAAAAAAATGACATGCGCCGATTTTTGGTGCTCCGATAGCTTAGTAACTTGGGTAATCTAAACTTAGATCTCGACTTTTACTTACTCAGACACTGTCTATAAGATGTTATTATCATAGAGGCGTTTTCCAACGATGGCTTGATGGTTGAGAATTCATGTAAAACAACATGTCCAATTCTATACAAGCAATGGTACATCTTGTTAAAACTTACGCAGTTAAGTGGGGCATGATAATCGCTTACCCCTTGGTGTAAATAAAAATTATAGTTACGTAGCCCAAAAAATGTGCTTTCTAGATAAAACAAAAATAATTTATACTCAATTTTTCTTGTTGTAGGTAAAAACAGATTTTTTTCTGAAAATTGCTAATCCCTTAGGTAAAAATAAAAACGATAAGAGAACTTTAAGAAACTTATAGTGTAAAAAATTGATAATATTAAAAAATTACGAAAATTTTTTGTTACATCCACCTTTTTTCTGAGCACTAAGGCATTTGTTTTGTACTGTAATTATTTGATGCCTGGCAGTGATCGGCCAAAAGGGTTCGGCCGACAGGGTTTTGGCACCCTTGCCCACTACCACTAGCCAACTATGCGGCTCCAGGCGGGAGCTGGCAGGCGCGCCGCCTCGTGGTCCCCGTGGATGCGATCATCTCCAAAACTGTCTCCGAACGGTTAGATCTGGAACGACTAATTAAGAGTTGGGGCAGCTGATGGTCGTAACGAAAGCGTCTGTCCCGGTACCCGAACGCACCGCCCATGCGGCCCGATAAAATGTAACAGTGGGCAAGCATGGGAGATGCGTTTGGCACGTCCAATGGGCATTAGATTTTTCCAAGTATGACCTGAGGTAAGTCTAGCTCAATTGTACGCTAACACTTTTTTCGGGGTCTCTGCGTCCTTCTAAGCAAAGTGGTGTTGTCTGACATTTACCGCTTACGAACGCACAGGGTAGAGGGAGCCGCTGGCAGCCCACAGTGTGGGAGTGGATCCGGTGTTCTTCTACGTACCTCCAAATGAACTCTGTAATTATTTGATGCTATTCGATTTGTGTATAAGGCATGCTTACTAAGTTATAAAGCTAGAGTTGTTTGTAGCATGTAATCACGTAATTTTTGAAGTTCCGAAGCTTAGGAGATCTTAAGCTAAAGGCTGTTAGTCACATGTAATGTATTGATTTTAAAACGTTTTAACGAAGTCCCTTTAGTAGCTTGAAAGATATAAAGTTTGCATTTTATCAGATTTTGAAGATTTTCAGTATGTTACTTGGTGGATTCTTAAGTTAAAGGAGTTAGTAGTATGCAACTTATTACACTTCGACAGTTTAATACATACATTCGACGGGGCTAAAAAAACTTTTAAAATGTAGTATGTTTTAAACATTTACAAAAAATAATAGTACTATACAATATGCATTTATCATGCAAACGAAGTGCAAGCAAAAAGTGTTTTTTTTTTAAATTAACCCAAAGCTGAAATACTGCAAAATAATTGTGTTTGGTTACGAATTTTATTTCAATCGGTAAAACACATCTGTAATCCCTTTTTCAGTAGTGCCTTCTTCTGAAATCAATGTAATGTTATGAAATCTTTGAATGTTAGTGTTTTATTATTTTTCCAATTTCTCTCACTTGAGGTATTATAACGATGTAACAATGGCTTTCACGTTCAAGACGCCCTAGCTAACGCAATTTATTGGGTTAGGGAAGAGGTAATTTTGGTTTTTTTATGTTTTGTAAAGCGAATTTATTCATATAAATTTCAAACACCAATCAACAATGTATACACCGTGTTACGTCCGAACTTCTATAAGTGAAGGATGGAACATGAAGAGTTGTTGTGCAAACAAACAAATTTAACTTTTGCTCGTCATAAACCAACCGTCAGCCCAAAGGCCTTATTTGCTCTTATTTACAATACACTTTTTCTTTAATTCGTTGACCTAGCATTGTGGTATTAGGTTTCACCGAGCGATATGAATGGCATGGTGTTAGAGTGTGGTACGCCGAGCTGGTGTTGACTTACTTTTTGAATTTATTTCTTATGTAATGTAGTAGTAGCGTAATAGATTTAGTAAATCCGAAAACAATCGATTTTTACAAATAATGTAAATAATACCGTTTTCTTGTTCACATTTATAGTGATTTTACAGTTTATAGTTCTTCTTAATTTTACTTACTTCTATTAGCCGCTGCTTACGCGCACGCAGTTGCAAGATATTACAAGGTCGAGCGCAACGGTGATCCTAATTCCACACGAAAGTACTTCTGGAAATGACAATAATTTGGCTGCTACTTTTAACGTCAGAACTCAAGTCAATGGTCCTTTCTTTTTTGTTCCTCCTTGATTCACTTTTTAGGCGAGTTTACAATGGCCTGGTTTGCTCGAGCTTTTCTCACACAGCTTAGTCACCGAACTAAGTCTTACATCTGCTTAAAAGACGCAACAGAACTCAGTCTCGAACCTTTATTGTTACTTTGTAGCATGTAATAAAAGAGAAAAGGCAAATTTTATTAAGTTTTAGGAGTTTTTGTACTCTTGTATTTAAGGAGGACACGTCTGGTTGGGGACCTGATCGACTAATCAGAGCTTAACCCAATTACTCTCGATTGATACAAGCATAGTCGTGGTGCTATGATTTCACAGTAATTGATGGTTAAAACTGGTGATGTCTCGGATGTTTTGTTAAGTACAAGTTGCTGTTGAAATTCTGTATGACATTTCTTGTGGATAAACGCAGTAAAGAATGTTAAAATTGTTGATTATTCACATTCTTCGATGTACCACTGCGAATTAATGTTGTAAGGTAAGCGCTTTATAAGATTGTTTGGAGGTTGCACGCGTAGTTTGAGTTTTGCGACGGTAGTTTGTTTCAAAGCAGGTGTACTGCTTGATATTTGGAGATCGCTGAGCCTTTGCTTTTTAAAACGGAGCTCTGTGTTAAGTGTTATGAAACTCTGTTTTGAAGTGATTTATAAAAAGTGTATGACATTGGATGTCATAATCGTTTTGATAAATGACTTTTTGCTACTCTTTCGGTAGAACCATCATTTCATCACTATAGAACTTCTGAGGTTTGACACTGTAGCAGTGGTAGTGGTTGCCATGGCCAAAGTGGAAACTCGATTTGGGAGTTATGCTCGAGCTAGATGCTTAAGTGCAAACAGATAGAACTCTGGTGACTTTTGCGTTTGTTTTGGAGTGCGTAGTAGAGAAGAGCTCAATAGAGAGTTACGAAAATTTTTTTTAAAAGATACGTAGAGTGTTGAGAGAGAGAGAGAGAGAGAGAGACAGAGAGAAAGAGAAGTGTGTGTGATAATTCGACAGCTGCTGTGTTCTCCTAGGATGAAGATTTTCCTAGATCGAGGATGAAAAAACGGTCAAGACCAGAAGGAGATGATAAGAGAGAGAAACCGTAGAAGAAACAGTAAGAGAGAAGTTGATTGCCTGTGTGGACTCGAGGAAGAGTACGGGGGATTCTGAACCGTATGCTCTGGAATCCCACCATTATTTGCGCGTTTTACCGCGTGTTGAGGCATAGAGAGAAAAAAGAGAGATGGAGATTTTGAAAGTTAGTTTTATGATGGAAGAAATAAAAGGAGAAAGAGAGATCAGTTTTAAGTAAGGCACGCTGGTAGAGAAGTTATGGCAGAGAAAAAAAGAGATTACGTAAGAGAGAGAGAGAGAGAGGGTGAAAGTACAGTGTGTTTATTTAAGCAAAGATCCTGTGGTCCGTATTAGCCAAGGCTCAAATTATACAAGACTGCTAAAGGCAGTTTATACAAGATTAGTAATACGCAGGTCACCATGGTGCATAATATATCACAGATATATTCATTACAAAAAAGTGCACTGAGATAGAGTATGAAATAATAGTTGAAATTTTTTTCAAAAAAAAAAGTTACAATTAAATACAATAAAATCTACTCATGATTACAATGTACTTAAAGTTTTAAAATATTAACTAACTTCGTGTCACATATGACAACGTATAAAAGAATATGGAAATTCAAAGTGATCAGTGATCCGTTGGGGGAAAAATTTGAGAAAATAAATAAATACAAGTAAAGTGTATTTAAATTTTCTTGCGTTGATTTATTAATGCACAACGATTCGCTAACAATATGCGTCAGCCTCATCAGGCTACAAAATTCAAATTAAAAACACACAATGAGTGATCTGGAAGGCTCAAACACAAAATACAATAAATTTTAATGTAAATTGTTACCACAGGTACGCGAGAATTCGTAAGTTTGGTTGACTTACTCGTCACCTGTCGTGCTATCGACTGACAATAAATTACAACAACAAGCCAGCGCTTATATAGGCGGAGCCGCAAAGGTAGACGGTAAAGGGCGATGAACTCGATCGGGACATTTAAACTTTCGTAGTAAAGGAAGGTATGCTCTATTAAAGGAAAGCACATCCTCCTTTCTATTGATGTTGTGTTTGTCGAGTTTTATATAAAGCATTTCGGAAATAATTCTTTTTTTGTAATTGGATTCTTTGTCAAGGATTTTAAAGTTATCCCAATCGAATTCATGGTCAAAATTGATTTGGTGTGCACAAACAACGGAATCAGAGTTTTTACTTTTCATATGTTCACTAATGCGGACCTCCGCCGCTCGCTTTGTTTCACCCACATATGACGCAGGACAATTTTTACAATAAAACTTATATACTACATTTGTCTGTTTATGTTTACTCGTTGTATCTTTTCCTAAGCGGACGATATGCTGCAGTTTATTGTTAATAAGAGGGTAAGTGTGTATATTGTAGGCGCTTTTCCGAAATGCTTTATATAAAACTCGACAAACGCAACATAAATAGAAAGGAGGATGTGCTTTCCTTTAATAGAGCATACCTTCCTTTACTACGAAAGTTTAAATGTCCCGATCGAGTTCATCGCCCTTTACCGTCTACCTTTGCGGCTCCGCCTATATAAGCGCTGGCTTGTTGTTGTAATTTATTGTCAGTCGATAGCACGACAGGTGACGAGTAAGTCAACCAAACTTACGAATTCTCGCGTACCTGTGGTAACAATTTACATTAAAATTTATTGTATTTTGTGTTTGAGCCTTCCAGATCACTCATTGTGTGTTTTTAATTTGAATTTTGTAGCCTGATGAGGCTGACGCATATTGTCAGCGAATCGTTGTGCATTAATAAATCAACGCAAGAAAATTTAAATACACTTTACTTGTATTTATTTATTTTTTCACATTTCGCCCCCAACGAATCACTGATCACTTTGAATTTCCAAATTCACCGGAGGGCACTGATATATCCTAAAAAACCGTATAAAAGAATATATTTACATAGTCTGTTTTTAAACAGAGCTAGAGTTGGGATGGATCGTAGATCAGCTGGTAATATATTCCATTCAGTAGCAGCTCCAATGGTGAGCGAGTATCTATAAGCATCGTGATTAATATGCGTCACCAGTAACTCTGCAGTATTCAAATTTCTGAGGTTGATTGCACTTGGTGAGACAGATTTTAAGGTAAAAGGTTCGACAATATTAGTAAGCTTTTGTTATGTAAGGATTCTTTGCAAAAGGCACAGCATAACATATCTTCTTTTGTTAGAATATAATGTAATGTCGTACTTAATATAAGTCGGTGTGATATGTTTAAATTTTTGAATATCATCAATGAGGCAAAGGGCAGCATTCATGCAACGAGTCATCTTAAGCTCTATTTCCGATGACAGGCCATAAAAAGACATGCATAGTTATCCAGGTATGGACATATAAGTGAACGACTGAGAAGAAGCATAGTATTACGTAAGAGATTATCCTGAAATCGCCTTATCCATGCTAACGCAGAGTGGAATTTGCTTTGAATTTTCGTACAGTGTGATCTCCATGTTAACAAACTATCAAGTGTGACTCCCAGCAATTATCAGTGGGTTTAATAGTCACATTGTTAAATGTTATATCACGTAATGGGTTATTTGCATACAATTAATTTTTTATTCTTCTAGTGCGAAGCCACTTCCGTTTTTCTGTCATTAGCAATGAAGCCATTCATATCCAACTACTTTGACATATTTGGTAAGATATTATTCGCTAGCTGTATTATATTTCCGGTCTCACGATCTTTACCTTGTATATAAAAACAAAAATCATTTGCGTAGATGTGGTACTTACAGTCCTTAGAAACCACTGAAGTATTATTGAAAAATATTGAGAAAAGCAAGGGCCCTAGTAAACTGCTCTGAGGCACACCCAAGCTACGAAAGGATTTGAGAAAGTTCGACAGTTGGTGTACCGACAGTTTGTGATCTTTTTGTCAAGTAAGATCTGATCAACGATGCTGTAAACATCAGAGAAGCCAATGGTTCAAAGTTTGCCAACGAGCAGATCAATATTAACTGCATAAAAGTCTCGTGACTGATCAAGGTTCATCGTCGGTGTAACACAGTTTCTATCCATAGCGTCCTTGATGTTGTCAACCAGGCAGATTAGTGCAGTGTGGTAGATGTGTTGCTTTAGGAAACCAGATTGAAAACGATTAAGTATATCATTTCCATCAAGGTAATTCGTTATTTTTTTAAATGCAACTACCTTCAAAATTTTATTCAAAGTATACAATATGCTGATTGGTCTGAAGTCGCATGCCAGTGTAGGATTGATCTTTTTGGGTATTGACAAGACTAATGCTTGCTTCCATGCATCTGGAAAAATGCTGAACTGGAGTGATGAGTTAAAAATATCGATTGAAAATCGGAAAATAACCGGCAGGCATATTTTGAGAAATCTTAGATTTAATCTATCAGTTCTGGTTGTATTAGAATATGCAATGCTAAAGGCCTCCAGTATATCTGGTAATTCAACATTACCAAAGTAAAAGCGATGGTCTGGTGAGATTCGTGGTCCTTGGGGTAGTGGTAGTAATCGAGACTTTTGTGGTTCGATGATTGTTAAATTCTTTAGACGGTATAGCGAAATATGTAATGGGCTTATTGTGTCTAATCGAACCCAATGACCTAATGGTGTTCTAAGTTTGTGCAGCTTTTTTGCATCCAGAAAAAATACGTCTGGTTAATTCTTGTGTGAGAAGACACACTATATCTTCAAGATATTTAGCATTTTGAAAGAAATTCCAATTAACTTCACTTATATAATTAAGCACTTCATTTTCATCAATGCATTCATAAAGTTAATATTTCTGAGACTTAGGAGATAATCCGGATGTGGGAATATCCAACTCAACCATAATAACATTATGTACAGAGATCCATGGCTGTCTCAGTTGCTTTCAAGTTTTTACATAGTGGATTTCATTCAAGCACATGTAGTCAATTGTCGAGTCTGATGCTGTACCACGATGAGTTTGATTAAAAGGTAACCTCTCCAGGCCCATAAAACTCAAAGAACACTTGAGAATATTTTCATTAGTAAAATTGGAATTTCACTCAATGTTAAAATCACCTATTATATCAAGCTGATCATATGCGCAAGTAATATTTAGCACTGCACTCTCAACATCAGCCCAGAACCCTGATTAAGACAGGCTGTACATTACGACACAGAATATAGTAAAACACTTGCTTTTGGTTTCTGCAATTAAGAATTCCGGGCGTTTAACATATACAGGTGGAGTGTCAGATACTTAAATTATTCTGTATTTGAGTGAATTGTGAACATAAATAACCACACCTCCAGCATCTTTACTAATCTGATCATGTCTAATTAAGTGATACCCCGATATATAAGACAAAGTGCTTAGTGTACTAGGCTTGATAAATGTTTCAGTAATACTAAACACAGCCATGTTGTAATCTTTGACATGTCGTTCAATGTCATGTACAAGGGCTGGTATAGATTGTGCATTTACTTGTCCTATAACAAATGTGCTAATGTTTTTATTTGCACTCAATACAAAATTTAGATGATTTTGATTCACAATCCTTAGTACTATGTGAGTTAGCACAGCAACCACAACCCACCTCATCGTTGCAATTAATATTAATATGACCTAGCTTTTATTACTTGTAGTACTGCATTAGAGATACAATACCATTGAACCTGCATTGGACCCAACCAAGGCTTTTTTCATCTTAAAGTAATAGTTCAGGCGGTAATTCAATCACGCATGATCTGTATTTTTTATGACGTGCTGGGTTTTGATATATTATTTTTACTCCCTCTTGTTTACATTCATGGAAATTTTGTGCTATAAGGCTACTGTGTATTTCATTCTTAGTGTACTCAACAGGTATGCCACGAATGATGATGCGGTTCTGTGACTTTAGCATAGGTTTAACTTCGAGTAATAATTTTTCTAAATCAGGGCATTTAATTAAGTTGTGTAGTACCTCACCCTCAAAAGCTACTGATTTGTTGAAGGCCAAGATATCCCCTCAAAATTTAGGCCCAGATCAGCTGCAGAGATGGATGTCAATGCATTTTTAGTATCCAAAACTGTTTTCTATTCACTAGCATGTTCATTGAGAGGACCTATCCTTACTCGGGTCTCATTTTTTTTTGAGATCGATTTACCATGATCAAGAACTACTTTACTATGTGTGCCTTATCCCACAACATTAGCAAATGTTTTAGTTTTTTCTGTAACTGGCCATGTCCGATTTTCTGCGACAGTCAAAGGTAGTCTGTTAATTATCTGTTGCAGATTAAGCTCGCTACTGTAACGTTTATCTTCAACCGCAAGTTTAGCTACATGCAGAAGATATACTTATCAACACAGATTTAAGAGAGTTTACAGCAGTTTGCAGTGCTCACTTAACGGATTTTCCTCTTTCATTACCCAATCACTGTAGCAAAATATCAATATCATGCTTGGTACGTTTAAGCAGAAAACAAACCTTAGAAGCAGATAGCATGGCATCATCATCGTTTATATTGTCAGCACTCAAAGCATTGCTTTCTCTCTCCTCTTTTCCGTCCCCCTCATCCTCACTCATGTATGCAGCTATGGGAATCGACACGCCAAAACTTCGACTCAGTAGCCCATCCAGAAATTCCACGCTTGCGTGGGTAGGTAAGCCAACAAAGTCAGAGTAAGATGTCAGCCCTGTCCTCGTAATAGCATATCAAGAAAAAAACTTGGAGCAAAGTCAATGGCGCTCGGCAGGCTGTGCATACACTTCTGGGATAATGGCCACGCATCAAACCTGCATGACATACCATGCAGTTCACCTGAAATCAAAGTGTCCGTAGGCAACTTAACAGATAGCAGAAGATAGGTCTATAATGAAAAGGCACTATCAAAACAGACTGTTGCTGTACTCACTGGGAGAGAGAGAGAGAGAGTGAGGGAGAGAGAACAAGCAGATCAAAGTAGACAAAAAGAGAGGGCTGGTTAAGCTGACTAGCGTAAGATTCTATGAGTAGAGTAGAGTGTATAGCATAGTGTGTAGTCTAAGAGAGATACTCTGTGTAAAAGTATTACGTAATTAGTTATTAGTTGTTCCTGTAAAACTGGAGAACTCCTGCGTGAAGGTCCTTTACAAATAGGTGACGTACGTTAATGATAGTTGTCAACACTGCGTTGGCGCCCCTTTTTATTTACAAAAACTTTAACGATTCGTATAAAAAACTTAGGATTATTTGATTTTTATTGTAATACAAAACGAATATTCCTTGTAATTTCTAACCTGTTATTACTGCAAATTTTAAATCTTGAATGATTGTTTTGTCTGATTATTTAAAAGACTTTGATTAAAAGTACTAAACGAAAATTTTAAAAAGACTAAAGGCATGCAAACATACGGCAACGTTAAAAATTCCTGCCGAACGTAGCTTGAATTCTAATGCACATTAACACTTGCTTAAGAGCATATTTAAAAGGGTTTTGTTAATAATAAATATGCAAAGGATTTTCCATGTTAGTTTTTTGAAAGTATAAAAACTGCGATTTCTAGTCATTAATTTAACTCAATTAAAGATACGATTTTCAATTCTGCACTGTTTCTAGCGGCAAGATTTTCACAAACACTTACTGAAACCTAGTTATGTATTCATAGTAAAAAGAGCTGCTGGCTAAAAATTAAACATAACATTCTTTTAAGTGTAAACCATGTAAAAACAAGCGTCTAAATTTGGATAAAAGATTACCCTTTGATGTCTGACTTTGCTATTTATTACGTGGTCATCAAGTGTCATTCTGATACCCATAATAATTGACAATATTGTTACATTCCGAGTTGATACGAATTATATTATAACTAAAAACTATCCGTCTGCAATGCACCTGCAGCATTTCAACGACTAATGGACGTAATTTTATCAGGACTGCAAGGCATAGAGCTATTTATATTTCTTGATGACATAATTGTATGTTTTGTCTTACCCACAAAGTATATCTGGAAATAACCACATTTTATCAATGCAATGCTCACTTACAAAATTTTTTATTGAAGTTCCTGTTCCTAATATACAAGCAATATTTATTGCCGATGTGTCATCATGATATTTTATTTCAACTTTCGACATTCCTAGAATTATCCTCCGTGATAGATCAAAAAGTTTCATTAATCAAGTATTGACAGAAGTATCAAAAATCTATGGATTTCGTTTAGCTTTAACAATTGCATATCACTCACAATCAAATAGTTCATTAAATAGAAGCCACGCTATGTTAAACGATTTCTTGAGAACTAACGCTTAAAACAAAAATGATTAAGATAAAATGGTTCCTTTTACAATGCATGAGTACAATACTTCAGTTTATTCAGCAACAGGCTTTACGCCTTTCGAACTTGTCTTTGGTAGACAGGCACGTTCCCCAAATCTACTTCCAGACGAATTCAAATTAGAAACATACAGCTCATATGCTAATGACCTTGTCCGCTGTTTATATACAATACAAGAAATAGCTCGTGACAGACTTAAAATATCAAAATAAAATACAAAAACACCTTATGACAATAAGTCAAAACCACAGAACTTGGAAGTTGGAATGACAGTCTATGTACTCAAAGAACCCAAGAAAAATTAGAAAGATTTTATAACGGAATTTTCAAAATTAATGAAATACATAGTAACAATAACGTCATATTAGAATCAGGAAATGGCAGAATAATTANAAAATTAAAAAAAAAAATCTTATTTTTGTTGCAGATTGATCCGATCAATATGTTGACTAAAAACATTGCCTTTCTGCTTCTGCTAACACTAAGGCCTGATATAATAAAAAGTAAGGATGAGATACCTGCAAAAGCTTACGACAACATGCTTTTAGTAAATAATCCAGGTATATATTATGAATACACTTACGACGTCAGACTAATTCGTACCGAATGGCACGTTACTATTACGTTAGATTTTCGTAGCATTGAAGACCAAACTGAACTATACCATGACGAGCTAGATACTGTACTTGAACAGTGTACTAGAGTACTTGAAAATCAAGAGTGCAAAAATTTAATACTAAGATACACGTTGAATAATATGATTCGTGTAACAAAATCAACATACGAAGATTTAAAACTAATTTTTGTACCTGAAATACAAATACATAGTAAAAAAATGAACTCTAACAATGTAGTAAAAGTTATCTCTAGCCACATGATAATTAGACGAGCACCACTGGAATTCGTGGAGTGGATTTCGAAAAAATTATTTGGATCTATAGATGCGGATGGTCGAGATAAAATGAATGTGGATATAAATAATCTTTACAACTCTACACAAACAATATCATACTTAGAAGCAAAACAGACTCATATTGTACGCTCAAATCTCGAAAAAATTTATATAGAATTAGAGAAAAATGGCATAGTAAAAAAAGACATCATGAAAAAGTTATAAAAAATCTGGAAAGTTTAACCGAAGAAGCATGGCGATTAGATAATGATAACAGAAAAATTGAGTATAAAATAGAAGTATTAGAATGGAGTAACTCTTTCGAAAAATCCGTATTTATCTCACTAAATTCTTACAAAACGCTTATCAGTGCAGTGAAAAGCACGTCACAAGGACATCTACTTCCGATAATGATACAAAACGAACAACTATCGAAAATTTGTAACGAAATTAATTCATACAAAAAAGAGCATACGCTACCATGAGACGATTCAACCGTAACACTTGAACACCTGCACGCACTGTCCACAACAAACGTAGAAACAATAGAAGGTCGATTAGCAGTTAAACTTAGTTTCCTGTTAACAGGTCAAGAAAAATACAGTAATTATGCCATGCACTTGATTCCAGTTCCAAGAAATTTACACTCAGATTCAAAAGGATATGTCAGCATTGAGTCCCGACATAGTAACCTGATCGTAAGCAATAATCTTCAAAATTACTTCCTTACCGACGAAAAATTATTTAAATAATCGCATTAAAAATAAGAAGATCTTATATTGCCAGCCAGATATGCCTATTTACGAAAATATTATAAATAATCCTTGCGAATTCTATTTATTTATAAACCCATCAACAGAAGCATTAAAAACTTGTCAAATAGCATAATATAAGTCAACCAAAATTTTTTGGATAAGACTAAAAACCACTGAACAATGGTTATACTCTGCACAAAATACTACCACGATACAAGTTTTGTGTGGAAACAATCCTTCAATCACACAACCAACTGAAATTAAAATACAAGGTACAGGAATACCAACGATCAACAGTAACTGTATTGCTCATGCTCCTGGCTACATCCTATATGAAGTTACAACATTAGAATTAACAGAGACTTACTACTATCGATCAGAGCTTCCCTACAGTTAAGCAAATTCATTGAACCTCCCTGATATTAAAACAATCAAAATTGGCAATAACAACTTCACTCTTGATCTACAAGAGGAGGAAAAAATTGAAATAAATAAATGGGCAGAGTCAAATGATGCAATAGCGTTAACTAGAATGGAGGAAACCTTAGAGGATATAGCCATAAAAAACAAGTTAACTATCAAAATACAGCAATAATTTTTGGAAGCCTAATAGTAAGTTTAATTGTTACATTAGTCGTTGCCTCAATTTCATTAAGATGCATTTTAAAATTGAAAAAAAAATCCACTAATTTACCACGATTTGTACATGGAGCTCAACCGAGTAAGTCAAATGAGCCTTAAATTTTTATAACACAACATAATACTCCGAAAAAAGTACGAAAAATTGAAAAAAATCCAGCCCCACCAATTCCTGACAGAACGACAGATGATTATTTGCCGATACAAGGCCAATATTAAATTATTAAATATCTAAAAAAAAAAAAATTATAGTAAAAATAATAATAATCACATCGCTCCTCTTCTCTTCCTTTATCTAATCTTCTGTAATGCCAAACCACTATCCTACAGTATTAATAAACGTCATCACCACTATATTCACTGCATAACACTGGAAAACATTCTACATACTATAAACATAATACTTCAATCATTAAACTAACAAAACAAAAATATATGGGTAAAACACACTGCATGAATTAATACTTAACTCAACAACTTCATACTTGCACTGCTTTATGATAAAAGCAAGAATATAAAATGATTGATCAATCATTTTTCTGAAAAAAAAAGAAAAAATAAAATAAAATAATAGCAAAAGAAAAACTTACATCTATTTTTATAATTCATCTCATCAGCTCATGTGAATTCTCGATCGATCTATAGTTGCCGAGAGTGGCAACAATTTAAGGAGGGGGGTGTTACATCTCGAGTTGATATGAGTTATATTATAACTCAAAACTATCCATCCATAAAAATTCAGATAAGACGTATTGTGAATATGACAAGAGGAGCTTCTATGTCGTTTATGTGTGTGCATGTGTGAATGAACTTTAAGGTGAATGCTTCATAATATGCTGACATAGAATATGGCCAGCCTCATTGTAAAAATACATGTATGTATAAATGAATAGTTACTTGCTCATTAATTGTTTGATTTTGATAATGTACACTAATTAAAAATTTGTAACTCACATATTACTTCATTATATTCGGGATTGATTGTAAAATCTTTGGAAAGATTAATTTCAAAATTTTAAACTTACTGTCACAATTGAACTTGTATTTGGCGTTCTTATATTGCTGATACGAGCTTTCATCATCACTGACCCAAAAACTCAATCGCACTTGTCAGAAAATGCGATGGGTACTGTTGTATTGTTATTTCCTAATATGTAAAATCATAATATGTAACATCATCATGCAACTGTCAACGCAGTCTGCAAGAACATCGCTCCGTGGTTGACCTAATTTAACTGAAGGCCTCTTTTACTCACTCTGATGCTATAAAAATGCACCATCAAGAGGAAAAAGTGTTCTCTTTACGTCTGTCACCTGTCCTCTAAAGTTTAATCAACTCTTGACTCTCGCGACTTGTGAGTACCTTATACACGTAAGGCATAACGTGTTGGCTGAGGCAACTCAAGTGCGTATCGAGAACATCTAAAGTATCGGACTACGCTAAGGAGTGGAGTACAGCAAAGGAGGCCCACCGAAAGTGATTTTGGCGATAGCAGCCGAAGCAGAAATCGCAACATCCTACTGGCTACGAACTCGTTCGTGTAGTTTAATGAAATACTGACGGTTACAGCACGGAGCATTAGGAAACTCTGAAGCAGCAGTAAACATAGTCAGTGATAGATGTAAGTAAAATATCAGTTATAAAATTTACGTTGAACCTTGTTATAGTGACTCGATTAAATTGTATTTAAAAGAATAAATTATTATTAAATTGCTTCAATAAAGAAATACATTAATTACCCATATTTAATTAAAGATCATTATTCAATAAAAAAATAAAAGAACAAATAAAGCTCACGAGCTGAATTCTAAGAACCCCACGAATGACCCTTAAATAAAACAGTTAAGACCTTACTCTGAACAAGTCTGGTCATAACAATATTGTAAAATTTTAATAAATTTTTTAAATACTGTTTCTCGTTAAATAATAAAATATTTATCAACTATAGTGATAGTTACTTTCGTTTGCTCGTTAAGTTATCAGCTTTCTCCTCTGCCATTATCTATCATCAGTGCAGCCTTTTTGACACAATTTGGCACCAAATCATTGTCTGAGTAATAAAAACAATGACAATTGTTTCTCACTGCCATTGAATTTTCTGGAATTTTTTAGACACAAGCTCATCAGTTTGAAGTTAATCTTTTGAAAATTAACAACTTTCAAGTCCACCACTTTTTAAAGGATTATTAAATTATATATTATATATTTAATGATTTTTACCTACTAGATTATCAGGGTCACTTCACTTATATGAAAATTTCTTGTATCAAAAATTTGTATTCTAATTACATCTACAAATTTGTCGATCACATATCGGTTGCTTGGAGGAAGTAAAGCTTAGCTCAGAATTCTTCATTTTAAATAACATTGAAAAATTTATACTAAACTATTCTTCCTTCAAGTTACCATTATAGTCCTAAACTGTAAACTCACAAAGTTTTAGTAAAAAAGCTAATTTTCAAAAAAATTTTCTAGTTTTTCTTTAACTCATGGAGAATAAGAATAATTCCAAAAAATTATGAAACGTAATGATTAGTAGTATTTTTTAGATGCTTACAAGTTTCTCATAGAGGCCAAGAATGTAGGACTTCAACTATTTAAAGTATACTCAAAAGACTGACTTGAATAACTTTTTAATACTTGCTTTTTGGTTTTAATGGTTTAAAGAAACTTTTTTTCGGTCAGATTAAGTGGTAAAAGGTTGTGTTTTCTTGAGATCTACATTTTATCTTGAATGAATATGAACTTGAAATGTGAAATCAAAAAGTGACGTGCAAAGCACTGATTTTCATTTTTTTAGTTTCTACCATCTTGGTGCTTAAAATCTCTAATGGAATAAAAATTAAACTCTCAGGTTATCATATAAAAAGAAAGCCACAAATCAAATTTGAACCCGATTAGATGTAAGCTCTTAAATATCATCCATTTTCCTCAAACTTTAATTGTGCGTGACTCTTGTAATGTTACATATTTAATGGTTTATTTTTTTTACATTAATACATATCTCAAGAATACTGAAAAGAAACGATCTAAATTAAAAATTTAATGATAAACTATGATTACAACATTTTTGGTGAAGTTTCACCCAAATCTATCAGAAAATACTGTATGATAAATGTCCTTAAAAATCTTTTTATTCCAAGAAACTTTTGTACAATCTATCTGAGTGAGAATAATTTTAAATTTAACATAGATTTCTTCATAAAATCTAGGTTATTAGTTTAAAAAAAATCATTTTAAATAAAATATCCTACCAAAAAACGCTTTGAAACAGCATTATTCTTTGAAATATACAATACATGTTGAGATTTAAAAAAAAATTATTTGTAGTTGGACAATATGATTTATTATGAAAAATGACTCTTATAACTGCTATAATATGTCTATTGCTAGACATAACTTACTTATGTACAACAAAATTATAGCAATCTTTTTATTTTTTAATTAGCATACCCAATACTGCGTACAAATATAGACACCGCATGTACTGTTTGTAGTAGCAAGAATGCACTTTTTTAGGGGAAGTTCACTCAATTGAGATATATTGTTTGATATCTGTTGGCTACATTCTGTAAATTATAATGACAGAAAAGGTTTAATGTTAAACAACATTGAATATTTTCGATTAATTTAATTTATATTGTTGAGTCATACAGATCAACCCCTTTTGATTTCTTGCTCTAATTCTAGTAAGTGATTTTGCTTCAGAACTTTTCCAAGTTAGAGTTGCTGTTAATTTTTTGTTTAATTGTAGAATTATAGTCACGATAGCCTTAAAATTAATACTTAGAAATGACTATAAAATCTACGTTCAGCCCATGTACATCGCATAATCAGACCTTTTATGAGTCATACCTTTTTTATTAATGTAGTCAACTGGTTAAAAAAAAGTATTAACTTTAGAGCCACTGACTTTTTTCAAGATTTACAAACTTATTTAGCGTGAGCTCAGGCAAAATTTAATAGAACTCATCAATCGTTACGGGTTATCAAAAGTATGCAAATCCAAAATTATGTTAAAGTGAAGCATTCCCTTAACTTTATTTCTGTTAAAAGAGAATCAGGCCCCATTCAGGATTCTTGGTATCTCGGTGGCGTATTTCAGTAAATGAATATCCATGATAATCGAATAAAAACTCGTTAAACCTCAGTATACAAGAAAACCCAAGAACTCTAATCACCACTGAGCGAAAACTTTCTGAGCATTACAGTAAGTAATCACAAAAATTATTATGTGACTAAAGCTGATTACAAATTGATAGTAATGATCTTTTAAATATGTTTCTGAGAATGCCACAAATCTCTGGTATGGACCTCTGAAAAAAGGGCTAAAGAAAGCTGTTTACTGGTTAGTGCTGTGACTTAGAACTTCAGAGCGAAACAGCTCATCCTTCTCTGAAACAACGTTGTAATTCGTCTGCTACACTAGGCTCCAAGATTTAGGTTATAAGATACCCTATATTAATCTCTTTTTTCAGAACGTGTAATACATAGAGGAGAATACCCTGTAGTGTTCAAGTTCACATGTATAAGATCTTTATAAATATTTAGAAAATTGCAACTGCGTTGGTATAGAAATTATGGGCACTGTTAACTCTACATCGATAAACTACATTGAAATCCTCCTCTTTAGCTATAACTATTTGCGTACTACTATCAAATATAAGTTAAGTAAAGTGGGATTTCTTTAATAAGATCACCTTAACACTTTTTATCAAATGAAATAGTACATAACATTACAAGGAACGAAACTTGATGAAGTGAACAGCGGTGAAGTTCTCTACTTCGCCTCGGGGGAAACCGCTGAAACGGATTATCGAGTGACATCCCGTGCAATGTATACTATTTTTCCTACTGCTTCGGCCGAAAATTCGTAGTTTCTTAGCCATCAGAAGATAATTAGCTTCAGTGGTGATAGGTTATGCTTAGGGTAAAAGTGAAAAGCCTGGATCATCTGCTAACATTAATGACCCGAGCGAAGCAAAGGTTGTTCGTTAGCGGATGTTAACATGTCTGAAAAGCAACAGAAGTTGGTCAGAACAACCTAATTTTATTAAAAATCCTTTAAATTTTACTACGTCATAAGTAACATCTAATAAATTTTATTATTCAATAAATATTTTTGCATATCAACGTATCAACAGAATTCAAACATTTATATGCTAATATAATTATTGCTTAGACTACTTGGCATCATTTGCTGTAAGAGTCGCATGTTTAATTTTTATATACGTTGCGTTGATCATCACGTTTTGCTCCAATGTACACATTTGATTTGCGTAGATGCACAAACTAAGATCGCTTCAATGCTTGCTCTAATGCTCTTACCTTTTGTTTGGTTCAATACACTCATCTTTTATTTGCTTGAGTAAACCTTTTTTCGTTTGCTTAATCGCGGAAACCAGCAAATTGGCAGTTAAATCAAATATCACTCGAAAGTGATGGCGAAAATCACGAACGAAAATTTGACCCTTCACCCAAGTGCAATAATAAACAATCTGAAAGATCTTTTGATTTCTAACCAGACTAAAATGAAATTGATAATTTATTACACATGCTTGGTGCAGCCAAAAATCTCTAGAGGTTGCGTTAGTAAAATCAGTTTACTGAATTTAGTTTCGATGAATAAAACGCCTCTTTATACTTCAAGAAAATATTAAAAACAAGACAAATTTAAATCATCTTATGTAATTTCTTGATATGCAGAACGAACTATTATTCGATATAAACCCAAACAATTGTGTGTCTTGTGAAATAGCGTGTCCCAACGTCGAAGTTACATTATTCGGTATTATCAAACTTGCTGTATTGGATACCAGTTATGAGATCACGTGTACTTCCGAAGCGTTTTACGAAACACATTGAGATAAGTTTGAAAAGTTACCGGTGTTGCCGAGTAACTTAAAGTAGCGACTGGTCAAAGATCTTGTAAAAGAAGAAAACAAGTATTTTTTCCTAGTAGTTTCCTAAATCATACCACATCGTTAACGTACGTGGTAGTTGCTAAGCTGGTACGGGAAATCGTTATTGGTTTTGACGTCTTCAAAAAGTTAAACATTATTATCAAGTCAACGAATATGAATGTATCTTTGTACATAAATGATCAGCTGGTAGTCATACTGATGTTGCCTTGCATTGAACGATTAGGTAATCGCAAATCACGTTATATTTAAATACCCTGGGATGATGCTGAATCAGAAATCATTATCGATTATGATACTTTTAATCAAATGGAGGATTCGTATGAAGTTTATTCCGTCGAGATAGAGAATGAATTAGAGAAGCTGGATTTAACGGACGAACGAAGGAAGGCATTAGGCAAACTAATTTATGATTATAGACAAATCTTTGAACAACGCCCACGCCTTGTGAATACTTACGTTCACAAGCTTACGTTAAATTCCATTCGTGTGGTAATCAAGATGAACGACACAGTATGTTCGTGTATCGATGCCAGACGGTTGAACGAAAAATTAATCGACGATTATGAATTTCCACCCTGATTAAAAGAGTTGTTTTCACGATGCTAAAACGTGAACTTTATATCCAATCTAGATTTTACGAGCTCTTACTGGCAAATTCCTTTTTTCGAGGATTCTAAACAGTATACGGCGTTTTAGCTACATAATCGCGTCTACAAATTTAATGTGATTCTCTTTGGTGTTAAAATCTCAGAAGCGGCTTTGATCAGAGCACTTACCGAGATACTTTTGGGTTTCGAAAGTTTCATGTTACAGTTTGTTGATGATCGAGCCGTGTTTTCTCCAAATTTTGAACATCATCTACAGCATTAGGAAATAATTTTCGCTTGTTGCGTTAAATATAACCTAAGGGTCCATATTTGTAAAATCAAATCTTGTTCCAGATTACGCTTTAACTGTATTCTTTCCTAATTACGCTTTGCGCTGTTATTGTATTGTTAAGTAGGCAAAAAAATGTGGAATTAGATCTTATCAGATTTAGAAGACAATTTTATCAGCGCATTTATTAATAATACTTAAGAAAAGATTCTGCTAGCGAGGCTGGGGAAAGATTTTAGGGCTGCTTTTAGGCACAAAAAAAATTATAATTTGCTTATTTCGAATAAAGATGGTAAAGTTCACGTATAAAAAGAGATCTGCCTTCGACTTCTTCTTTCTTAAGGGACGCTATTGTACTCCTACCAAAAGCTCTTTACTTGAAATAAGCAGTATATCCGTTATATCTATAGACATTCTAAAATTCATTAGTTAAGTAAGCACACCCTGTTTTGTTTTAACCGTGATGGATATGTTGTCTATTGGTCAAATTATATTACAATATATTTTCGTAAATGATGTTTTAATATGAGCATTACATTAAAATAAGATTTAGTAAAGCTTATCCGTTTATATATCATTAATTTACACAGCATTTTGAATCTCTTTAATGTCTTAGAATAAAAATGTAGTTACAAGACTTTAATTATACTTTGCATAAGTTTATTCAAGTCTCAATTGTAGTTCCATTTCAACTTAATATGATGTCAGCAGTAAGTTTTTTAGTTAAAGATGGTTGGGTTGCCACTCACAATTGTAGTTGGGTTCTACTGATATAAATGAGCCGATGAAAATACAAACAATACTTGCATGGTTATTAATGCACGCTAAGAGTGCGTTTACATTAGTGGAACCAAGCTATAATTAGTAGGGGGTGTTACCAGCGCCCCTAACTAATAAATTTACTGCTGGTAGAATTTTTCATAAACCAACAAATTTGATCGTGAAGATCTTGAAGAATACATAGAGAATACTTTGGATCTTCACAAATCATGAGGTTTTTGAGTTTCTATGAGAGTTGAAACTGGTTTTTTTTTTAATCCTTGGGCGGAGAAACCCACTACTGGCAGATTTTTCAGAGAATATCCTATGCTGGTCTTCTCAATACCCTTATTTTGCAAGAGTACGAGGAAGAATGACTGACTGGCTATTTGCCCTTGACTTTTTTTTTTTTTTTTTGAGTGAGCTTCAGTGACATGGGTCCCCACTTTATGATAAGCAGTATATCTTTTACATGTCTATAAACATTCCTAAAATTAGCTTACTAAGTGAGTTAACCTTATTTTCTTTCCAGCTGTAAGTAGAATAAACAATGTCACAACATATTTACGTGACTTAAAACTTTAAACACTACTGCCGTACTGTATGAAGTATATGGGGATAAAATTTGATAAAGTGCATTTGTGGATGTATAATTATGATAACGATGTATTTGTAAGGGCTTAATTGCAGTCTGTATAGTTTTTTTCAAGTTCTATTTGTAGTTTTAATTTAATCACTGCATTTTAATATGCTACCGTTTATAAGTTTTCTAGTTCGGGCTGCTAGTTACACCAATTACGAATGCGAACGCTAATTAATCTTATTAGTATGAGGTTACATTTTGCGGGTAAAAAAAGGAAAAATTACTTTTCTTAAGGGGAAAGTTAGTTGTCAACTTAAAATCATAAAATTTTTTGAAAAACTACACAATAACAATCCATACCAAATGAAATTGCCTTATTTAGAAAGGGAGTCAAGGAAGGGGGAGTTTGGTGGGAAGTCGAGGAGAGGTGGAGGAAGCAGCGAGAGTAGAAGTTTATTGTTCAAATTCATAATGAGTTGAATTTTATGGATGAACAAAAGGAAAATGTTTCCACTAGGAGTGGGAGTTGGCAGAAATTTCATCTCTGATTTTTTATTATCTAAGTACTGTCATAGTGTTTAAATAATAATTATTGTAAAATATACATTACAAAAATCGTATTAAAACACAAATATTTTAGGTTTTTATTTTTTTTTCATTAAATAAAACTGTATCACTTAATAAATACTATCATATTTCAGTAGAAGTTACAATGTGGAAAATCCAACTGCACATTTTATAAACTAAAGAAATAATATTGGGAAAACAAAAAAATATGCTAGATACACTCAACTTTTTGATTGAGTTAAATAAAATCGGTTGTTGTATAAAATTATATTTTTATAGTTATTAAACAAAAGGCATAGAATAACATCATTCTAAAATTTTAAAACACATAATAATATTAAGCACAGGACGTTAAAAGATACTGAAATCGTTACATATTTCATTGATTATTTATAATACTCAAATCATTACAATTTTTATAGGAGCTAGCACAATTACTTTGTCTTTTGGATCACAATAGTTTTTCGTATGGTTTTTAATTTCAAAGAATATTGAGGGTGATTATATGTGTGAAAAGTTTTGCAAGGGGGCACTTCTATCACCTAGCATTTATAATATACGCTTTACATTAACATTTATATTCTTCTATTCATTATATTTTCTTGTAATAAAAAANTTTTTTTTTAATGTTCCTGTAATTTATCGTTATTCATTAGATACATGATAAATACATTTTATCATTAATTTTTTAAATTTCATTATCTTGATATTTTATTTAAGAAAACGCTAGAGCGCGTTCACCCAAAGAAAGGAAAAATCGCTACTCAAAAGGAAACAACGTTAGCATAAAACGCACCAGTGCGAAATGTAAAAGCAGTCCTCTTCCAGCGAGCCTGGGACACGGAAAATCCGTTTCTCACCCAGACCTGGAACTTTCCCGTGCACCGGTACATTACCGCGACGAGCACAAAGGGAGAGAAAGAGACGAAGTACGAAGGCCAAGAGCTGAAAATAAGTTTGTACACCACCTACAGGTAACACTTCCACTAACCGGTTCCTACTTGGACTTTCGGTGCTCGACCGCTTTAAGCGTGGAGACGACGCATCCCAAGTAGTCAAGGCACTAGGGTTAGCGACCACGTTCTTAGGCGAAGTTCCTGGATCGACGACTTGAGCAGTGCTCAAGACACCCAAGGGCCCTGAGAACGACCTAACCTTATGTGACTTGGTAGGATAGGTAGTTACCTAACATTAATCTTCCGTGGTTGTAATAAAAATTCGTACTAGTCTAACCTAACGTGTTTAAGTAGAGATATTAAGGAGGGAAAATTCAAATTGTCATTTATGTAAAATTTTCTATTACAAAGGCGGACAAATTTTAAGTAAATTATCGAGTATATTATATATTTCTTTTTTTCATTATTAACGTAAATAATCGCGATTACTCAAATGTAATTAATACATGTAGAAATTGAAGATACAATTTCCTTAGAATCATATTATTGAATAAATATAACATAATTAAAAATAAATTGATTGTACTTATTTAAGCAAACCATCCCCTCCACGTTCGATTGCGAGTTCCTTTTTTTTAGTTTAAGATAAAAACTAGAATAGTAACTGTTAAGATGTTTATGAAATTNCACGTATGATTGCGAGTTCCTTTTTTATAGTTTAAGATAAAAACTAGACTAATAGCTGTTAAGATATTTATGAAATTGTTTATATGAACTGAGAATATTGTCTGTACCCAAAAAAGGGCAGGAATAAATTAAAAAAGATATTAGATTTAGAAAGAGATTGAATAAGTTAAAAAAGACATTAAATTAATTAACTTAAGGGAATATTCAGGGAACAATGAGAATTCAATAAAGTAACAACCAAAAAACAATTGCTGTATATTGTGCAGGAATTAATTGATTATTCAACAGATAAATTTTAAAACTTGATAATAATTAATTTAAATATTTTATATAATCGGCAATCTGAGCAACTTCGCTCTTTTACACGGGGCAACGAACCCACCCTCCGACATATAAACACTAACATTGTTTGTGTGTTGGTTCCTAATCTTAGAGTTTCCTCGGTACAGATAATATTCTTAGCCGATTGTTACCATCACCAATTAACCGGGGTTATACTCAAAGAAAAGGAAGTCGTAGTATATAAGTTATTCTACAGAAGAATTCGTTCACAATAAATATAATTCTAATGATAAGTGGTAATGTTTCCGTACATGATATGTGGAAATGTAATTTTTGTAGGTTAACCTTATTTTTTGTTATTAATGGTCCTAGAGGCTTAGAAAAACCAGTGGTATGGATTAATTTGTCATCTCATTTTTTAAATTAAGACGAACAAAATTATATTTTTATCTCGAAACCATTAAAATTTTTTATTAAATAAATATATCGATAATTCTTTGACAAAAGTCATGCAATTATTTTATGTACAAGACATACAATAAGATGAATCTTTTCGAAATGCATACAATCATCTAAATATAATTTTTATGTCATTTTTCCTTATATGACATCTACCTACTTCCACAACATAATATGATAAAATAGTGAAAGGGATTTTTTGTCTTATTGTAGTTTCATAATTCAATAATCTTAAAAATTACATAAAATTTATAATATGTATACACAAATACATACCTACCCATATTATGAAGTTGTTTGTGTTAAATATTTCACACCACCCTGACAACCTGTGCAGCCCCTCGCAGACCTCCGTTGATCTCCCTTTGGCCCCTACAGCCCCACAAAATTAGGTATAGTTATGTCGTTTTCTCCTTCATTTCGGATTAGTCTACTTTTTATCCAGATCCCTCTTTCACATCCTCACAGCTTTCCAATTACCCCCCCCCCCCTCCATAGAATTTTTTTTGACAATAGAAACTGCAGAATTATTGACCTACGAAGAAGGCTCATTGTTATGAATTTTGTTACTTTTCTTGCTTTCAACTTTTCTTATCAACTTACCAGAGCCTTTTCTTGCTTTTAACTTTTTTCCCTAACCGTATAGCGTGCGAGTCTGTCATGCGGGTTTCTTGCAATGTTTTGTAACGTTGCATTTGGCCAGCTCTTCCGAAGTTTTTACGTCGACGAGAAGCAGTCCCGATGTAACGCACTAAAACTCCTTCAAACAACTACAACACCTATTACGCCAAAAAACTCCTACTCAATACACCTCCAATATACTCTTCGATGCCGCTGCTTGGCTCTACTCTGCTGTCCTCATAGAAACTCTTCACATACAGGAGGCCCCACCGTGGACTGTCCGTCAGGAGGTGGACAGTTCCCAAAGGAAATTATCAGGATATATATATGTTACACACTTATGCAAATAAATACATGAACACAGATTTTACCTTTATACTGCTCTTTTATTTCATTTACAATAAATGAAACCTCCAAGAGAATTGTCGCTATCTTTGGCGCTAACTCGTAACTCGCAGATTTATACACGTACCAGATTTATACCCCAATAACCCGCACACCTACATACACTCACAAGCATACTAAGTTCCCCACACACGACCTAGAAAACGGCTAGCTTCGAGGTTAAGATAATCTAGTTCGATTGCAAGAGCACTTGGCCAGAACGCAATACTTTCGATCACGAGCTACCTCCCACATCAACTAGACGACGAGCGCATACACTGCACATCTTCTCTTTATCCGCAGGGTGTCCTATCGGCGGCCTCACCAGCTTGTCTGCCAAGTCTCAGACGATGCTGCGAACGCGCACCCTTATTGTCGTAGGGAATTCTACCGTCCGCCTCACTAGCTGGTTTACCGAGTCTCAGACGATGCTGTGGACGCGCACACACACGTACACTTCTGAATACTTCCTATTGCAGCGGACAGACGGCCTCTCGCCGACTGCTAAGGGTCAGACGACCCTTCAGATACGTACGCACTCTCTTCGTCCTGTTGCTGTGGGCAAGCGGCTCCTTGCCGACTACCGAGGCTTAGACGACTCTGGATACGCACGTACCCTTCTCATCCTATTGCCAGGGGCAGGCTTCTCAGTGACGCCTGAGCTCAGACGGCTCTTAGAATATGCACGTATACACTTTTGATACACCTCTTTAACGCACAGTACTACAGCTTCCAGTCATTTCGAAATCATCGGCTCGCTCGCGATTCGAGCGATAACGCCCGCCAAGCTCTCTTTCCCGACCTGAACGTATTTTTCTCGGACAATCTGCTTCTCGCTCTAATGGAAGCGTTTCTCTATCTTCATTATTCTCTCTCTTTCTTACTCTCCTAGCGATATCAACCTCCCATTCACACTTATCACTCTTCTCCTCAATACAAGAAATTTCACAGTATCTTCAACCACACACTCCCATGTACACGTCCACTTTTTACCCTTACCCTTGACACATCCTATACACGAACAGTCTCACCTTGGCGCCACATACGAGTCCCTCTCTCGCACTTTCCCACTAGTTGCTAACCTTACCTTGCAGTACGCTAAAATATCTCCAGACAAACCGTCTCCAGGGTAGATGCCGGCATCCTTCCCTCTCGAAGGCCCGTCAAGGAGTCCGCTCAGTCTTGCAGCTCGTGGCCTACGGTGTCGAAACCTACTTTATCTTTTTCTTTCCCCTACTCCTTTCATGCCACCTAGCTTGCACACGGCTCATTTTTTCCCCAACTATCATAATATAAGATAATAGCTATAAATTGATAGCAGATATATTCTTACTTTTCCATCAAATGACACTAAAATATACACATATACTCGCGCTCAATTACAATATTATCATCACTGAGAGTCCTTTAATACACATTTCTTCTTTGTATTCATATTTTTCACTCTCGTTCTTCTCTTTGCTTGTATCACTGGCTGTATGTCTCCATCTTCGTCTCCTCTTCCCTCGCATGAAACATAACAAGGAGCCAACACAGGTATGCGGGCATTAACAACGGTTCTCAGGACTCAAAATATGTACGAAGTCAAGTTTTGATGCATTCCGGCTCACAATGAAAAATGACCCCGTCATAGCTCAGCTCAGACAACTTGGTCATTCATCCTACTGGGTACTGTTAACAGGGCGCAGTGGTTGTCTCAAGCATATCCTAGCTATTATCAAGTTTAATGGAAGGATGTTTTCTAATCAACCATCTAACTCGCTGTACCGACCTTTTTATAACCGACAGTGACTTTACGCGATGAGCTAGCCGGGTGTTGGCCTTCCTTTGAAAAGGAAGCCCCTGAAAATCCAGACATTGTCCTAAAAAATCGACTGTTTGTTTTAAAAATTTGATACGTGATTTTTCAGCATCCTGGGTACTTATGCCATCGGAAAAGACTAAGAAAAAAATCTCGATAATCTTCAACGGGATTTTAACGCACGACCTCTCGCATTGATTAAAAAAGTGACTCAATAAAATAGTAAAATTTTTTTTATAAAGTTGCTGACAGAATTAGTGACAGAAAATATTTTGTGTTAAAAGTTTAGGACTATTTTTATACATTTTAGACAATTTTGTATGTACAGAAGCATTTAACTATTTTACTATTTACAAAACATACTTAAAAAAGACAATATTCGTACCATAATCTGGTAGTGGCAGAGGGGGGGTGGGGAGAGGATGCGTACAGAGCCTTATTTTTAAAACGCTTTTTTTGTTAAGAGAACAAAAAATTTTTGTATCTATGATGCTGCAGCCAGCAAAGAGCAGCTAGTTTTAAGAAAAATAGCCTCAATCCGAGCATTGATTAAATAAAAGAAAAAAACACTTGTCGATCAATCTTGATTACAGACAGAGACAAATGTCAAATAGCTTTACATCACTTGTACAAGAGTATGGATCCTCTAGTAGGTAGGAAAAACTTTATTATCACGCAGAATTGCCAACATATAAACAGATTTAGGCTAGTGTTACATGTGGTGAAAATAGTCAGCAGAACGTCTCAGTGGAAAGAGAAAAGAATCCCCCCACCACCGTTTTAACAAGTTACGCATTTCGTTTCCCCTCGAAAAAATGTCCATCGTTCACTTGGAGTGACACAGTCAGGCCGCGTCATAAGGGTATCAGCATAGCATTGGCAGAGATAAGGGTATAGCTTTCTAACGGGGAACAATCCACTGTGATCTTCTGCTGGCTATTTCCGCTGCATGTAAGTGCGTAGGAATTTTTACGTTTGGCCAATCTTTCGCCAAAGTTCGTGTGGCCAACGTTTGGCCAAACGTTAGCTAAACATGGGCAATGAGAAAATCCCAAACTTAGATTTTTGCTGCAATTTTTGATGTAAGTTTAGCCAATGTTCACCCAAACTTCTAAAAAATTAATTTAACACTTTATTATATAAGTAGACTGCACATACGACACATCGAAAAAGTCGTGCAGGAGATGGTTTTAAACCTCAGCCACCGAGTTTCCGCGTGCGATACAAGCATGCTTAACTCCTTGGCTATGACGAGATGGTACAAGCTATAACACAAACCGTCTACATATCATACCTATACTATAATTTTTTTTAAGTCTTGTTATTAAATTGGCCTCACAATTTAAAAAAAAATATTTTTATGTGAATTTATTCAGTAACAATTCTTTGTATATGAAAAAATGTTTTCTTAGTATATTGTCAAGCATATGATCTACAACAAACATTTTAATTATGTTAAATCTGCCAACTTTACGAATACTTTTATTGTTTTACATACAATTAATTGTAACTGAATATATTCACATAAAAATTTTTTTAGAAAAATTGTAGTCAATTTTATAACATGACTTAAAAAAAATTATAGTATTGGTACAATATATAGACGATTCATTTTATAACTTGTACCATCTCATCATAGCCGAGTGGTAAAGAATGCTTGTGTCACACGCGCAATCTGGGTGTCCGAGGTTTGAGACCATCTCCTGCACGACTTTTTTCGATATGTCGCATATGCAGTCTACTTACATATTAAAAAAAGGTGTTAAATCAATTTTTTAGAAGTTTGGATGAACATTGGTTAAACTTGAGTCAAATATTCCAGCAAAAATCCAAGTTTAAGATTTTCTCATTGCCTATGTTTAGCCAAACTTTCGCCAAAGTTCATGTTTGATGGGGGCAATTCGCATGGGGACTAGACCAAAAAAAGTTAAACAAGACTTTTTCCCGACCCTGCTATAGTAATACAGCCGTGTATAAAGCTCTTTACATTGCCGCAGGCAGCTCTCTCTCTCTCTCTCTCTCTCTCTCTCTCTCTTCATGCGCGCACACCGAAGGACCTGATGGCTGTCTTTTGTTCGGCCCCCTTCAGTGTACTCGGCCAGTAGCTCACATTTACACATTTACAGTGGCCGCTGTAAGTATATACGTATAGCTTCAATCGATATATGACACATTAGTCTCTTCCCACTTCCCGCACCCCGTGCTATTGCACAGATTGCCCTGGCTATAAAATTGGCTGCTTAGTTCATTGCCCGAAAATAAAAAAAACGATACAATCTTATGTTTTTTAGTAGAAAAAAAATTGATCATTTTCCTACAGAGTTTCCTGAGGAATGCAGGAAAATTAGTTTTGTTCAAATTAAAAAATAGACTTCATTTATTTATTTCAAAGTTCATGATGAGTTGTTAATTTTTTATTTAGGTTTTTGCTTGTATCACTGCTTCTATTGCTCGTAGAGTAATTTTACGACTACCAATCTTTTTGTCATAAAGTTTTCTACAAAATAGATATCTTTACAAATTAATCATTTATTATTAAAACACACTAATGGTAACAAAGAACGAAAAAAAAATTTCCTTTTCATCAGTGTAAAAAAAAGAAGTACCACGTCGATTTGATAGTAACTGCAAGAAAACGTAGATATAACAATGCACAAGCTATTGTTTAAATTAGCGAATAATTATTAGTTATTGTTAATTAATTTTTTTAAGTGGTACTTCAAAGTGTTATTACAAACTTGATTCTTGGTATACGAGAATAATTGTGCTGTTATCTTGACACAGTCACAATTCAAGTTTTTTCTTTTTCTGATTTTGTTGGACATGTGTGAACACAAAAAAAATGTATTACTGTACTCCAACCTAATAAATACTCAAATTACTGATTAACTTAGCCAATTAACTCTTAATGATGTGTTGTTTTTTTTTAATGTTCCTGTAATTTATCGTTATTCATTAGATACATGATAAATACATTTTATCATTAATTTTTTAAATTTCATTATCTTGATATTTTATCTTATATATTATGACTGTATGTAGCCAACATCTACAAAAAAGTGAATGGAACTTTGTTTCGACCGGGGGTCCATAGACCCCTCATGACTGGTCTGTATATTTTAGTCTCTTCTGTACGTAAGATTCTATAATTTGACTATTGTTTTTGTTATTTTTAATACTTGCCAGATTTGTTTGTACATCTGGTGCCAAAATCTGCAATATTACTGGTTTTTCGTTCTTCTTTTTTTTTGAAATGCATTAACAATTTATATTACTTTTAAAACTTAATTCACAATAGATTACTTCGTTTCACTTTGCGACTCCCAAGTGCGGGGTATTGTACACTTACTCTTATTGATCGTTTAAGTTTTATTTGAGACTTTTTCTATTATAGCATTTGAATCATGTTTTTTTTTTATGTGTATGACTCGAAAAAATCCTAATAGACCTAGCCTCAATTCTAGTATCTTGTAAATAATGTTACAATGAGTATACTAGAACTTTTTTAAATTTGTTGGGCATCTGGAAGCAGAGAAATGATCAATAAGAGAAATATTGCACAATACTTAAATATGCAGTTTTTTCTTATGTAACTCTAAAAAGTCTAAGTAGACACAGCTTAAATTCTAGTGTCTTTTTAATACTGTTACAACAAGTTTACTAGAATTTTGTTAAATTTGTTGGGCACCCGAAATAAGAGAAACAATTAATAAGAGCAATAGTGCACAATACTTGACCATACAGTTTTTTTTGTTTGAAAATCTGAAGAGACTTAACTTAAATTTATAATTGTTATAACATCCTTTACAAGATGCTAGAGTCTTAGCTAGATCTATATAAATCTACATAAATCTAGCCTATACGTTAAATGTAAATGACATTGCATCATTTTATTTATTTGAATAGTAATTTTTTTGGTTCAATTCATGAAGTGGTAAAATTCTAAGGGCTTATATGACTATTTTTTAAGAAAAAAAAAAAAAACTTTTTCTGACCATTTTTTTTTTAACACAGAAAGCTATTGTTGAGATTCTGTAATTCATTAAAAGCTTTATTGCGTTATAAGTGTTTTTCGTAAAATTTTGGACATATAATAAAAATTTTAATTTATAAAATTACTTTGTATTTTATCGTTGTATCAACATTTAACGTAAAAGTTAAAGAACTTTTTTTTTCATTCATATTCGAATGAGTTATAAGTTGTCATGATTAGTAGAGCTTTACATACGTTTTTCCTCTAAACATAGTGAAGAGTTCAAAAAAAAAAAACTCTTAATGCACCGTGATTTACTGATAAATATATATCTATTGCTTAACGATGTTGATGAAATAAGAATTTTGTGTACTATAATTTTTTTCATCTTAACAGCAATATAGTTGGTCAGTTTAAAAAATCTTATTTGCTGATCTTCAGTCGAATTTAAAAGAAATTAAGTATCATTACAAATTTTCAAGGATAGACGTCTCAATTTGGGGGGGGGTGGCTGTGGAGAGATATGGAGTAGTGTGGGGCGTGGGTCTAAATGAAACCTCTTGGCTGAGAAACCTACTGCTAGCAGCATTTGCAAAGCATACCGTATGCAGTTTTCCTCAATATTCTCACTCTTTAAGAATACGAGTACGGGAGAGAAAGACTTACTAGCTGTTGGCCCTTGACTTCTCATCATTTTTAAGTAAACTTCAGTGCCACTGCCCTTTTTCTTATGATAAATCCGTTTTATTTTTTACGATTTAAAGACGAAAACAAAGCCTTATTACTTTAAATAATACAACAACAAAAAGTATTCATCACTGCACATAACATGCATTTTTCTACCAAAAGCGTCAATGCTGAAATCAGTCGTAAATAACATCGTTAATTCTGCATTAATTCCACCTTAAATATGTCTTGGTTCAGCGTTGAATCAGCGTTAGTTAATGTTAATATAAGTAGTTAACCTTAAAATAATACTTTTTTCAAGTAAGCATTGCCGTTGCCACTCAACTAAATGTTCTCATAGTTAATAACTTTAATACTGTCAAGTTGAAAGTAAGTCAACGTTAGGTCAAGACTCAATCAGCAATCATTACATATGAAATCAACATAGAAAAAACGATGTAATGTACGACTGATATCAAAAATGATTAAGCATTGATATTTTTAATAGGGTTTCCAATGATAAATGGATGCAAGGAGATGGAAAGTTAAATGATGTTCATAATAATTTGAGTTCAGCTAATTTTTCTAATACTGGTATACGCGCATGATGTGGATGTTAAAGAATATATAAATAGTATTGTCTCATAAAGGTGCTAATATAAATAAGATCAACAGAAAGATCGCTTCTTTATTTGATGAAATGATACACAATATAAAGACACGTCGATGGTACCCAAATTTGTGGTAATTCTGGTTTTGATAATGTGTTACTGCTTGAGTATTGTAACACGTTATACCTACCTATTTTCCCTCCTAGCTCATATAATTAGCTTCATAGATATTGTATAGTTATACGCTTATTCGAAATGTCAACGTTTGGAAAGACGTATGTTGTTATAAAACCAGGTTATTAATTACTTTCATAACTACAAAGTAATGTATCAAAATATAAGATTCTAACTAATTATCAAACAGTGGAGATTGTATATCTTATTAAATCCCATTATTTTTCTCAGAAACTGACTATTATGTAGTAGTCAAAAGAAAATCGTTGTCAATTAATTAAGCTATGCAATGACAACAAATAAAGCACAAGGACAGACTTTCCACAAAATTCTCCCGTAAAAAAATTACCACGTGATATCGTGTAAAATATACTACAAGATTTCTTACACGAAATCTTATAGGATGTCATGTAAGATTTCTTGTACAATTTTCTGCATAATATCCCACATGATATTAAGCAAGATTTTCGGCAACTAAAAATTAAATATGTATTATAACTTTTCACCCTTTAAATTTTAAAATTTTTTCTGCATGAAAGGTGTTGAAATAGCTTATATAAGTAGTTAAAAGAAAAAAAAACATCCCTTCTCCAAAAAGGGGATTTTGAATCTGGTCCAGAAGATCCTAAATCGAGTACCTTACCCACTTAACGAGAGCAGATTTGATACTCACGATAAAGATTGCGTCCTTGTCAGATACATCCAAAACTAATATTTATTTTTTATTTCGTGTATAACATTTACTGCCTTGGTAACCTAATTCGTTTATTAACATTTTATTAATGTCCATATAAAATTATTTCGTCCCACTAATACATTTGCTAATAATAAATCTACTAATCATTATTAAAACTACTTTTAGTTCACGAATTTTATTTTAACTTTATATGTATTTTTCTTTCTAAGTGTAATACACTCAGAAATATGATAAATTTATTGTAACTGGTACAACAGAGTTAAGAATAACCTTTTTCTTTAATACTTTTATGTGAGTGTCAAGTACCAGTAGGAAATAAAATTCCCCACTATTTATGCAGTAGAGCGCGCGGTGGCTCAGTCGGCTAGGTCGTGGATTGGCACGCGGGAGACCGTAGTTCAATTCCCGGCCAGTGCGACATTGTCGGGCAAGTACCTCTGTGATTTTTCACATGTGCTTTTTCACCACGCAATGCTCCTCGAGGAGGGTTTAGGCGACCTTCTCGCAGCACAAATAGCCTAATTTCTCCCTACCCCCCCTCCTAGTAATGGGAGGCCTCCCATCCCTCATGCCTTCCTTCTCCCAAGTGCTAAGTGCCCATAGTAGTGCCCTTGTTAAAAAGGAGCCAGACGTAAAGCACTATAATAAAAAAAAAAAAAAAAAAATTATGCAGTACTTACAAAATCAAATAAATTCTTAAAACATAAATTTGTACACATAATAAAGTTAAAAAAAAAAAACTATTTGATTTAAATGAAAATTGGAATAACCCCTTATCAACAAGTACTGAACACTGTAAGAAGCATTAAGTTGCGGATATAATAACATTATTAAATGTTATTCTGTATGGTGTAACATCGGTGTATACACTTTAATTTTTTTTCCCTTGCTTCAAAACTTTCTGTGCCGATTTTAGAACACTAAACGCAGGGGCCAATGTGCATCTGCAAAGAGGTTAATCACTTACAAGATTGCTTGTAGCTAAGGTACTACGACCATGCATGACTCACATACATGCACGCTGGCCCATGCTGACTAAAAAAGAAATCAAATGAAATACTTCTCAAAGCATAAAATAATAAAATAACTTTAAAAAACTAACAGATGCAAAAGGCTATCTAGAAACAGTTGTGCTGGTAGATTAGAACTAAGAGAAGTAGACTAAGATAGAGTTATTGTATAGTTATTAAGCAACCACAATATGAGTAATAATGTTAACTACTGTAAACCTAACAAAGCGACATTATTAGTTTTCGCTCGTTTTTGATACATGAGTTGCCAAGCTACCCTCTTGCACCATAAAATTTTTATACCATTCGCAAAAACCTAATTTTTGTAATCCGGACAAATGTTGCTACTTTTCAATATGTAAAGAAAAGCGGGAAAGTTGAGCCAACAGTTAACAATAGCTCCTCTCCCTTTTTCTGACTCAGATATATCAAGAGAGAGTTTGTACGACCAAGCCAATATAAGAAGCGGAATTTTCAAATCCCAAGGGCACCACGTGCCAACATCCTCTCCAAAAAGTATGCAAAAAGGAAAATGAGAATTGATCCCACCACTAACATTTCAAAATATATTCGTAGCTAATAATAAATTAAAATGACCGACAAGCTTAGTTAAGTTAACAAACAGTGGGTCACAACGAACATCTGATTAGTATTTGGACCCCAACTACAGTTACTTCAGAGATAAGTGGTTGGACCACTCTTAACAATTTGTCTTTCAGACTATCAACTTATTTGATTAATGTATCTGGCATTTCAAGCAACTATTATAGTTATCAATGTGTAAAAACTATTATTACTAACCCTATTTTTAATATAGCAACGCAGTGAACGATTATTCAGTCAACACCTACATGAAATATTGGGTGATTTTCACCGCTCTTATGCAATAAATTTGATTGAATAAACAAACAATGCTTAGTCTAAGTAAATTTTAGCAATATGTCATTCTAAGGTTAATATTGAATAACATAGAAAATCTGNAGAACAGCTGCGCTGAGGTTTAATATTATATATTAGTATATATAGATTTAGTTTAAGAACGCAATGTTAAAAACTAGGATAACTTAGAGTTAAGACCCATAGACTAAGCAAGAATATCAGCAAATGCTAGAATTATTACATATGGCTAATACAACCTGTACACGCTGCACCCTAAGCCACCAACAATATTACATAAACCTACGAAAGCAATCTTATTGACTTTCAAAGAATTATCCAATTTTTACCATTCACGTTCACGGGCTCATAGTTTACTGTACAACCCTTTTGTATCGCGTTAACAATTTCATAAACATACTGCTATAGTCAAAATTGTAATCTTGCTAAAAACTGTCACTCTTTGAAATGTAAAGGAAAACGGGAAAGTCATGGCACTTCCCCCTGTTCCTGACGCCGAGATGTCGAGAGAGAGTCTGCACTCTTGCCCCCAACACGGGTAACGGAATTTCCAATTTCCCAGGGCACCCTAAGCCGACTTCCTCTCCTACGACAAGCAGAGAAAATCATAGTTGACCAAATGCTACTAACATTTTGGAATACATTTACAACTAACAATAAATGGAAACTATCGGTAAATCTAAGTAAGTGAACAATATAATAAGTCGCGCTCCCCACTACTGTTTCTATAGATGTACGTGTTTTAGGCAAAAAAACCGCTGTTGCTAATTAATCATTCATGATTTTTTTTTGGTCCAATCAATGCTCACGTGTACAGCGGGAAATCTAGCAATTATTATAGTTATTAATGTCTGAAATTAACTACTACTAAGACTATTATTAATACCACGAAGTACTATACATTTATTCAATCAAACCTGAATATTAAGCGATTTTCACCGCTCTTTTTGCATTGGGCTTAATTCAATGGGTAAAAAATGTTTAATATTCGTTAAAACAGATAATACCACATCTTAACGTTAATATGCAGTTATAATAACATCTTGTAACTTTTCAATGTAAAAGAGAAAAGAAGGGCATAAGTAAATGAATTACCTTTCCTTCACTTGACGCATAGAAGAGAACCAGCCAAATCTGGGATGTGCCAATTTCTAAGTGGGTAAACTAGAACAGTTCTAGCCAATTAGATTTTCGGCTATTGTCTTTTCCGCAAAATTGTCCCCCGGCAAGTATTCCTGCGTTTTTCGAGCCAGCACGTGACCAAGGTCCGCTTCTCGCAATAAAAAGACCCGGAGGCCCAGAGAAAAATCAGTTAAGTTCGGCACACGACTTTTGACAATACCCTTCCAAGTAGACTAAGAAGTAAGAATCCGCCTCCGCTACAACCTAGTCTACTACGAAGCAAGGACACAGTCGAATTTCATTTTTCACCCTCGAACAATCAACTGGTAACCAGAGTCCGCCTCTACTGCCACTTAATCTACTTCAAGCGCGGTTTTTGTTCTAAGCTAGTTCACCGCCTATACCAAATTTTCCTTTTTAAATAAAAGTAAGTGGAAAGTTATCAAATTTCTAAAATTTCTTTCTTCCTATTAAGTTGTTTTGTGCAAACACCATTATTCGCCATAGTGTCGATATCCATAGATCACCGAAAAATATCAAGTTGTTTTGCGCGAACACCATTACTCGCCATAGTATTGATACCCGTAGATCACCAGAAAATATCAAATTGTTGTGCGCAAACACCATTACTTGCTATAGTATTGATACCCGTGAATCACCAGAAAATATCAAATTCTTTTGCGCAAAAACCATTACTCACCATAGTATTGGTACCCGTGGATCACCGTGAAATATCAAGTTGTTTTGCGCGAACAGCATTACTAGCCATATTATTGGTACCTGTGGATAACCGGGAAATATTGAGTTGTTTTGAGCGAACACCAAAACTCGCCATAGGATTAATACCCGTAAAACACCAGAAAATATTAAGTTGTTCTAAAGAAACACCATTACTCGCCATATTATTGATACCTGTAAATCACCGGAAAATATTAAGTTGTTTCTAACAAACACCATTACTCGCCATAGTATAAGTACCCGTATATTAAAAGGAAATATCAAGTTGTTGTGCGCAAACACCAATACTCGCCATATTATTGGTACCCGTAAATCACCGGAAAATATCAAGTTGTTGCGCGCAAAAATCATTACTCGCCATAGTATTAGTACCCGAAGATCACCGGAAAATATCAAATTGTTTTGCGCAAACACCATCACTTGCCATAGTATTAATGCCCGTGGATCATCAGAATCTATCAAGTTGTTATGCGCAAACACTATCTCTCGCCATAGTATTGATACCCGTAGATCACCAGGAAATATTAAGTTGTTTCGCGTGGACACCATTACTCGCCATATAATTGGTACCCGTGGATCACTGGAAAATATTAAGTTGTTTAAAGCAAAGACCATTACTTGCCATATTATTGGTACCCGTGAACCACCGAAAAATATAAAGTTGTTGTGCGCAAACAGCATGAATCTTTATAGTCTTCGTTCCCCTGAATCACTGAAGAGTATTTAATTGTTGTGCGCGAACACCATTACTCACCGTATTATCAATACCCGTGGATTACCAGAAAATATTAAATTGTTTAGCGTGAACACCATTACTTGCTATACAATTAGTATCCGTGGATCACAAGAAAATATTAAGATGTTTTAAGCGAAGACCATTACTTGCCATATTATAAGTACTAATAGATCACCGGAAAATATAAAGTTAATTTGCACGAACACCATTACTTGCCATATTATTGGTACTCATTAATCAACGAGAAATATCAAGTTGTTGTGCGCAAACACCATTACTTGCTATAGTATTGATACCCGTGAATCATCGGGAATTATCAAGTTGTTTTGCGCAAACACCATTACTCGCCATATCATTAGTACCCGTGGATCACCGAGAAATATGAAGTTGTGGTGCACTAACACTAAAACTAGCCATAGTATTCGTACCTGTGAATCACCGGGATATATCAAGTTGTTTAGCGTGTACATTATTTTTCGCCATAGTATCGATACCCGTGGATCACCGGGAAGTATCAAGTTGTTATGCGCGAGTACTATTACTTGCCATAGAATAACGACCCGTTGATCACTAGAAAGTATCAAAGTGTTGTGCGCGAACATCATTTCTTGCTATTTTATTGATACCCGTGGATCNACGTCATCACTTGCCATAGTATTAATGCCCGTGAATCATCAGAATCTATCAAGTTGTTATGCGCAAACACTATCTCTTGCCATAGTATTGATACCCGTAGATCACCAGGAAATATTGAGTTGTTTTGCGTAGACACCATTACTTGCCAAATAATTGGTACCCGTGGATCACTGGAAAATATTAAGTTGTTTTAAGCAAAGACCATTACTTGCCATATTATTGGTACCCGTGAATCACCGAAAAATATAAAGTTGTTGTGCGCAAAAAGCATGAATCTTTATAGTCTTAGTTCCCCTGAATCACTGAAGAGTATTTAGTTGTTGTGCGCGAACACCATTACTTACCGTATTATCAATACCCGTGGATCACCAGAAAATATTAAATTGTTTAGCGTGAACACCATCACTTGCTATACAATTAGTATCCGTGGATCACAACAAAATATTAAAATGTTTGAAGCGAAGACCATTACTTGCCATATTATTAGTACTAATAGATCACCGAAAAATATTAAGTTAATTTGCACGAACACCATTACTTGCCATATTATTGGTACTCATTTATCAACGATAAATATCAAGTTGTTGTGCGCAAACACCATTACTTGCTATAGTATTGATACCCGTGAATCATCGGGAATTATCAAGTTGTTTTGCGCAAACACCATTACTCGCCAAATCATTAGTACCCGTGGATCACCGAGAAATATAAAGTTGTGGTGCACTAACACTTATACTAGCCATAGTATTCGTACCTGTGAGTCACTGGAATATATCAAGTTGTTTAGCGTGTACATTATATTTTGCCATAGTATCGATACCCGTGGATCACCGGGAAGTATTAAGTTGTTACGCGCGAACACCATTACTCGCCATAGTATTCGTATTCGTGAATCACTAGGAAATATTAAGTTGTTTTGAGCGAACACCATTACTTGCCATATTATTGGTACCTGTGAATCACCGGAAAATATCAAGTTGTTATGCGCGAGTACTATTACTTACCATAGGATTTTGACCCGTTGATCACTAGGAAGTATCAAAGTGTTGTGCGCGAACATCATTACTTGCTATTTTATTGATACCCGTGGATCTACCGGGAAATATCAAGTTGTTCTGCGTGACTACCAGTTCTCGCCATATTATTGATACCCGTTGATCACCGAAAAATATCAAGTTAATGTGCGCAAAGACCCTTAAACACTATAACATTGGAACCCGTTAATTTCTGGGAAATATTGAGTTGTTGCGCTCAAAAATCATTACTCGCCATAGTATTAGTACTCGTCGATCACTAGGAAGTACTAAGTTGTTGTGCTCTTACATCATTACTCGCCATATTATTGATACCCGTGGATCACTGGAAAATATTAAGTTTATTTGTTCGAATACCATTTCTTGCCATATTATTAGTACCCATTTATCACCGAAGAATATCAAGTTGTTGTGCGTGAACACCATCGTTCGCCATAGTATTGGTGTCCGTTAATTACCAAGAACAATCAAGTTGTTATGCACAAAAACCATTACTTGCCATATTATTGGTACTCATTCATCACCAAGAAATATCAAGTTGTTGTGCGCGAACACTATTACTCGCTTTGTATTAGTACCCGTGGATTACTAGGAAGTACTGAGTTGTTTAGTGTGAACATCATCACTCGCCATTGTATTAATACCCGTAGATCACCGGGAAATATTAAATTGGTTCGGGTAAACACCATCACTTGCCGTAGTATTGATGCCCGTGTATTATCAGGATCTATTAAGTTGTTATGCGCAAACACTATTTCTCGCCATAGTATTGATACCCGTGGATCACCAGGGAATATTAAGTTGTTTTGCGTGGACACCGTTACTTGCCATATTATTGAAACCCGTAGATCACCGGAAAATATTAAGTTGTTTTGAGCGAAGACCATTACTCGCCATTTTATTAGTACTAATGGATCACCGGAAAATATTAAGTTAATGGTCGCGAACAGCATTACTCTTTATAGTCTTAGTACCCGTGAATCACTGGAGAGTATTTAGTTGTTGTGCGCGAACACTATCACTTACGGTATTATTGATACCCGTGAATCATCGGGAATTATCAAGTTGTTTTGCGCAAACACCATTACTCGCCATATCATTAGTACCCGTGGATCACCGAGAAATATGAAGTTGTGGTGCACTAACACTAAAACTAGCCATAGTATTCGTACCTGTGAGTCACCGGAATATATCAAGTTGTTTAGCGTGTACATTATTTTTCGCCATAGTATCGATACCCGTGGATCACCGGGAAGTATCAAGTTGTTATGCGCGAGTACTATTACTTGCCATAGAATAACGACCCGTTGATCACTAGAAAGTATCAAAGTGTTGTGCGCGAACATCATTTCTTGCTATTTTATTGATACCCGTGGATCTACCGGGAAATATCAAGTTGTTCTGCGCGACTACCAGTTCTTGTCATATTATGGATACCCGTTGATCACCTAGAAATATCAAGTTAATGTGCGCAAAGACCCTTAAACACTATAACATTGGTACCCGTGGATTTCTGGGAAATATTAAGTTGTTGCGCTCAAAAATCATTACTCGCCATAGTATTAGTACTCGTAGATCACTAGGAAGTACTAAGTTGTTGTGCTCTTACATCATTACTCGCCATATTATTGATACCCGTGGATCACTGGAAAATATTAAGTTTATTTGTTCGAATACCATTTCTTGCCATATTATTAGTACCCATTTATCACCGAAGAATATCAAGTTGTTGTGCGCGAACACCATTACTCGCCATAGTATTAGTACCCGTGAATCACTGGGATATATTAAGTTGTTTAGCGTGAACATCATAACTCGCCATAGTATTAATACTCGTAGATCACTGGAAAATAGTAAATTGTTGTGCGTGAACACCATCGTTCGCCATAGTATTGGTGTCCGTTAATTACCAGGAACAATCAAGTTGTTATGCACAAAAACCATTACTTGCCATATTATTGGTACTCATTTATCACCAAGAAATATCAAGTTGTTGTGCGCGAACACTATTACTCGCTTTGTATTAGTACCCGTGGATTACTGGGAAGTATTGAGTTGTTTAGCGTAAACATCATTACTCGCCATAGTATTAATACCCGTAGATCACCGGGAAATATTAAATTGGTTCGCGTAAACACCATCACTTGCCGTAGTATTGATGCCCGTGTATTATCAGGATCTATCAAGTTGTTATGCGCAAACACTATTTATTGCCATAGTATTGATACCCGTGGATCACCAGGGAATATTAAGTTGTTTTGCGTGGACACCGTTACTTGCCATATTATTGAAACCCGTAGATCACCGGAAAATATTAAGTTGTTTTGAGCGAAGACCATTACTCGCCATTTTATTAGTACTAATGGATCACCGGAAAATATTAAGTTAATGGTCGCGAACAGCATTACTCTTTATAGTCTTAGTACCCGTGAATCACTGGAGAGTATTTAGTTGTTGTGCGCGAACACTATTACTTGCGGTATTATTAATACCCGTTGATCACCAGGAAATATTTGATTGTTTAGCGTAAACACCATTACTCGCTATACAATTGGTATCCGTGGATCACAAGAAAATATTTAGATGTCTTAAGCGAAGACCATTACTTGCCATATTATTAGTACTAATAGATCACCGGAAAATATTAAATTGTTGGTCGCAAACAGCATTACTTTTAATAGTCTTAGTACCCGTGAATCATTGGTGAGTATTAAGTTTATGTGCGCTAACATCATAACTCGCCATTTTATTGATACGCGTGGATCTACCGGGAAATATCAAGTTGTTCTGCGCGACTACCAGTACTCGCTTTGTATTAGTACCCGTGGATTACTGGGAAGTATTAAGTTGTTTAGCGTAAACATCATTACTTGCCATAGTATTAATACCCGTAGATCACCAGGAAATATTAAATTGGTTCGCGCGAACACCATCACTTGCCGTAGTATTGATGCCCGTGTATCATCAGGATCTATCAAGTTGTTATGTGCAAACACTATTTCTCGCCATAGTATTGATACCCGTAGATCACCAGGGAATATTAAGTCGTTTTGCGTCGACACCGTTACTCGCCATATTATTGGTACCCGTAGAACACCGGAAAATATTAAGTTGTTATGAGCGAAGATCATTACTCGCCATATTATTGGTACCTGTGAATCACCGGAAAATATTAAGTTGTTGTGCGTGAACAGCGTGACTCTTTATAGTCTTAGTACCCGTGAATCTCAAAAGAGTATTTAAATGTTGTGCGCGAACACCATTACTCACCGTATTATTAATACCCGCGGATCACCAGGAAATATTAAATTGTTTTGCGTGAACACCATTACTTGCTATACAATTAGTATCCGTGGATCACAAGAAAACATTAAGATGTTTTAAGCGAAGACCATTACTTGCCATATTATAAGTACTAATAGATCACCGGAAAATATTAAGTTAATTTGCACGAACACCATTACTTGCCATATTATTGGTACTCATTTATCAACGAGAAATATTAAGTTGTTGTGCGCAAACACCATAACTTGCTATAGTATTGATACCCGTGAATCACCAGAAAATATCAAATTGTTTTGCGCAAAAACCATTACTAACCATAGTATTGGTACCCGTGGATCACCGGAAAATATTGAGTTGTTTAGCGTGAACATCATGACTTGGCATAGTATCGATACCCGTGGATTACCGTAAAATATTAAGATGTTTTGCGCAAACAGCATTACTAGCCATATTATTGGTACCTGTGGATAACCGGAAAATATTGAGTTGTTTTGAGCGAACACCAAAACTCGCCATAGGACTAATACCCGTGAAACACCAGAAAATATTAAGTTGTTTTAAGGAAACACCATTACTCGCCATATTATTGATACCTGTAAATCATCGGAAAATATTGAGTTGTTTCTAACAAACACCATTACTCGCCATAGTATAAGTACCCGTATATTAAAAGGAAATATCAAGTTGTTGTGCGCAAACACCAATACTCGCCATATTATTGGTACCCGTAAATCACCGGAAAATATCGAGTTGTTGCGTGCAAAAATCATTACTCGCCATAGTATTAGTACCTGTAGATCACCGAAAAATATTAAATTGTTTTGCGCAAACGTCATCACTCGCCATAGTATTAATGCCCGTGAATCATCAGAATCTATCAAGTTGTTATGCGCAAACACTATCTCTTGCCATAGTATTGATACCCGTAGATCACCAGGAAATATTGAGTTGTTTTGCGTAGACACCATTACTTGCCAAATAATTGGTACCCGTGGATCACTGGAAAATATTAAGTTGTTTTAAGCAAAGACCATTACTTGCCATATTATTGGTACCCGTGAATCACCGAAAAATATAAAGTTGTTGTGCGCAAAAAGCATGAATCTTTATAGTCTTAGTTCCCCTGAATCACTGAAGAGTATTTAGTTGTTGTGCGCGAACACCATTACTTACCGTATTATCAATACCCGTGGATCACCAGAAAATATTAAATTGTTTAGCGTGAACACCATCACTTGCTATACAATTAGTATCCGTGGATCACAACAAAATATTAAAATGTTTGAAGCGAAGACCATTACTTGCCATATTATTAGTACTAATAGATCACCGAAAAATATTAAGTTAATTTGCACGAACACCATTACTTGCCATATTATTGGTACTCATTTATCAACGATAAATATCAAGTTGTTGTGCGCAAACACCATTACTTGCTATAGTATTGATACCCGTGAATCATCGGGAATTATCAAGTTGTTTTGCGCAAACACCATTACTCGCCAAATCATTAGTACCCGTGGATCACCGAGAAATATAAAGTTGTGGTGCACTAACACTTATACTAGCCATAGTATTCGTACCTGTGAGTCACTGGAATATATCAAGTTGTTTAGCGTGTACATTATATTTTGCCATAGTATCGATACCCGTGGATCACCGGGAAGTATTAAGTTGTTACGCGCGAACACCATTACTCGCCATAGTATTCGTATTCGTGAATCACTAGGAAATATTAAGTTGTTTTGAGCGAACACCATTACTTGCCATATTATTGGTACCTGTGAATCACCGGAAAATATCAAGTTGTTATGCGCGAGTACTATTACTTACCATAGGATTTTGACCCGTTGATCACTAGGAAGTATCAAAGTGTTGTGCGCGAACATCATTACTTGCTATTTTATTGATACCCGTGGATCTACCGGGAAATATCAAGTTGTTCTGCGTGACTACCAGTTCTCGCCATATTATTGATACCCGTTGATCACCGAAAAATATCAAGTTAATGTGCGCAAAGACCCTTAAACACTATAACATTGGAACCCGTTAATTTCTGGGAAATATTGAGTTGTTGCGCTCAAAAATCATTACTCGCCATAGTATTAGTACTCGTAGATCACTAGGAAGTACTAAGTTGTTGTGCTCTTACATCATTACTCGCCATATTATTGATACCCGTGGATCACTGGAAAATATTAAGTTTATTTGTTCGAATACCATTTCTTGCCATATTATTAGTACCCATTTATCACCGAAGAATATCAAGTTGTTGTGCGCGAACACCATTACTCGCCATAGTATTAGTACCCGTGAATCACTGGGATATATTAAGTTGTTTAGCGTGAACATCATAACTCGCCATAGTATTAATACTCGTAGATCACTGGAAAATAGTAAATTGTTGTGCGTGAACACCATCGTTCGCCATAGTATTGGTGTCCGTTAATTACCAGGAACAATCAAGTTGTTATGCACAAAAACCATTACTTGCCATATTATTGGTACTCATTTATCACCAAGAAATATCAAGTTGTTGTGCGCGAACACTATTACTCGCTTTGTATTAGTACCCGTGGATTACTGGGAAGTATTGAGTTGTTTAGCGTAAACATCATTACTCGCCATAGTATTAATACCCGTAGATCACCGGGAAATATTAAATTGGTTCGCGTAAACACCATCACTTGCCGTAGTATTGATGCCCGTGTATTATCAGGATCTATCAAGTTGTTATGCGCAAACACTATTTATTGCCATAGTATTGATACCCGTGGATCACCAGGGAATATTAAGTTGTTTTGCGTGGACACCGTTACTCGCCATATTATTGAAACCCGTAGATCACCGGAAAATATTAAGTTGTTTTGAGCGAAGACCATTACTCGCCATATTATTAGTACTAATGGATCACCGGAAAATATTAAGTTAATGGTCGCGAACAGCATTACTCTTTATAGTCTTAGTACCCGTGAATCACTGGAGAGTATTTAGTTGTTGTGCGCGAACACTATCACTTACGGTATTATTAATACCCGTTGATCACCAGGAAATATTTAATTGTTTAGCGTAAACACCATTACTCGCTATACAATTGGTATCCGTGGATCACAAGAAAATATTTAGATGTCTTAAGCGAAGACCATTACTTGCCATATTATTAGTACTAATAGATCACCGGAAAATATTAAATTGTTGGTCGCAAACAGCATTACTTTTAATAGTCTTAGTACCCGTGAATCATTGGTGAGTATTAAGTTTATGTGCGCTAACATCATAACTCGCCATTTTATTGATACGCGTGGATCTACCGGGAAATATCAAGTTGTTCTGCGCGACTACCAGTACTCGCTTTGTATTAGTACCCGTGGATTACTGGGGAGTATTAAGTTGTTTAGCGTAAACATCATTACTTGCCATAGTATTAATACCCGTAGATCACCAGGAAATATTAAATTGGTTCGCGCGAACACCATCACTTGCCGTAGTATTGATGCCCGTGTATCATCAGGATCTATCAAGTTGTTATGTGCAAACACTATTTCTCGCCATAGTATTGATACCCGTAGATCACCAGGGAATATTAAGTCGTTTTGCGTCGACACCGTTACTCGCCATATTATTGGTACCCGTAGAACACCGGAAAATATTAAGTTGTTATGAGCGAAGATCATTACTCGCCATATTATTGGTACCTGTGAATCACCGGAAAATATTAAGTTGTTGTGCGTGAACAGCGTGACTCTTTATAGTCTTAGTACCCGTGAATCTCAAAAGAGTATTTAAATGTTGTGCGCGAACACCATTACTCACCGTATTATTAATACCCGCGGATCACCAGGAAATATTAAATTGTTTTGCGTGAACACCATTACTTGCTATACAATTAGTATCCGTGGATCACAAGAAAACATTAAGATGTTTTANAATCTCAAAAGAGTATTTAAATGTTGTGCGCGAACACCATTACTCACCGTATTATTAATACCCGCGGATCACCAGGAAATATTAAATTGTTTTGCGTGAACACCATTACTTGCTATACAATTAGTATCCGTGGATCACAAGAAAACATTAAGATGTTTTAAGCGAAGACCATTACTTGCCATATTATTAGTACTAATAGATCACCGGAAAATATTAAGTTAATTTGCACGATCACCATTACTTGCCATATTATTGGTACTCATTTATCAACGAGAAATATTAAGTTGTTGTGCGCAAACACCATAACTTGCTATAGTATTGATACCCGTGAATCACCAGAAAATATCAAATTGTTTTGCGCAAAAACCATTACTCACCATAGTATTGGTACCCGTGGATCACCGGAAAATATTGAGTTGTTTAGCGTGAACATTATGACTTGGCATAGTATCGATACCCGTGGATTACCGTAAATTATTAAGATGTTTTGCGCAAACAGCATTTCTAGCCATATTATTGGTACCTGTGGATAACCGGAAAATATTGAGTTGTTTTGAGCGAACACCAAAACTCGCCATAGGACTAATACCCGTGAAACACCAGAAAATATTAAGTTGTTTTAAGGAAACACCATTACTCGCCATATTATTGATACCTGTAAATCATCGGAAAATATTGAGTTGTTTCTAACAAACACCATTACTCGCCATAGTATAAGTACCCGTATATTAAAAGGAAATATCAAGTTGTTGTGCGCAAACACCAATACTCGCCATATTATTGGTACCCGTAAATCACCGGAAAATATCGAGTTGTTGCGTGCAAAAATCATTACTCGCCATAGTATTAGTACCTGTAGATCACCGAAAAATATTAAATTGTTTTGCGCAAACGTCATCACTCGCCATAGTATTAATGCCCGTGAATCATCAGAATCTATCAAGTTGTTATGCGCAAACACTATCTCTTGCCATAGTATTGATACCCGTAGATCACCAGGAAATATTGAGTTGTTTTGCGTAGACACCATTACTTGCCAAATAATTGGTACCCGTGGATCACTGGAAAATATTAAGTTGTTTTAAGCAAAGACCATTACTTGCCATATTATTGGTACCCGTGAATCACCGAAAAATATAAAGTTGTTGTGCGCAAAAAGCATGAATCTTTATAGTCTTAGTTCCCCTGAATCACTGAAGAGTATTTAGTTGTTGTGCGCGAACACCATTACTTACCGTATTATCAATACCCGTGGATCACCAGAAAATATTAAATTGTTTAGCGTGAACACCATCACTTGCTATACAATTAGTATCCGTGGATCACAACAAAATATTAAAATGTTTGAAGCGAAGACCATTACTTGCCATATTATTAGTACTAATAGATCACCGAAAAATATTAAGTTAATTTGCACGAACACCATTACTTGCCATATTATTGGTACTCATTTATCAACGATAAATATCAAGTTGTTGTGCGCAAACACCATTACTTGCTATAGTATTGATACCCGTGAATCATCGGGAATTATCAAGTTGTTTTGCGCAAACACCATTACTCGCCAAATCATTAGTACCCGTGGATCACCGAGAAATATAAAGTTGTGGTGCACTAACACTTATACTAGCCATAGTATTCGTACCTGTGAGTCACTGGAATATATCAAGTTGTTTAGCGTGTACATTATATTTTGCCATAGTATCGATACCCGTGGATCACCGGGAAGTATTAAGTTGTTACGCGCGAACACCATTACTCGCCATAGTATTCGTATTCGTGAATCACTAGGAAATATTAAGTTGTTTTGAGCGAACACCATTACTTGCCATATTATTGGTACCTGTGAATCACCGGAAAATATCAAGTTGTTATGCGCGAGTACTATTACTTACCATAGGATTTTGACCCGTTGATCACTAGGAAGTATCAAAGTGTTGTGCGCGAACATCATTACTTGCTATTTTATTGATACCCGTGGATCTACCGGGAAATATCAAGTTGTTCTGCGTGACTACCAGTTCTCGCCATATTATTGATACCCGTTGATCACCGAAAAATATCAAGTTAATGTGCGCAAAGACCCTTAAACACTATAACATTGGAACCCGTTAATTTCTGGGAAATATTGAGTTGTTGCGCTCAAAAATCATTACTCGCCATAGTATTAGTACTCGTAGATCACTAGGAAGTACTAAGTTGTTGTGCTCTTACATCATTACTCGCCATATTATTGATACCCGTGGATCACTGGAAAATATTAAGTTTATTTGTTCGAATACCATTTCTTGCCATATTATTAGTACCCATTTATCACCGAAGAATATCAAGTTGTTGTGCGCGAACACCATTACTCGCCATAGTATTAGTACCCGTGAATCACTGGGATATATTAAGTTGTTTAGCGTGAACATCATAACTCGCCATAGTATTAATACTCGTAGATCACTGGAAAATAGTAAATTGTTGTGCGTGAACACCATCGTTCGCCATAGTATTGGTGTCCGTTAATTACCAGGAACAATCAAGTTGTTATGCACAAAAACCATTACTTGCCATATTATTGGTACTCATTTATCACCAAGAAATATCAAGTTGTTGTGCGCGAACACTATTACTCGCTTTGTATTAGTACCCGTGGATTACTGGGAAGTATTGAGTTGTTTAGCGTAAACATCATTACTCGCCATAGTATTAATACCCGTAGATCACCGGGAAATATTAAATTGGTTCGCGTAAACACCATCACTTGCCGTAGTATTGATGCCCGTGTATTATCAGGATCTATCAAGTTGTTATGCGCAAACACTATTTATTGCCATAGTATTGATACCCGTGGATCACCAGGGAATATTAAGTTGTTTTGCGTGGACACCGTTACTTGCCATATTATTGAAACCCGTAGATCACCGGAAAATATTAAGTTGTTTTGAGCGAAGACCATTACTCGCCATTTTATTAGTACTAATGGATCACCGGAAAATATTAAGTTAATGGTCGCGAACAGCATTACTCTTTATAGTCTTAGTACCCGTGAATCACTGGAGAGTATTTAGTTGTTGTGCGCGAACACTATTACTTGCGGTATTATTAATACCCGTTGATCACCAGGAAATATTTGATTGTTTAGCGTAAACACCATTACTCGCTATACAATTGGTATCCGTGGATCACAAGAAAATATTTAGATGTCTTAAGCGAAGACCATTACTTGCCATATTATTAGTACTAATAGATCACCGGAAAATATTAAATTGTTGGTCGCAAACAGCATTACTTTTAATAGTCTTAGTACCCGTGAATCATTGGTGAGTATTAAGTTTATGTGCGCTAACATCATAACTCGCCATTTTATTGATACGCGTGGATCTACCGGGAAATATCAAGTTGTTCTGCGCGACTACCAGTACTCGCTTTGTATTAGTACCCGTGGATTACTGGGAAGTATTAAGTTGTTTAGCGTAAACATCATTACTTGCCATAGTATTAATACCCGTAGATCACCAGGAAATATTAAATTGGTTCGCGCGAACACCATCACTTGCCGTAGTATTGATGCCCGTGTATCATCAGGATCTATCAAGTTGTTATGTGCAAACACTATTTCTCGCCATAGTATTGATACCCGTAGATCACCAGGGAATATTAAGTCGTTTTGCGTCGACACCGTTACTCGCCATATTATTGGTACCCGTAGAACACCGGAAAATATTAAGTTGTTATGAGCGAAGATCATTACTCGCCATATTATTGGTACCTGTGAATCACCGGAAAATATTAAGTTGTTGTGCGTGAACAGCGTGACTCTTTATAGTCTTAGTACCCGTGAATCTCAAAAGAGTATTTAAATGTTGTGCGCGAACACCATTACTCACCGTATTATTAATACCCGCGGATCACCAGGAAATATTAAATTGTTTTGCGTGAACACCATTACTTGCTATACAATTAGTATCCGTGGATCACAAGAAAACATTAAGATGTTTTAAGCGAAGACCATTACTTGCCATATTATAAGTACTAATAGATCACCGGAAAATATTAAGTTAATTTGCACGAACACCATTACTTGCCATATTATTGGTACTCATTTATCAACGAGAAATATTAAGTTGTTGTGCGCAAACACCATAACTTGCTATAGTATTGATACCCGTGAATCACCAGAAAATATCAAATTGTTTTGCGCAAAAACCATTACTAACCATAGTATTGGTACCCGTGGATCACCGGAAAATATTGAGTTGTTTAGCGTGAACATCATGACTTGGCATAGTATCGATACCCGTGGATTACCGTAAAATATTAAGATGTTTTGCGCAAACAGCATTACTAGCCATATTATTGGTACCTGTGGATAACCGGAAAATATTGAGTTGTTTTGAGCGAACACCAAAACTCGCCATAGGACTAATACCCGTGAAACACCAGAAAATATTAAGTTGTTTTAAGGAAACACCATTACTCGCCATATTATTGATACCTGTAAATCATCGGAAAATATTGAGTTGTTTCTAACAAACACCATTACTCGCCATAGTATAAGTACCCGTATATTAAAAGGAAATATCAAGTTGTTGTGCGCAAACACCAATACTCGCCATATTATTGGTACCCGTAAATCACCGGAAAATATCGAGTTGTTGCGTGCAAAAATCATTACTCGCCATAGTATTAGTACCTGTAGATCACCGAAAAATATTAAATTGTTTTGCGCAAACGTCATCACTCGCCATAGTATTAATGCCCGTGAATCATCAGAATCTATCAAGTTGTTATGCGCAAACACTATCTCTTGCCATAGTATTGATACCCGTAGATCACCAGGAAATATTGAGTTGTTTTGCGTAGACACCATTACTTGCCAAATAATTGGTACCCGTGGATCACTGGAAAATATTAAGTTGTTTTAAGCAAAGACCATTACTTGCCATATTATTGGTACCCGTGAATCACCGAAAAATATAAAGTTGTTGTGCGCAAAAAGCATGAATCTTTATAGTCTTAGTTCCCCTGAATCACTGAAGAGTATTTAGTTGTTGTGCGCGAACACCATTACTTACCGTATTATCAATACCCGTGGATCACCAAAAAATATTAAATTGTTTAGCGTGAACACCATCACTTGCTATACAATTAGTATCCGTGGATCACAAGAAAATATTAAAATGTTTGAAGCGAAGACCATTACTTGCCATATTATTAGTACTTATAGATCACCGGAAAATATTAAGTTAATTTGCACAAACACCATTACTTGCCATATTATTGGTACTCATTTATCAACGAGAAATATCAAGTTGTTGTGCGCAACCACCATTACTTGCTATAGTATTGATACTCGTGAATCATCGGGAATTATCAAGTTGTTTTGCGCAAACACCATTACTCGCCAAATCATTAGTACCCGTGGATCACCGGGAAGTATTAAGTTGTTACGCGCGAACACCATTACTCGCCATAGTATTCGTATTCGTGAATCACCAGAAAATATTAAGTTGTTTTGAGCGAACACCATTACTTGCCATATTATTGGTACCTGTGAATCACCGGAAAATATCAAGTTGTTATGCGCGAGTACTATTACTTACCATAGGATTTTGACCCGTTGATCACTAGGAAGTATCAAAGTGTTGTGCGCGAACATCATTACTTGCTATTTTATTGATACCCGTGGATCTACCGGGAAATATCAAGTTGTTCTGCGTGACTACCAGTTCTCGCCATATTATTGATACCCGTTGATCACCGAAAAATATCAAGTTAATGTGCGCAAAGACCCTTAAACACTATAACATTGGAACCCGTTAATTTCTGGGAAATATTGAGTTGTTGCGCTCAAAAATCATTACTCGCCATAGTATTAGTACTCGTAGATCACTAGGAAGTACTAAGTTGTTGTGCTCTTACATCATTACTCGCCATATTATTGATACCCGTGGATCACTGGAAAATATTAAGTTTATTTGTTCGAATACCATTTCTTGCCATATTATTAGTACCCATTTATCACCGAAGAATATCAAGTTGTTGTGCGCGAACACCATTACTCGCCATAGTATTAGTACCCGTGAATCACTGGGATATATTAAGTTGTTTAGCGTGAACATCATAACTCGCCATAGTATTAATACTCGTAGATCACTGGAAAATAGTAAATTGTTGTGCGTGAACACCATCGTTCGCCATAGTATTGGTGTCCGTTAATTACCAGGAACAATCAAGTTGTTATGCACAAAAACCATTACTTGCCATATTATTGGTACTCATTTATCACCAAGAAATATCAAGTTGTTGTGCGCGAACACTATTACTCGCTTTGTATTAGTACCCGTGGATTACTGGGAAGTATTGAGTTGTTTAGCGTAAACATCATTACTCGCCATAGTATTAATACCCGTAGATCACCGGGAAATATTAAATTGGTTCGCGTAAACACCATCACTTGCCGTAGTATTGATGCCCGTGTATTATCAGGATCTATCAAGTTGTTATGCGCAAACACTATTTATTGCCATAGTATTGATACCCGTGGATCACCAGGGAATATTAAGTTGTTTTGCGTGGACACCGTTACTTGCCATATTATTGAAACCCGTAGATCACCGGAAAATATTAAGTTGTTTTGAGCGAAGACCATTACTCGCCATTTTATTAGTACTAATGGATCACCGGAAAATATTAAGTTAATGGTCGCGAACAGCATTACTCTTTATAGTCTTAGTACCCGTGAATCACTGGAGAGTATTTAGTTGTTGTGCGCGAACACTATTACTTGCGGTATTATTAATACCCGTTGATCACCAGGAAATATTTGATTGTTTAGCGTAAACACCATTACTCGCTATACAATTGGTATCCGTGGATCACAAGAAAATATTTAGATGTCTTAAGCGAAGACCATTACTTGCCATATTATTAGTACTAATAGATCACCGGAAAATATTAAATTGTTGGTCGCAAACAGCATTACTTTTAATAGTCTTAGTACCCGTGAATCATTGGTGAGTATTAAGTTTATGTGCGCTAACATCATAACTCGCCATTTTATTGATACGCGTGGATCTACCGGGAAATATCAAGTTGTTCTGCGCGACTACCAGTACTCGCTTTGTATTAGTACCCGTGGATTACTGGGAAGTATTAAGTTGTTTAGCGTAAACATCATTACTTGCCATAGTATTAATACCCGTAGATCACCAGGAAATATTAAATTGGTTCGCGCGAACACCATCACTTGCCGTAGTATTGATGCCCGTGTATCATCAGGATCTATCAAGTTGTTATGTGCAAACACTATTTCTCGCCATAGTATTGATACCCGTAGATCACCAGGGAATATTAAGTCGTTTTGCGTCGACACCGTTACTCGCCATATTATTGGTACCCGTAGAACACCGGAAAATATTAAGTTGTTATGAGCGAAGATCATTACTCGCCATATTATTGGTACCTGTGAATCACCGGAAAATATTAAGTTGTTGTGCGTGAACAGCGTGACTCTTTATAGTCTTAGTACCCGTGAATCTCAAAAGAGTATTTAAATGTTGTGCGCGAACACCATTACTCACCGTATTATTAATACCCGCGGATCACCAGGAAATATTAAATTGTTTTGCGTGAACACCATTACTTGCTATACAATTAGTATCCGTGGATCACAAGAAAACATTAAGATGTTTTAAGCGAAGACCATTACTTGCCATATTATAAGTACTAATAGATCACCGGAAAATATTAAGTTAATTTGCACGAACACCATTACTTGCCATATTATTGGTACTCATTTATCAACGAGAAATATTAAGTTGTTGTGCGCAAACACCATAACTTGCTATAGTATTGATACCCGTGAATCACCAGAAAATATCAAATTGTTTTGCGCAAAAACCATTACTAACCATAGTATTGGTACCCGTGGATCACCGGAAAATATTGAGTTGTTTAGCGTGAACATCATGACTTGGCATAGTATCGATACCCGTGGATTACCGTAAAATATTAAGATGTTTTGCGCAAACAGCATTACTAGCCATATTATTGGTACCTGTGGATAACCGGAAAATATTGAGTTGTTTTGAGCGAACACCAAAACTCGCCATAGGACTAATACCCGTGAAACACCAGAAAATATTAAGTTGTTTTAAGGAAACACCATTACTCGCCATATTATTGATACCTGTAAATCATCGGAAAATATTGAGTTGTTTCTAACAAACACCATTACTCGCCATAGTATAAGTACCCGTATATTAAAAGGAAATATCAAGTTGTTGTGCGCAAACACCAATACTCGCCATATTATTGGTACCCGTAAATCACCGGAAAATATCGAGTTGTTGCGTGCAAAAATCATTACTCGCCATAGTATTAGTACCTGTAGATCACCGAAAAATATTAAATTGTTTTGCGCAAACGTCATCACTCGCCATAGTATTAATGCCCGTGAATCATCAGAATCTATCAAGTTGTTATGCGCAAACACTATCTCTTGCCATAGTATTGATACCCGTAGATCACCAGGAAATATTGAGTTGTTTTGCGTAGACACCATTACTTGCCAAATAATTGGTACCCGTGGATCACTGGAAAATATTAAGTTGTTTTAAGCAAAGACCATTACTTGCCATATTATTGGTACCCGTGAATCACCGAAAAATATAAAGTTGTTGTGCGCAAAAAGCATGAATCTTTATAGTCTTAGTTCCCCTGAATCACTGAAGAGTATTTAGTTGTTGTGCGCGAACACCATTACTTACCGTATTATCAATACCCGTGGATCACCAGAAAATATTAAATTGTTTAGCGTGAACACCATCACTTGCTATACAATTAGTATCCGTGGATCACAACAAAATATTAAAATGTTTGAAGCGAAGACCATTACTTGCCATATTATTAGTACTAATAGATCACCGAAAAATATTAAGTTAATTTGCACGAACACCATTACTTGCCATATTATTGGTACTCATTTATCAACGATAAATATCAAGTTGTTGTGCGCAAACACCATTACTTGCTATAGTATTGATACCCGTGAATCATCGGGAATTATCAAGTTGTTTTGCGCAAACACCATTACTCGCCAAATCATTAGTACCCGTGGATCACCGAGAAATATAAAGTTGTGGTGCACTAACACTTATACTAGCCATAGTATTCGTACCTGTGAGTCACTGGAATATATCAAGTTGTTTAGCGTGTACATTATATTTTGCCATAGTATCGATACCCGTGGATCACCGGGAAGTATTAAGTTGTTACGCGCGAACACCATTACTCGCCATAGTATTCGTATTCGTGAATCACTAGGAAATATTAAGTTGTTTTGAGCGAACACCATTACTTGCCATATTATTGGTACCTGTGAATCACCGGAAAATATCAAGTTGTTATGCGCGAGTACTATTACTTACCATAGGATTTTGACCCGTTGATCACTAGGAAGTATCAAAGTGTTGTGCGCGAACATCATTACTTGCTATTTTATTGATACCCGTGGATCTACCGGGAAATATCAAGTTGTTCTGCGTGACTACCAGTTCTCGCCATATTATTGATACCCGTTGATCACCGAAAAATATCAAGTTAATGTGCGCAAAGACCCTTAAACACTATAACATTGGAACCCGTTAATTTCTGGGAAATATTGAGTTGTTGCGCTCAAAAATCATTACTCGCCATAGTATTAGTACTCGTAGATCACTAGGAAGTACTAAGTTGTTGTGCTCTTACATCATTACTCGCCATATTATTGATACCCGTGGATCACTGGAAAATATTAAGTTTATTTGTTCGAATACCATTTCTTGCCATATTATTAGTACCCATTTATCACCGAAGAATATCAAGTTGTTGTGCGCGAACACCATTACTCGCCATAGTATTAGTACCCGTGAATCACTGGGATATATTAAGTTGTTTAGCGTGAACATCATAACTCGCCATAGTATTAATACTCGTAGATCACTGGAAAATAGTAAATTGTTGTGCGTGAACACCATCGTTCGCCATAGTATTGGTGTCCGTTAATTACCAGGAACAATCAAGTTGTTATGCACAAAAACCATTACTTGCCATATTATTGGTACTCATTTATCACCAAGAAATATCAAGTTGTTGTGCGCGAACACTATTACTCGCTTTGTATTAGTACCCGTGGATTACTGGGAAGTATTGAGTTGTTTAGCGTAAACATCATTACTCGCCATAGTATTAATACCCGTAGATCACCGGGAAATATTAAATTGGTTCGCGTAAACACCATCACTTGCCGTAGTATTGATGCCCGTGTATTATCAGGATCTATCAAGTTGTTATGCGCAAACACTATTTATTGCCATAGTATTGATACCCGTGGATCACCAGGGAATATTAAGTTGTTTTGCGTGGACACCGTTACTCGCCATATTATTGAAACCCGTAGATCACCGGAAAATATTAAGTTGTTTTGAGCGAAGACCATTACTCGCCATATTATTAGTACTAATGGATCACCGGAAAATATTAAGTTAATGGTCGCGAACAGCATTACTCTTTATAGTCTTAGTACCCGTGAATCACTGGAGAGTATTTAGTTGTTGTGCGCGAACACTATTACTTGCGGTATTATTAATACCCGTTGATCACCAGGAAATATTTGATTGTTTAGCGTAAACACCATTACTCGCTATACAATTGGTATCCGTGGATCACAAGAAAATATTTAGATGTCTTAAGCGAAGACCATTACTTGCCATATTATTAGTACTAATTGATCACCGGAAAATATTAAATTGTTGGTCGCAAACAGCATTACTCTTAATAGTCTTAGTACCCGTGAATCACTGGTGAGTATTAAGTTTATGTGCGCTAACATCATAAGTCGCCATTTTATTGATACGCGTGGATCTACTGGGAAATATCAAGTTGTTCTGCGCGACTACCAGTACTCGCCATATTATTGAAACACGTTGATCACCAAGAAATATCAAGTTAATGTGCGCTAACACTATAACGCACTATAATATTGGTACCCGTGGATTACTGGGAAATATTAAGTTGTTGTGCTCGAACATCATTACTTGCCATATTATCGTTACCCGTAGATCACCGGAAAATTTTAAGTTAATTTGCGCAAACACCATTACTTGCCATATTATTGGTACCCATTTATCACCGAGAAATATCAAGTTGTTGTGCGCGAACACTATTACTCGCCATAGTATTGATACCCGTAGATCATCGGGAATTATCAAGTTGTTTTGCGCAAACATTATTACTCGCCAAATCATTAGTACCCGTGGATTACCGAGTAATATGAAGTTGTGGTGCACTAACACTAATACTAGCCATAGTATCCGTACCCGTGAATCGCCGAAGTATATCAAGTTGTTTAGCGTGTACATTATTTTTTGCCATAGTATCGATACCCGTGGATCACTGGAAAGTATTAAGTTGTTACGCGTGAACACCATTACTCGCCATAGTATACGTACTCGTGAATGGCTAGGAAATATTAAGTTGTTTTAGGCGATCACCATTACTTGCCATATTATTGGTACCTGTGGATCACCGAGTAATATCAAGTTGTATTGCGCGAACACCATTACTCGCCATAGTATTCGTACCCGTAAATCACTGGGAAATATAAAGTTGTTATGAGCGGACACTGTTACTTGCCGAATTATTGGTACCCGTGGATCACATGAAAAGATTAAGTTGTTTTATGCAAACACCATTACTCGCAATATGATTGGTACTTGTGGATCACCGAGAAATATGAAGTTGTGGTGCACTTACACTAATACTAGCCATAGTATCCGCACCTGTGAATTACCGGGATATATCAAGTTGTTTAGTGTGTACATTATTTTTAACCATAGTATCGATACCCGTGGATCACCGGTAAGTATCAAGTTGTTACGCGTGAACACCATTACTCGCCATAGTATTCGTACTCGTGAATCACTGGAAAATATTAAGTTGTTTTGAGCGAACACCTTTATTGCCAAATTATTGGTACCCGTTTATCTCTGAGAAATATCAAGTTGTTGTGCGCAAACACCATTACTCGCCATAGTATTAGTACCCGTGAATCACTGGGAAGTATTAAGTTTTTTAGCGTGTAATTTATTTTTCCCCATAGTATCGATACTCGTATATCACCGGTAAGTATCAAGTTGTTACGCGTGAACACCAATACTCGCCATCGTATTCGTACCCGTGAATCACTGGAAAATAATAAGTTGTTTTGAGCGTTCACCATTACTTGCCATAGTATTAGTACCCGTAGATCACTAGGAAGTCTCAAGTTGTTGTGCTCGAACATCATTACTCGCCATATTATTAAAACGCGTGGATCACTATAAAATATTAAATTAATTTGCGCGAACACCATTACTTGCCATATTATTGGTACCCGTGAATCACTGGGAAGTATTAAGTTATTTAGCAAGTACATTATTTTTCGCCATAGTATCGATACCCGCGGATCTCCGGTAAGTATCAAGTTGTTACGCGTGAACACTATTACTCGCCATAGTATTCGTACCCGTAAATCACTTGAAAATATTAAGTTGTTTTGAGCGAACACCATTACTTGCCATAGTATTAGTACCCCTGGCCCACTAGGAAGTATTAAGTTGTTGTGCTCGAACATCATTACTCGCCATATTATTGAAACCCGTAAATCACTGGAAAATATTAAATTTATTTGCGCGAACATCATTACTTGCCATATTATTGATATCCATTTATCACCGAGAAAAATCAAGTTGTTGTGCGCGAACACCATTACTTGCCACCATATTAGTACCCGTAGATAACTAGAAAGTATCAAGTTGTTGTGCCTAAACATCATGACTCTTTATAGTCTTAGTACCCGTGAATCACTAGGAAGTATTAAATTTATGTGCGCTAACGTTATTGCTTGCCATAGTTTTGATACCCGTTATTTATCGGAAAATATCAAGTTGTTGTGCGCAAACACCATTACTTGCTATAGTATTGATACCCGTGAATCATCGGGAATTATCAAGTTGTTTTGCGCAAACACCATAACTCGCCAAATCATTAGTACCCGTAGATCACCGAGAAATATAAAGTTGATTAGCGTGTACATTATTACTTGCCATAGTATCGATATCTGTAGATCTCCAGGAAATATCGAGTTGTTATGCGCGACTACCAGTACTCGCCATATTATTGATACCTGTTAATCACCAAGAAATATCAAGTTAATGTGCGCAAACACCATTACACACTATAATATTAGTACCCGTGGATTACTGGGGAATATTAAGTTGTTGCGCGCAAAAATCATTACTCGCCATAGTATAAGTACCCGTAAATTACTAGAAAGTATCAAGTTGTTGTGCCTGAACATCATGACTGTTTAAAGTCTTAGTACCCGTGAATCACTAGGGAGTATCAAATTTATGTGCGCTAACATTATTACTCGCCATAGTATTAGTACCCGTGAATCACTGGGAAGTATTAAGTTTTTTAGCGTGTACCTTATTTTTCGCCATAGTATCTATACCCGTGGATCACCGGGAAGTATCAAGTTGTTACGCGTGAACACCATTATTCGCTATAGTATTCGTATTCGTAAATCACTGGGAAATGTTAAGTTGTTTTGCGTGGACACCATTACTTGCTATATTATTGGTACTCGTAAATCACCGAAAAATATTAATTTGTTGTGCGCTAACAGCATTACTCTTTATAGTCTTAGTACCCGTAAATCACTGGGGAGTATTAAGTTGTATTGCGCGAATACCATTACTGACCGTATTATTTATACTTGTGGATCACCAGGAAATATTAAATTGTTTAGCACAAACACTATTACTCGCTATTTATTAGGTATCCGTGGATCACAAGAAAATATCAAGTTGTTTTAAGCGAAGACCATTACTTGCCATATTATTAGTACCTGTAGATTACCGAGAAATATTAAGTTGTGGTGCACTAACACTATAACTAGCCATAGTATTTGTACCTGTGAATCACTGGGATATATCAAGTTGTCAAGCGTATAGATTTTTTTTGCCATAGTTTCGATACCCGTGGATCACCGGGAAATATCAAGTAGTTACGCGTGAACACCATTACTTTCCATATCATTGGTACCCGTGGATCACCGAAAAAGATTAATTTTTTTTATGCAATTACCATTCCTCGCCATATTATTGGTACTTATGGATCACCGAGAAATATAAAGTTGATTAGCGTGTACATTATTACTGTCCATAGTATCGATACCTGTAGATCTCCAGAAAATATCAAGTTGTTATGCGCGAACACCTTTACTCGCCATATTATTGGTACCCGTGGATTACCGAAAGAGATTAAGTTGTTTTATGCAAACACCATTACTCGCCATAGTATTTATACCCGTTAATCACCAGGAAATATCAAGGTGTTTAGCGTGTACATTAATATCTGCCATAGTAAAGATACCCGTTGATCACCGGAAAATATCAAGTTGTTTCGCGTGAACACCATTACTCGCCATATTATTGGTACCCGTGGATCACCGGGAAATATTAAGTTGTTATGCGTGAACACCATCACTTGCCATAGTATTAATGCCCGTGGATCATCAGGAAATATCAAGTTAATATGCGTGAACACCATCACTCGCCATAGTATTGATACTCGTGGATCACCAGAAAATATCAAGTTGTTTTGCGCGGACACCATAACTTGCCATATTCTGGGTACCTGCGGATTACAGGTAAATATAAAGTTGTTTCGAGCGAAGACTATTACTTGCTGTATTATTGTCACTCGTGGATTACCGGGAAATATTTAATTAACGTGCGCGAACAGCATTACTTTTTATAGTCTTAGTTTCCGTGGATCACCAGGAAATTTTAAGGTGTTTAGCGTGTACATTAATATCCGCCAAGTAGAGATACTTGTGGATCACCGGGAAATATCAAGGTGTTTTCCGCGAACACAATTACTCGCCGTAATATTGTTACCTGTAAAATACCGGGAAATATTAGTACCCGTAGATCACCGGAAATTATCAAATTGTTTTGCGCGAACACCATTAGTCGCTATAGTATTAATACCCGTGGATCATCAGTAAATATTCGGTTGTTGTGCGCGAACACCATTACTTGCCATAGCATCGATACTCGTGGATCACCGAGATATATCAAATTGTTTTGCTTGAACACCATTACTCGCCATAGTATTGTGTCCGTGAATCATCGGAAAATATCAAGTTGTTGTGCGCAAACACCATTACTCGCCATAGCATCGATGCCCGTGGATCACCAAGAAATATTAAGTTGTTTGGCGCGAACACCATTACTCGCCATATTATTAATACCCGTGGATCACGCAGAAGCATTAAGTTGTTGAGCTCGAACATTATTACTCGCCATTTCATTAATACCCTTAAATCACCGGCAAATATTAAGTTCTTTTGCTCGAACATCATTACTCGCCATATTCTTAGTACCTGTAGATCATCGGTAAATATCAAGTTGTTGTGCGCGAACACCATTACTTGCCATAGCATTGATACCCGTGGATTACCAGAATAAATCAAGTTGTTTTGCGCGAACACCATTACTCGCCATAATATGGTTACCTGTAAAACACCAGGAAATATTAATTTGTTCTTAACTAACACCATTAGTCGCCATATTATTATTACTCGCCATATTATTATATGGTTACCTGTAAAACACCAGGAAATATTAATTTGTTCTTAACTAACACCATTAGTCGCCATATTATTGGTCACTGTCAATCACCGAGAAATATAAAGTTGTGGTGCATTACCACTAGTACTTGTTATAGTATTAGTACTCGTTGATCAGTAGGAAGTATTAAGTTGTTGTGCTCAAACATTATTACTCGCCATTTGATCAATACCCGTGGATCCGCAAAAATATCAAGTTGTTTTGCACGAACACTATCACTCGCCATAGTATTGATGCCCGTGGATTATCGGGCAATATCAAGTTTTTATTCGCAAACACCATTACTCGCCATATTATTAGTATTCGTGGATGACCGAGAAAAATGAAGTTGTGGTGCACTACCACTATTACTCGTTATAGTATTAGTTCTCGTAGATCACTAGGAAGTATCAAGTTGTTGTGCTCGAACATTATTACTCGCCATTTCATCAATACCCGTGGATCCTGAAAAATATCAAGTTGTTTTGCGCGAACACTATTACTCGCCACATTATATGTAACCGGTTGTCACCGAGAAATATCAAGTTGTTTTGCGCGAACACCATTACTGGCCATAGTATAAGTACCCGTGGATCGCCGGTAAATACCAAGTTTTTTTGCGCGAAAACCATTACTCGCCATATTAATGATACCCGTGGATCACCGGATAATATCAATTGGTTTTGCGTGAACACCATTACTCGGCATATTATTGGTACTTAATTATCACCGAGAAATATCAAGTTGTTGGGCGCGAAGACCATTACTCGCCATAGTATTGATACTCGTAGATAACCGGGAAATATCAAATTGATTTGCGCGAACACCATCACTCGCCATAGTATTTATGCCCCTGGATCATCGGGAAATATCAAGTTGTTTTGCGCGAATACCATTACTCGCCATATTATTGGTACTCGTGGATTACCGGAAAATATTAAGTTGTTGTTCGTAAACAGCATAACTCTTTATAGTCTTAGTACCTGTGGATCACTGGCAAGTATTTAGTTGTTGTGCGCGACTATTATAACTCACCATAGCATTGATACCTGTGCATCACCAGAAAATATAAAATTGTTAAGCACAAACACCATTACTCGCCATATTATTAGCACCCCGGAATCACCGAAAAATTTAAAGTTGTTTTGAGCAAAGATCATTACTCGCTATATTATTGGTACTCGTGGATCACCGGGTAAAAACAAGTGATTTTGCGCTATCACCATTATTCGCCATAATATTGTTACCTGTCAAACACCAGGAAATTTTAGTACATGTGGATCACCGGAAAATATCAAATTGTTTTGCACGAACACCATCAGTCGCCATAGTATCGATCCCCGTGGATCATCGGTAAATATCGAGTTGTTATTCGCAAACACCATAACTCGCCATATTATTGGTACTCGTGGATTACCGGGAAATATTAAGTTGTTGTGCGTAAACAGCATTACTCTTCATAGTCTTAGTACCTGTGGATCACTGGCAAGTATTTAGTTGTTGTGCGCGAACACTATAACTCACCATAGCATTGATACCCGTGGATAACCAGAAAATATTAAATTGTTAAGCACATACATCATTACTCGCCATATTATTAGTACCCGGGGATCACCGAAAAATATGTAGTTGTGGTGCGCTAACACTATTACTCGCCATAGTATTGATACCCGTGTATCATCGAAAATATCAAGTTGTTTTGCGCGATTACCATTACTCCCCATATCATTAGTACCCGTGATCCACCGAAAAATATGAAGTTGAGGTGCGCTAACAACATGACACGACATAGTATAAGTAACCTTTGATCACTGGAAAATATTAAGTTGTTTAGCGTGAACATTATTACTCGCCATAGTATTCATACCCTTGAAACACCGGGAAATATAAAATTGTTTTGCGCAAACACTATCACTTGCCATAGTCTTGATGCCTGTGGATCTTTGGGCAATATCAAGTTTTTATGCGCAAACATCATTACACGCCATAGTATTGATTCCTGTGGATCACCAGGAAATATCAAGTTGTTTTGCGCGGACACCTTTACTTGCCATATCATTAGTACCCGTGGATCACCGGAAAACATGGAGTTGTTCTAAGCAAAGACCATTGCTCGCCATATTTTTGGTTCTTTTAAATCACCGAGAAATATTAAGTTGTTGCGCGCGAACAGCATTACTCTTCATAGTCTTAGTACCCGTGGATCACCGGAAAATTTAAAATTGTTTTGCGCGAACACCATCACTCTTTATAGAATTGACACCCGTGGATTATCGGGAAATATCAAGTTGCTGTGCGCAAACACCATTACTCGCCATAGTTTGGATACCCGTGGATTACCAGGAAATATCAAGTTGTTAAGCGTGTACATTATTACTCGCCATAGTATTGATACCCGTGGATCACCGGGAAATATTGAGTTGTTACGCGTGATTACCATTACTTGCCATATCATAAGTACCCGTGGATCACCGAGAAATATGAAGTTGTGGTGCTCTGAAACTATTACTCGCCATAGTATTTGTACTCGTAGATTACCAAAAATTATCAAGTTGTTAAGCGTGTACATTATTACTCGCCATAGTATCGATACCCGTGGATCACCGAGAAATATCAAGTTGTTACACTTAAAAACCATAATTCGACATATCATGGGTTCCCGTGAATCACAGGAAATTATTTAGTTGTTTTCGGCAAGAATTATTACTTGCTATAGTATTGATACCCGTTGATCACCGGGATTTATCAAGTTGTTTTGCGCGAACACCATTACTCGCCATAGTATAAGTACCCGTGAAACACCAGGAAATATTAAGTTGTTCTAAGTAAACACCATTACTTGATATATTATTGGTACCTGTAAATTACCAGAAAATATGAGGTTGTTTTTAACAAACACCATTACGCGCCATAGTATAAGTACCCGTTTATTATAAGGAAATATCAAGTTGTTGTGCACAATCACCATTACTCGCCATATTATTGGTACCCGTGAAATTCCAGAAAATATCAAGTTGTTGCGCGCATAAAACATTATTCGCCATAGTATTAGTACCCGTGGATCACCGGCAAATTTAAAATTGTTCTGCGCGAACACCATCACTCTTCATAGTATTAACACACGTGGATCATTGGGAAATATTAAGTTGTTGTGCGCGAACACCATTACTCGCCATTGTTTCGATACCCGTAGATCACCGGAAAATATCAAGTTATTTAGCGTGTACATTTTCACTCACCATAGTATTGATACCCGTGTATCACCGAGAAATATCAAGTTGTTACGCGTGAACACCATTACTCGCCATATCATGAGTACCCGTGGATCACCGAGAAATATGAAGTTGTGGTGCTCTTACACCATTACTCGCCATAGTACTGTACCCTCGGATTACCAAGGATTATTAAGTTGCTAAGCGTGTACATTATTACTCGCCATAGTATTAGTACCCTTGGATCACTAGGAAATATTAAGTTGTTTAGCGTAAACATTATAATTCGCCATTGTATTGATACCTGTTAATCACTGTGAAATATCAAGTTCTTTTGCGCGAACACCATTACTTGCTATATAATAGGTATCTGTGGATCACCGGAAAATATTAAGATGTTTTAAGCGAACACCATCACTCGCCATAGTATAAGTACCCGTAAAACACCAGGAAATATTAAGTCGTTCTAAGTAAACACTATTACTTGCTATATTATTGGTACCTGTAAATCTGTGGAAAATATTAAGTTGTTTTGAGCGAACACCATTACTCGCCATAGTATAAGTACCCGTTTATTATAAGGAAATTTTGAGTTGTTGTGCGCAAACACCATTACTCGCCTTAGTATTGATACCCGTGGATCATCGGAAAATATCAAGTTGTTATGCGTAAACACTATTACTTGCCATAGTATTAATGCCCTTGATCATCAGGAAATATCAAGTTGATATGCGTGAACACCATCACTCGCCATATTATTGGTACCCGTGGATCACCGGGAAAGATTAAGTTGTTTTGAGCGAACACCGTTACTTGCCATATTATTGGTACTTGTGGATACCGAGAAATATTAAGTTGTTCAGCGTGTTTATTATTACTTGCCTTAGTATCTGTACCCGTGGATCACCGGAAAATGTCTAGTTGTTATGCGTGAACACCATCACTTGCTATAGTATCACTGCCCGTGGATTATCAGGAAGTATTAAGTTGTTTTGCGCAAATACCATTACTCGCCATATTATTTATACCCGTGGATCACTGAGAAATATGAAGTTGTGGTGCGCTTACACTATTACTTGCCATAGTATTTGTACTTGTAGATCACCGCGAAATATCAAGTTGTTAAGCGTGTACATTATTACTCGCCATATCATGGATACCCGTGGATCACTGGGAATTATTAAGTTGTTTTTAGCGAGTACCATTACTCGCCATAGTATCTATACCTGTAGATCACCGGAAAATATTAAGTGGTTTCTTATGAACACCATAACTTGCCATATTATTGGTACCCGTGGATCACAGGAAATGTCAAGTTGTTATGCGTGAACACCATTACTCGCCATAGTATTGATACCCTTGGATCACTAGAATGTATCAAGTTGTTGTGCGCGAACATCATTACTCGCTATTTTGTTGATACCCGTGGATTACCAGGAAATATGAAGTTGTTTTGCGCGACTACCATTACTCGCTATTTTATTGGTTTCCGTTGATCACGGAGAAATATCATGTTTTTGTGCGCGAACACCATTACAAGCCAAAACATTGGTACCCGTGGATTACTGGGAAATATTAAGTTGCTTAGCGCGAACATTATTACTCGCCATAGAACTGATACCCGTGGATCGCCGGGAAATATTAAGATGTTCAGCGCCAACATTATTTCTCGCCATAGTATTAATAACCGTGGATCACCGGGAAATATCGAATTGTTTTGCGCAAACACCATCTCTTGCCATAGTTTAGATACCCATGGATCATCGAAAAATATTAAGTTGTTGTGCGCGAACACCATTACTCGCCATAGTATGGATATCCGTGGATCACCAGGAAATATCCAATTGTTTTGCGCACACAATATTACTCACTCTATTATTGGAACATGTGGATCACCGGCAAAGATTACGTTGTTGTGTGCGAACAGCATTACTCTTCATAGTAATAGTACCCGTGGATCACTGGGAAGTATAAATTTTTTGTGCGCAGACATCGTTACTCGCCATAGTATTGATACGCGTGGATCACCGAGAAATATCAAGCTGTTTTGTGCGAACACCATTTGTTACTATATTATCAGTACCTGTGGATCACTGTAAAATATCAATTTGTTGCGCGCTAACACTATTACTTGCCATAGTATTGGTACCCGTGGATCACTGGGAAATTTTAAGTTGCTTAGCGTATACATTATTACTCGCCATAGTATTGGTACCCGTGGATCACCGGGAAATATTAATATGTTTTGCGCGAACATCATTACTCGCCATAGTATTGTTACCCGTTGATCACCGGGAAATATCAAGTTGTTGTGCGCGAACATCATTACTTGCCATAGTATTGATACCCATTGATCACCGGGAAATATCAAGTTGTTTTGTGCGCACTGCATTACTCGCCATAATATTGGTACCTGTGGATCACCGAGAAATATCAAGTTGTTGTGCACGAACACTATTACTCGCCATAGTATTGGTACCCGTGGATCACCGGGAAATATTAAGTTGTTCAGTGCGAACATCATTACTTTCCATAGTCTTGATACCCGTTGATTACCGGGAAATATCAAGTTGTTTTGCGTGAACACCATTACTTGCCATAGTATTGATACCCATGGATCACTGGGAAATATTAAGTTGTTTTGAGTGAACACCATTACTCGCCATATTATTGGTACCCGTTGATCACCGAGAAAGATTAAGTTGTTTTGAGCGAACACTATTACTTGCCATATTATTGGTACTCGTGGGACAGCGGAAAATATCAAGTTTTTGTGTGCGAACACCATTACTCGCCATAGTAAGAGTACCTGTGGATCACCGGGAAGTATTAAGTTGTTGTGTGCGAACACTATTACTTGCCATAGTATTGGTACTCATGGATTACTGGGACTATTAATTTAGCTACGAGTATATTTGTACTTTCATCTGTAGTAATACCATGAGAATAACAAAGACCGATCGGATTAAAGCAAATACTTACCACGATATTATTGTGTCAAATTCAGATCGCGAGTTAACTCATCTCCTTCCTACGTAAAGCCGAGGACGTTACCCTTGCTCGTGACGCTGCTGACAGTTCTTAGATCTCGAACGGGATAGCCTTTGATAAGCCGCTCCTGGTGAAATCGACCAACCTTAAGCGAGCTGCGAGCAAGTTTATCAGAATATTTTATAGCAGTTGATCTTAGTCGCGTAGACGAAGTCGTTGCCTCCTTGGGAGGACCACGTCGTTAAGTTAAACTACCTCTTCAGCCCTGCGTCCTACCTACGCGCCCAGTGAGAGTCCCGAGTTATTAAGTGAAAGCCTAGACTTAAATAATACGTTGCGCCAACGTAACAATAATTTCGTTCATTTTATTGTTAAATTTTTTTAAAAATATTTGAAACAATATAAATTTTTATTTTTAATACCACGATGGAAGCCATTAAAAAAATTTTCTTATTTTTCATGGACGTAGAAACTTAATCGAATGTTATTTAGTGTCGAATTTAATTTCAGTTATCTTATCTTACTCATATATAAAGCAAATTCGCTAAAACCGTACTAATTGCTAACGGCGAAAACTACTGAACCGATTTTGCTGAAATTTTGCACATTTATTTATGATACTTTCTAGATGGTTTTAGTATAGTTTTTATTTTAAAAAATTTTATAATAATAGCAATAAATGAGCTCAAAGTTTTGCAAAAATATGCCAGCTTTTCACTTCAGTTTAGTAAAATCCACTAGGTGGCGTTGACATAAAATCGAAGCTACCTGTAACAGAATTAAATAAGTGTGGTTATAATACGCCGAAGCGTCTCGATGGTAATGTAGTTGTGCCTCGGCAGTTTAACGAGCTGCATAGAGAGTGCTGATTGTAGTCTCGCAGCTGGATATCCCGGTTACGGACGACACTCTTCTGTAAGGAGGAAGGGACCTAGGTTTTCATTCACCCCAAAGCTTGACGAGTGCGATTAAATAAAAATTTATTTCAACTGATGACGTCTCTGGCACAATACCTGGAGACAAATCTAGCCAGAGCACAATCTGCACTAACTCTTTAGAGTTGTGTGACAGTCCCACCATCCTGCCTGGTGCAGTCAGACAATTTTTGGCTACAAATGTAAGCTAGTGAAAACAGCTCTGAGGGGCATGGGCAGTCACAACGGCTACCTTCTTGGTCGTCGCGTCCCCAACGCGCTTACCCACATGTTCTCGTCTAACGATGAGCAGTTAGGTATCCGGGGAACGACCCGAAGACGAGATATTCTTTGGTCAGCGGCGTACCTCCCTTCATCACAGTTTCCGTACTTCGAGACTCCCAGGGTACGAATCAAGCTACCCCTAGCCAGTTCTTCATCATCAGGAATAATAATAAAGAATAGCCTAGGGGCCACCTAAGTGTAAACTACCTCGCCAACAAATACATTTTTACTACCATTTCCGGAAGCGATTCGTCGACTCATAGACTATATTAACTAAAGACGGGCACTATTAAACCAAGTCAGCCATTCGCTAGCAGAAGTCACCTGCGGAGTTGTTCTTCGCAAGGCTGGAAAACCCGGTGACCGACGACCCTACATTACCCTCTCGACTCTAAGCATTCAACCAGGAATCACTGATCCTCTCCAAGGTCTGCGCTGGGCAAACCTATTACAGCTATGAAGGAGAAAAAACTTGAGCCAACGGGACAGCCTCCACTGGACAAGTATCACTAACCAATCTCCCCATCTAAGATCACCAAAACAACTGAATCTGCAAATAAAAAGGTGCTTTAGACACCAACGTCTTTGACGTTATACCGGGAGACGTTGGGAAAGAGCACTACAACTAGCCCCAAAGCTTCGGACTTTGTAATTTTTCTTCCGATCAGTCTGGATTTTCAACAGCAGGCCAGAGAAGATCACCCTGAGGTATCCAGGCAGTCATAATTGCTGTTAACTGCAGTCAAGAAAGAGTTAACTTAAGAAGCTCACCGGTCTTTTTTAGGTCCATTGGACGTCAAACTACCTTGCCAAAAAATATATTAGAACTTAACAAAGTTGACAGAAAACAGCTTTTAGGGGTCACAAAAATTTTAAGCATGCCAAAAGTCGCAAGAGCGTGAATTGGAAGAAAAACTTTAAATGTATATAATAAATACAATTTTACTAAGGCGTCAAGAAACTGACGCAGAAAATTTACCGAGATTGAAACAGCAGCGTCAAAATCGACAGTCCATTACGTGAGAGATCAGCTTTTCATTGTACCCTCACAGTAATCTCTGAAATCTTTAAAGATCCTACTTCAGATTTTTAAATAAGTAGAAAATGTATTTGTGTTCTTGTGGCAATAAAAATGTAGGGTTTAAGGTCCACGACTTTGTTGCTCTGGTAATAAAGTTTCGAGATATGAGGAAAAAAAGGTTTTTCTTTAGTATAAATTTTTACGGGGTTTAAAATCTTAACAGCTTTAAAAAATAGCCCTTTTTGTGAATTACAAGGGAGAAACTGTAAATCAACGGCTTCTTACGGCCACCGATTATTTTATGGCATAAAGAACGCACGGTACTTTTCAGCATAATTATTTATTTTGAACTTTTACACCTTATTATTTGACTAAATAAACTATATGAATTCCGAAAAAATATGTTTTTTTAAAAAGAAGATTTTTGTTCTTAGATGTGTCAGGAATATGTGTAAAATTTCTAACTGAAAACGTTTCACATTACATGTCAACACACTACGGGGTTTTATTTAGTAAGTCTCGGGCGAAGCCGAGATGGGGGGCTGCTAGTTTTTTATATAAATGATACATATAATCACTCTATTTATATGGTTTGGTAAAAATGAATTATTAAAATTGTAAAGGAAGTTCATGTTAATTTTGTTTGACATTTTTAGTTTTGTCAATTTAATTCAAACTGCGTAACAAGAATTTTTTTCAAAAATTTTGTAAATTGTATCTAGTGCTACAGGTTTGTTGCAATGTAAAAAGCAAAAGATTAACATTTTTTCTACTCAAGATTGAATTTTAATGCCTTAAAATAATGTTTGTCAAAACGAAATCGTCAATATCACGTATACTTTGATACTTTTTACTAGAAAATTTGAATAATTAGCATTAAATAACTAATGATTCTAAAAAGTACCTAGAAATTCTTAACTTAATGCTAAGATCAAAAGTTTTGCACTAGGAGTGTCAGCTAGACCATTGGTCTTCGATCTAGGTTTGTCCAGATTAGGAGAAAGATATTGTCACAATTATTGTTTTTTTGTTAATTGGTTTATTCAATTGTTAATTTCCGTTTTTTTAAATATTTTATTCATGTGTTATATACTGCAATTTTTTTGTTTCATGTATGATTGCTTAAAAAAGTACACTTGAGGTCAAAATATTATTTTGTTGCTTTTTAAAAAAAAAACTTGTGAATATGAGATTTTTTCGAATAAGACAGAAATTTGATTCCTTTAAGAAGTTGAAAATACATATTCGTAATTAAATTTTAATTTTTTTTATTATTACAAGCAGTATTAACGACATTTTCAGGGTGAACTAGTGATGATCAAAGCATCTTTCATTAATTCAAGTCACTGATGCTTCTTGAAAACTATTATTGTCCCTAACATGATTTATACGTCTTTTTAGAAACTACCTTTAAATAAGTTAAGTAATCGTATAGATGTATTCACTATGAATAAAAGTATTAAAATAATCTTAATTTTATTACATTTTTGATACTCACGTAACACATCTCACATAATTTAAATAATACAAATGATTGAGAAGCAGTACTTCTTGACGGTATTCTTATTTTAACTGTAAGTTATGTGCTTCTCAAAATAAAGAACTCAATAAACTTGGCATAATTAGTTTAAAATCATTCCGTTTTCCTATTGATATTTGACTTGCATTCATAATAATGTAAAATTAACCGAACACGATACTTTTCCACAACGTTTAACAATTTGTTTCTTCATCCAAGCGATAAAAAAAATGATTCTTTTTATAAATTATGAAAAAAACATATATTACACAAAATTGTTTGAAATAAAAAAATAAACATTAGTTTCGGATGTACCTAATAAGGACGCAAATTCTTCCTTGAGTGTCAAATCTGCTTTGGTAAGGTAGTAAGTGGGTAAGGTACTTGATTAGGCATCTTCCGGACCAGATTCGAAATCCCCTCATCGGAGATGAGGGATGCTTTTTTTTTTTAAATACCTAGACTAGCTCTTTTAACACCTTTTTATGCAAAAAAATTTCAAAATTCAAAGGGTAAAATTTTATAATACATATTGAGTTTTTAGTTTCCGAAAGTCTTGCTTAATATCGTATGGGATATCATGCAGGAAATCGTGCAAGAAATCTTATATGGCTTCTAATAAAATTTTGTGTAGAATATGTTGTAAGATATCTTATAGGATATATTGCACCATCTCCCACAGTAATTTTTTTATGGGGCTGTAAACAAGAGCATTTAGTAAATCAGTAAGAGTTTCTACCACACCAACAATTGTATTTTATTCAAAATTATGTGGATGGGCAAAAAGGGAGTACTTTAAAGAATATCATTGAAGCCTCATTTAATCAGAGTAATCCGTTTGGAAGTGAAACTGAACAATTGCAGCACGTAATTTTTAAAGTTACATATCACCCTATCTGAAGTAAATACGTATTAAAATATGTCCTAATCGACGTCTATAAAGATGTCTCTAAAGACTATGTTTTATTATTTTATGTAGCCAATTATAGCTTTTGTCAAAACGCAACTAGTAGCTAAGATCAGTTTACAGACATCCTCCGCTATACCAGCTTGTAATTTAGGTTTTAATCGTACAGTTATGTAAGATATAACAGGATAATGGAATTTCATATACAGTTGTAATATTTCATTTAGCTTAAAAAAAAAAAATATTAAATTTTTTGGAGATCAGGAAACCGTATTAAATGTTGTTCTCTTCTACGGTAGATTTCTAATTTGAAACTTTATTCGTTGGTCTGTGTTAAAGAAGTCATATTATAATGCTAAACAACGAATAAGAATTACAATAATTTTCACATACATAGTTATACAATACGTATTTTGTCTTGACCCAATTTTTTTAAACGTTCTGCAAACACTTCTATATCCCAGAAGTCAATTGATATTTATAATTGAGCATTAGGTAATCGAGACAAATGTAGAAGTTGAAAAACTTGCTGTGATTGGCCATTAATTTTATTGATTTTATGATTACAAACACACTGTTATTCTTGTATACTTTAAACAATTGTACAATATTCTCGGACAGGCTGATTAAAGATTCCAGAAGTGCTCCTAGGATTAGGCTATAAAATTTTATCCAACCTTAACCTTACAAAAAAGCCTGCTGTGTCCAATCATTTATTTCAGGGTCACTTAATTTACGAACTGACAATTGAACTGTTTGAGAATATAAATTTCCTTGCGGTAAACGTACGCAATTTATTAATTGTTTAACATATTCAAATTTAAAATATCACTAATATTGATTGAGATAATCATAAAAGTCTACGCGTGTAGTACGGGTGCCGAGCATTTTCTAGTATTTTTAAACAGTAGGTGTTTAATTAGTCGTTATTGATGTATTCAATAACTTTTTGTTCGATTTTTGTTAATAATATATTGCACAATTACTTCACACGTGTTAGACTTTAGACCGTTTGGAAATAAGGCAATAGTATAAGAGGATTTTGAAAATAATTGAGACTGTGGGAGACAAAATGTATTGAAGGAAAAAAAAAGTTTTATACGCAGACGTAACAGTATTAAAAAGGTTTTTTTTGTAATTTTCAAATTGGTAAACTGAAAAAGGTGTAAGAATTAAGTTGTCTTGTAATAAATATAGTATTGTTAATGGAATTATAACAGACCACAAGTTTAACTTCACTTACTTAACTAAAGCCTCACGTAAGTGGTTTTCAGTGTCGCATATCAAGAATTGGAGGTCAAACTTGGTCAAAACAAGATGACAGATTTAAGTTAGTGAGTGAAATGAATTTAAATCAACGATTATTTACGTGTACTTGTACCTTAATATTGTCTGTGGAGGCTCTTGGGGTTTGCTGGTCACAAATTCAAGATAGTGGATCTACTATCACAGTCTTTCCTTTTAAATCAGCTGTTTTGTAATAAATTTGGAACATGGAGCTTTTTTTGTATCGCTAGTTACAAATTTGAATTTGGATTTGCAAAATTGAAAACAGCAGATTTATCAAAGAAGATGAGATTATAAAAGTTTTGCCATATTAGTTTGAATATCAAAATCTGACTTCTAATTCATAATGAGAAAGCCCAAAAACTCTTCTTGACTAATTTTGAGCAAATAAGTTGGTTTAAAAAAAGTCACTGGTACTACATCCGACATCTAAAATTTTGCAAATACTACCTGGGATTCGAAATTAATTATGCCAAAGTTCTCCTTGTTCTAATATTTTAAAAGTCGCCTATTTGTCATGCTCATATTTATGGATTGAAGTCATTAACTTTTTGTGGAAGTCCAAACAATAAGCGTTAGATAATCATATAATATGGATAGTCATTTTCTTAAATAATGTTATTCTTGTTATTATGTACTTTTTTTATTATTACAGACGGACACTCTTTATGAACTCTGAATTAATAATCAATTGATACAGTTATCTCTTTCATTTATTCTTAATTTAAATTAGGCCAACAGCTTTTCATAAATAGCAGTAGACTACTGAAAATAAAAACGTTGTGCTGTTAACATGGATTTAAGCCTTTTGTCCAGTCACTTGAGGGTTTTGTATTCAATTATAAGTGCTTATATTATTTATTATTTATTTTATTGATTATGAAGTGGCTGGTTAACGCCCCAGAACACATGGTGGCAGGTGCTTATGTTATTATTTTTTTACCAATAATGAAGTGACCAGTAAACGCCTTAAAGCGCCTTAAAGCGCCCGATGGTAGGCACTTGTATTAATAATTATTCATTTCATTATTAATAAAGTGACTAGCAAACGCACTGAACTTCCAGTTATAGGGGCTTATGTGATTAATTGATTATTTATCCGTAATCAAGTGTCCAGTGTTACTGGTTATGCATTCTTTTCATAATGAAATAGTAAACACCCTGTGCCATCTAGTGATAGGTATTTACAATATTAATAATTTATTTTTTGATACAAAAAGTGGTCAGTAAGCGCCCTGGGTCACTTAGTAACAGGCCCTTATATTGTTAATGATTTATTATTATTATTATTAGTCAAGTGGCTAGTAAACAATCCAGGTCAACTGGTGATAGACGCTGATGTCATAAATCAATGTTTGTTTGATTAACAAAATAGCCACCAGGTACCCGGACATCTGACTATAGGTGCTAATGTTAATAACTACTTATTTTTATCAATAATGAAGTGGCTGGTAAACGCTCTGGGACACCTTGTAATCGATGCTTATGTTATTAATTATTCATTTTATTAATAAGATTGTTAGCAGGACTCTTTAGTGTGTCGGTGCCAACGGTCTTAACTATAAACTTTCTTCAAAACTCTATTTTCTATAATTTTTTTTACTTTTGTATAAAAATAAATTTTTTTGAGCTTTCGTACAAAAGTTCCTACTTCCGCTTTTCATTGAAATTAAAGAAAAATGTAGTTGTACCCACATCTTAGTAGTAGTACTTGGCTCTTATTAGCACTATTTTCCATGACGTTTACGATCAGAAAACAAGAAAACGTCTTTTTAACATTAAACCATTAAAAAAGTTAAGAATTACGTTTAAATTTTTTGTTTAAAAAAAGGTGAAATCAAATTTTTGTAAAGGCTTGAATTTGCTTACCTTATTAGAAAATCAAAAATTCATAATTTTTGCATCTAAAAAACTTTAAAAAAATTTTAATAGGTAAGGTAAGTTGGCTGTCCGTAAAAATTATTCTTTTACCAAACAGAGTACTTTGGCAAATACTACTTAATAAATTTAGAAAATCTTATATTTGAAAAAAAAAATCTTGGTACACGTTAATTTAACAATATTGCTTAGAAAAAAATGCTTGAAGTAGATATATCATTAGAATAGTAAATTGCTCTTCACGTGTAACTTACCGTTATATTACAGAATTTTAGAAAACTTAAAGAGACTACTGACGCTGTATGATAAACTTAAATTCCAAGAAGTGGACTTTCGGGAACAATGTCAGTTACATTTATATTTTTTCAATGATAAAACTGAGAAAGTGAAGTTCGGAGTTTTAGGAAAAGATGATAATCTTATTATAAAATATAACAAAAGTAAAAAAAAAACTAACAGTATGAAATTGCAAGTAGCAAAAAAAAATCGATCAATAGCATCTTTAACCAGACAACTAGATGATGTTCCTAGTAGATCAGAGCTTACTCAGTACCAAAGACGTTTCATGGAACTGTACAACCAAGGTATTTTAAAAGCTTTCTTTTATATAATTGTTGATCCAATTGTATTTTTGATTTTAAAAGCATTTTGATGACTATGAATAGATTTTCATAGTGCTTTTCTACCTTTAAAGCTCTAGATATAAAAGTAGGCCTTGCAGATGGATAACATTGATTTTTACGTAAAAATGTAACATTTTTTCTCATTTATGCTTAGGTCATTATATTATGGTCCTGAAGCATCAAATTTATATCAGTTATGAAACAAACAATATGATACAGCATTTTTTATTTTTCTAATTATACTGAGAAACATGATAAAGATCGTCACTTTTTTCCAAACAATGATCCATTTTTGTCAAGTGTGCGTTGGGCATATATTTCAACGAGTTACAATGTTATTTAAGAACACGGTGGGTCTTAAACGTAAAAACTCTGTGTGTGGCCAATACTTGCTAGTCTATTTTTGAGTAACTTTTCTAGTTTATAATAATACAGTAGATAAGTTGAATGTTAGAAATTTTCAGAAGTTTTTTAAAATTTTTTACTTCTTGTGGCAATAAAAATGTAGGGTTTAAGGTCCACGACTTTGTTGCTCTGGTAATAAAGTTTCGAGATATGAGGAAAAAAAGGTTTTTCTTTAGTATAAATTTTTACGGGGTTTAAAATCTTAACAGCTTTAAAAAATAGCCCTTTTTGTGAATTACAAGGGAGAAACTGTAAATCAACGGCTTCTTATGGGTATGTGACAAGTGTAANTTTTACTATAATAAAGAGGTGATGCTGGCATTAGCAATTTGGTCGTCTAAATCGTTCAAATTCAATTTATTTTATCGATTATTTTCCTATTAGTCATAGTGTTAGTCTTTGTGTTCAAAACTTTCTTCATTCACTTAGGCATGATGTTAAGTATGAATTTGCATTTGACTGCTTTGTATCCTATTTAACAGTTACTCTAGGCATTTATAATCTCTCAGAACAGCTTTATCTAAGGTCATGATGTCTGGTTTGGGCAAAGTCACTACCAAGTCGAAAAACTCCTCTGCCTCGAATAGCTTAATCGTTTCTACAACAAACTATGTAGATTGCAGCCTGCCAAACTGTTAATCAGATAGAGGTAATGGTGTTCAATGTAGACAGTATCCATGGAACTTTCATCTCACTTGTGTACTAAAGTCTAATTGTGTTTGCCTTAAGGATGTGTCTGGTATCATTAACTATTTAGTTCGCCCTAGCTTTACTTGTTCCAATCTAGCAAAAATTTCAGACTTGGACTTTCTCTAATATTACTTTTTTTTCTTTTTTTTCATAATAATAAATACCTACTAACGTAGTGTATTCATTTTTTAGGCTTTATTGTATTCAAGTACATATAGCCTTGTTACCGTAAGGCACATTTTACATAATATTGGTTACATACTACAGTATTGATTACATGTTACAATGTTAGTTACTCATGATACATTATTCAATACAGTTTTCTATTCATTGGTGCGGTGATGATGTCACATATACCACCTCGAGAGCGAAAAATCTAAGTGGTAGGCCATTTTACTGCGAGAAGGTTGACCCCCATCCCTTCACGAGGAGCATTGCTTAGTGAAAAAGCACATGTGAAAATTCACAGAGGTACTTGCTCAAAAGAGCCGTACTAGCTGGGAATCGAACCATGGTCTCCTGCGATCTGTCCTACAAGTCAGCCGACCGCGCCACCGCGTGCTCTCTCTAACATTACTGCGATCATCCAAATCTATAAGCCTTCAATCTTACATACTTTACTATATGCCTCTCCTATCTAGTAGCCTATTTACCTATATCTTATCAAAAAATTTAAAAGTGTTTGGCATAGGTTCATCAGATAGCTAGCTTACGAATCAGGCTTTCTTATGAATCCCTTGCTACATGACTATAATCCAAGACTGCATTTAAGTTCAAACTCCCTAACATTGAATCCCTACATGGATATCATGATCTTGAAATAATGCTAAAACTAATGCTCCTCCTCGAACAATTTGATGTACCCTTTATTTATGTTTTTTACACTAGAGATCCTAAGGGAACGACGACTTCTTTGTAAAATTTTTTCATATACAACACAATCTATAACAAGGCTGTGTTTAGATCACCTAGACTTTGGAACAATCTTATTAACTCCTTTCACTCTTGTTCGTCAATTTGCTAATTCAACTGCTTGTTAAAGTATTTTTGTTTTTGCCATAGCTGATCAATTTTTATTTCATATTAATAAACATTTTGTATTTGGATTCTAACTTTTTTACTTCAAATCATTTATTCATAATTCTTCTATTTTCATCAATTGTTGACACGATCTATTTTTAATTTATTATATTGTATGCACTAATGCCAAATACTATCATTTTACTTGTGATTGTACTTATAATCTGGGAATACTTTCGTTTGAACAATAAATAAATAAATAAATAGAGCTATGAAATGAGTCCTTTTGCGCTAAAAATTTTGTTTTATACTGTGCATTTTTCGTCTATAGTATTGATCATATTAAACGTATTTGTTTGGTCATTTTGAACGAGTTTTATGAGTTTCAGATTGTCAAGCCTTTACAGTAGAAATTTGCAAAAGCATATTTTAAGTGGCTTATTTGTTTATTTACTTACGTATAAGTAAAGTTTCACTAACACTATGTTATTTTACATTTGTTTCTCCTCGGTGTTCAACTTTCTTCAAATTTACTTTTCATACTTTCAAAATTTTTTATTTTTAAAACAAAGTTAAAAATGTATTTAGCAAAAAGTTGAGTAAATAGCATACATGAATTTTATTTCCAGCAAATAAAGATATATTTATGATGTATACACCACTACGGCTGTATATACTGCCATATGTCAGAAGGAGAGATGAACAAATATGCACTGAAAAAAAGTCTAGTAAAGTCCACTAACTAATAAGGCTAGGGAAAATGGGGAAAATAACAAACCCAATCTCGAGTCAATTTACTAGTCCACTCTGATAAATCTAATTTAAATTTTCAGTCATGTTAATAAAATCTGGTGCACAAACGTTATGTCAACACACATGCATATATATATTATTGATCTAGATTTATAATTTAAAAAAATAAATAAATATTCATGTTACGAGCTGTGATTTTTTATTAGTATAATTTTTTCCTTTTGACATACTCTTTTGAGAAATAAAATTTAAGTTCTCTCAAAAAACTATTCAATAATATGTTGAGAGTGATCTTAAAATACTTTAAAAATGATTCAGTAGTCTTCGGTAGTGGTTACTAAATCTGTCAGGTAAAATCTACTACACAAGATAATACTAGAGTGCTACTATTGAATTGACATAATAACTACTAAAATTTCTAGTAGACTTGACTAAATTTTTTTAGTGTTGAGTACTAGCTGCGTCTATGCTGTCTTTGTATCTCCGCCGCTCTATACACAGCAGAAAGTGTAAGAAGGAGAGAGAGAGAGAGAGAAAATTATACGGCTTTAATGCCGCTTTTCTGCTGTAACGCTATTGACGTTTCCTTATCGTTCGCTATGTCTATGTATTGCTGCTATGGCTATGTTTTTACAAAATATAAGTGGAATGTACGCTTATATTTAAAAAATTCTGGAAAAATTCTTTTATGCTTAAATGGCACACAACGTTCTAAAAATGTTGATAAAACGTTGTTTGTACTATTTTAGAATGTTCCACAACGTTCCGTTAACTTTTTTCTAATAAAATCTGATTGTTGTATTGTTGAATGTTTCAAGGCATGTGCTATTAGGAATTCTAACTAAAAATTAAATACTTTAACAATAAGCCATAGATATCAAAGAACATAATGTAACAGTATGTTTCCAGATTATTTATTTAGGGTATAAAAAAGTAATAAAATGAATAAAATGATTACTTACACCCATTTTGTACCTCTCTGAAGGTAGGGGAAGATAAAAATTTCGAATAATATAGAACGGAGTTTGAGCCAGGGCCAGTCAAAGTAAAGTCGAGTAAGATCTTTAATTTTAACGATTCGGAGACCTTGCTTGAATGCCTCAGTGAGTTCAGTAAATTGATATCTAACGCAATTAAGACAAGATATGTTTTCCTACCTACGGGAAATTGTTTGATACGATTCAAGCCATTGCTGATGCTAATCATCAACGTTGTTCACTTAACTTAAAAATAGAAAGTTAAAAATGGGAAGGTAAAAAGAAGAAAGTATAAAAAAAAAATTAATAAAAATTACGAAAAAATGGTCATTAAAACATACATAAATAAGCCAATGACAGTAAAATGTGTTGCTACTATAAATACGAACTCGGGACACTCGAAAAATTTTTATTTATGTGTATACCCTAAGGAATTACCAGATAACTATCCTATGAAAATATTTCGAAGTAAACTCTGTTATTTTATTGATCAAATAGTAAGTCCATTCTTTTTTTCTCTAGGAGATTTTGAATGAAGTACTAGTTACATTATAAATTACTTAACAAAAAATGGAATACTTACTATGTTTGAATATTATGGATACAGACTGTCGTACAGATCAGATTACGAGAGTTTTGATCCATTATGATGTAGAGGGAGATTGACTCAACAATTTTTTTTAAATTCTTATATCGCAGTATAACTTATCCGTTTGAATCATTTGAGATATAATCAATACAGTTTGAAGATAAAATTTCATAAGGATTATGAGATGCAATTACTAATAGAGCATCTAATATTTTTAGAAGTTTTAAAACAAAGGGAAAAAATCATATATCTCTTCATACTGCTATCTAAATCTATCAAAAATTAAAGATACATTCAGAAGCGCTATCAGGATGCAATGGCTATAATAAGACAGTGTAGTAGACCATAATTATTTATAATAGTAACATGTTATCATAAATAGAAAAAAATAAAAGTTTATCCGAATTTTTAAAAACTCGACACCATACTATATTCTAAATATTACAGTTAGATTATTTCATTTTAAATAACTATCGATTCAAGATGGTATTAAAAATTATATTTTTGGTAGAGTGTTGGCATATGTCTATACAATTAAATTTCAGGAACATGATCTACCTTATGCACGCGTCTTAATAACTTTCTATCCTGTCAAGAAAATACAATGCCTGAACGAATTTATACACTTATTTCTGCTAAAATTTCTTCGGGTAATGCAGAACATACAAAATTATTCACTAAACACATGCCTTACGGTCCACATATAAAACACAATCATCGTATGTTTTATTCTAATCAAAAGTATACCAAAAATTTCCCAAAACCTTTTACAAACGTACTAGATATGAAAATACATTCAAAACAAACGGTTACCTGCAGTTTAAAAATAAATAATAACATGTCTGATAAACATATTTATAAAACTTGGACAAAAGATAAAATTTAAGTAGTTAATAAAATTGTTATACCTCATAATAAATTTTTATCAATTATACATAAATATAATATTAACTTTAAATGTTGTTCATCAATCTAGATCATCAAATATATTTATGACTACATTCATAGAGGTAGTGACAGAGCATACATTAAAATTCAAAAATTGAAATCACAGAATCACAGAAAAGATACAGCATCAGAAAAATTCAATGGAGTCAGTAGTTATATTAATCCTATATACGTGAGTTTCACGGAAGCAGCTTGTAGACTACAAGAATTTTCAATTTGTGTTAGAAGTCATACAGTTGTTAATTTAGACCTCTACTCTGAAAACAAACAAAAAATTATTTTCGATAAAAATAATTTTGAAAATATCATAAAACTATGAAACAGAACTAACAGGTTGAACGCATTTAAACAAACGTGATTATTTTTCAAAATCAATAAAGTATGTGAACATTTCAAAATATTACATTTTCAATAACATACTAACAGTTTGGAAAAAAAGAAATGTAATAAAAATCATTGCAATAGATGAATTAAACAAAATATCTCCAAAGAATCATGAACGAATTTTTAAAACTTATTTTAAATAGAAAAAATGGTGCATCATCCTTCGAAGATATCGGAACATTTATAGAAATTAAATACCAGACATTTAAAAATACTGTAACCCTTATAGGTTAAATTGATCATGATTCTCATACCAGTAATACATTTAAAGAAGTAATAATATTAGGTTTCCTAATCAATAAAGACATTTTTTGCGTGGTTTTTAATTCCAGAAAACATTCAAGGTAAAAAAAATACGAAATACATATGAAAAAATGCTACAGAAGATTTTATTGATAATTTAGATAATCGTGGTCTTTTATATACTAACTAAATTTCAGACTTAGAAGAAAAATTATGTAAATGTTCTAATCCACCTATACTTAAACGAATTAAAGATACATAAAATCTTATAGGTAGAGAAATATTTATCGGTGAAAAAATGTTCGATTCATGTAACAAAAAGTTACGAGGAGTTGATTTGATTTCTTAGGATGGAGCTTTAATGATTAAAAAAAAGCCTTAGAAATAGTTGACAGAAATTTATATGTATAAAACGGAATTATATTATAAATAAATTAATTATTTTAGAATGTAATGTTAATCNNNCAGTGATAAAAAAATTACGATTTAAGAAACTATTAAATTGTTATTCTCATGGATGTTTGGAATTAAAAATTTTTTAATTTGTATTCTTTTCTATAATGAAAAGTAAATACAAAATAATGTATGTTCTAAAATATTCATTGATTTAAATATTTGCTCGGTTAATAGTGTTATTCTTACATGATATGATGAGTGTACCAGTTTCTTAAATAATAGAATTCTTTAAAAGTTAACTGAAGAAACTAAAACTTGGTACAGCTATAATAACGCTTCATACAAAAGGGTTGACAAGTTAGACAATAATATTAATATCAGTTTTCTAATAAATATGTTATATAGTATTCGTGAAGACTAACTATTTCATAAACTAAGTTTGAAATTAAGTACGATAGTAATGCTAATTAGAAATTTGAGTATACTAGACGGTTTATGTAATGCTACTTGATTAGGAGTTACTAAATCATCGAAATGCAACGTAGAAAGAAAAATAATAACTGGAGAAAAACTGGATAAAGTCTTTATCTTAAGAATGACTTTAAACACTTGAAACATCTTTTCACTATCGTTTGTTTTGTATTGTAAGAAATTCTCAATAGTTGCGGCATTTGCTATAACTATCAATAAATCTCGAGGTCAAAGTTGATAATGTTGGTTTATACTCAAAAAAACTACTATTCTCTTACGGCCAATAATACGTAGCTTTGTCAAGTTGCAAAAATGAAAAAAATTTATTTAGTTAAGTTAAAAGAGGTAGTTCCTAAATTAAAAATATTATTTGGAACGAATTTTAAAAATTGCACTTTAACTAAAAACTTTACTCTAAACAAATATACATTACTTTGCACATTTACTTTAAAGTTTATGTGTTATTCATCATTACATTATTTAATAACAATTAATGACATGCCGTGCTCTTATTTTATAACAAAATTTATTTGTTAAAAAAAGTTTTTTCAAATCATTATAGAACTTCTATAGTTACTTCAATTTTTTAACAAAATTTAGTATTAATATAACAACGTTGTATGCATGTTATAAAAAAATCATTTACAAAAAAATTTTATTACATTAATCTTAAGTGTTTTAAGCTCTTCAATAAAACTTTTGGCGTTTATAAGGATCTCATGAAGCTTTGATGCATCCTCACTACTGACGCTCTTTATCAAGAAGCTTTTTTAACAGTGCATCGACTTGCACGCTTAGCACTTTGTATGCATTTTTCAGCGCGTCTCAAGTCCGTTGAAAGTTTTAGTGTTGTTTAATGACGAGCTGAAAAAAACGGTGTAAATGAACAAGTCACGAAATTCTAACCACAGTTTGTACTTACCCACGATGGTCAGCAACTTAATCTTAGGCAGCTTATGTGAAAATGACTTAGGTGCTGAAGGAATTTAAGATGACGACGAGGCAGCTGGAATAATCAATACAGGGTACTTCTCGAGAAGCTATAGCATAGTGGCAAGGGCGGTCAGATACAACTCCTTGATTTTTGCATTATCATCGTTAGTGAAATATGCCTGATCGCTTAAATCTTCGCTTTTTTATTCGAACGATGGGTCCAGAGTAAAAGTCATGGGGTGTCATTGTTTTAACACTGAACAAGTTTTTAATTACGAACATTCATTCATCCTATGAGGACTGACAAAACTAAGACATAAGCAGTATTCTGTGACAATCGCCTTTCTTTCTACCCAAGAATTACCTGTGAATTCTTTACATTGACAGATCTTGTGGTTATTCTAAGAAAGTTCACAGATCTTAGAGCTGTTCAAATTTTCTAAAGTCTTTGCTTTAATCGTATGTTTCTTGTAGGAGAAAGGTTTTACCTTAGAATCTTGACGTTTTTTCTGGAGTGCCTCAAAAATGAGAATCTGCATTGATATTAAAGTTTTCAATTCATTAAGGGTAGGTGGCTCAGTAGAGTTACCAAAAAAGTTATGAGAATCCTTTTGTAAATTTAAGGTAAATTTGTTAACTACACAGGTGATAATGAAATCTGCGTCACCAACATTTCTGTTCAATGTTATCAGTGCGTCAATATGGTTAAATCCTTTCTTTTTTAAATGCCTGGTTTTGGAAAACGTATCAGACTTATATATTAAACATCCTTATACTTATACTCATACATTAATACATCTTCCACCAAATCTCAAAAGGTAATTACAACGGAGTTTTGAGCTTTGTCCCAATGGTTTGAAGCTCTCATGGTTTTGTAATTCTTATAGAAATCAGTGTAAACTTTCTTGAGTAGATTAGTATTAAAGATTCGTTTAAATGAGAATTTCAATAATTCTGCTAATAACTACCACTCAATTCTTCTTACTCTCGATATATAGAAATCCCGAACTTGGTAGCTTGTAACATCGTTAGCCGTTGAACTTTAGCACATCAAAGTCGTTTAACAGTGATTAAGGTATGAAGGTACAAATATCTAGAAGCTTTATCGAATTTGTTCTGTTCAATAATGTATTGAGATATGGAGTTAATACTTTGCTTAAAAACTGGATAATAATTTTAACAAAAAGTTTAAAAATCATTGGTACACCAATGACTCATTTAAAAAACCAGCCTACAGGTGTATTCGTTTTGGATAGTCGATCGATCCTTCGATTAAATGGGCTGTTACTTTTTATTTATTTATTAAATTTAACGTACAATTCGCTATTTGCAGACATTCTTGTGATTGTTTCATGGAAACTGGTAGTTTGAATTGATCCAGGAGAAGTAAGTCATAGTATAGGTACAACTCCGTACCGTCAAATTATGTTTTCAAAAGAATCTTGCAATCGTGAAGGTACTTTTGTATTCAACATATATTTACCAACAATCTTCATATAAAAAATGTTTCTCGAATCTGTTTTGGTACCATGAAGCTAAACAGAAATTAGCTATGGAAACCATGCAAACAAGTAGAAGTATGTAATGCATTAATGTAGCTGTACATTAGAATATTAAATTAAAATTTACTTTTTTACTTTTTCAATTGTATAAAAATAAAAAAAGGATTCTCATTACCTTGCCTTTAATAACATTTGGTATCAGATATTGTGATTACCTCTTTACTGTCACTGACCCTCACCACACGTTACATCCCCTTAGGGAGAGCTCCGTACCATCACCATGTCTGTTATCCACAATCATCGCTATCATTACTACTACTCTAGCTGTGAGCTGTTACGTCGACACAACTTAAATCCTCATACAGAAATGGTGTATCGAACTCGTTACCGTTACCACTGTCATTGCTATCACCATTACGACTGTAGTCGGTTTAACTCATTAATCCACTTTTTGTCGTTAGTGCTGCCATCACAACTACCGATGTAACTTAAATCCACATAAACAGTTGATGCATTCAGCTCTTTACCTATGACTGTTATACCACTGCAGTAGTAACTGGGGTACTCATTTTTGTTACAACCTCTGCTGTCAGAAGAAATTTTGAGCTTGATTTACGATGACGTTGGGGTTCACATTTTTCAATTAAATGCTGAGTTAATACGGATCAAATTGCATTGCTAATTATAGTTTCGCGAGTGCTAATATAGTTAACTAATAAAAAAAATCGTACATGACAATAGTGCCTCTGTCCGGTCGGTGAAAGGACGTTTTATCAAGAAGACTGTATTAATGCATGCGCAATTTTATTTTACTCGTAAAACTATTTACTAGTTTTTAAAAGGTTAATTTTAACACTATCAACGAACTCATAACATTACAAACCACTGAAATAAAGCTTTTAGAAACTGCGTTACGAAAAAATATTTTTAGGAAGTATTTTTTTTTTTACTGTTGGAGGGAGAAAAATACATTGACACACACTGTAGAGACAGCAGTAGTGTGAGACTCCATAGATTTTTTTATTAGATCACCCAGTGACTCCCCCCTTGCCACATGGCTTTCATTCTACCCCGAACTACGTTAGCAGTACTTCAGGATACAGCCACCAGGGAGATCATCGTATCTCACAGAATTTGCAATTAAGCTCGCCACCAGTTGCTAGAGGTGCCAATTTTTTAAAGTCTTTACAGGAACTTGGGGTTTCCAACAACTGGCACTCTTGTGTAGCTCTTCTTCGTAGGCTTCATTCTTTGTAAGCGCTACTATAGCTTGATGCTTTCCCTAGCTAATAAGTAAGTGTTCTTAATACATCGAGGGTCTGCATTAGGTTATACTACTCTCATAAGTCTTGCATCTTTACTTTTGTCTTGCTCAAGCCTTTGTCCTGGCCTTTTTCTGCACTTTTCTGAATGTTGATCATACTTTACTACCATCTTCGTGGTTCATGTCCCCCGTCTCGCACAAAAAACACCGGGCTGGGGTCTCGCAATCTTCCTCCCGATGATTACAGCTACCACAATGGAAGTTTAGCTTCGATGGACCAAGTCACGATAAGCCTTTTTTAACACGTTAGGAGACAAATTTAACTTTGATCCTACCTAGATGGTCTATCTGCTTTGTAGCATCATTGTCGAGTGTTACTCGTGCCATTCTTTGTCCTCTAGCATTCGTTCTTAGGAGTAAAACCATTAAATTTTGATTATGGTTTTTGATGACCTTCCCAATGGAATCCTTAAATTCTTTTGTCTCAACAATATTTTTCAAGTCTTGAACGGACCTTGTGCATTGTTTTCCATGCCAAAATAGCCACTTTACCTTGGCCGGTTACAGACTTTTCAACAGGCTGGAAGAATTCTGCGATATTTGTAACTCCTTTGGCTTTTAGTGTGAAATCTCCTTTTTTGTGGCTGTAACACTTTTTACCACATCTCCTATTTCATCAGGGTTAAAATAAGCATTCATTGGTCTTAATACTCCAGCAAAGGTTTTCCCTTAGCCAATCTTGTCGAAGACCTTTGTTGTAGGGTTGATTGTTTTTTTTTTTTTTTTTTTTTTTTTTTTTTTTTTTTGGCATAAGCCCCCTTTTTTTTTTTTTTTTTTTTTTTATATTCTTGGCATAAGTCACCTGTTTTTGCTTTTTTTTTACTTGTTTACAACTATTTAGGACCGTTGCGTTTCATTTTTCCTCTCGACTACTTAAGCTATTTCTCTTTCTCTTAGTCGCTGCTACTTCTCTAGTGAACCTTTAAGAGTTTTGTTCTGAGCTTGGTATAAGATGTTCGATGCGACACATTTTTTACTGTTTCTTTTATGTACTTGTAACAAAGTCTTTTCTTTTCCAAGGTTTTGGCTCTTTTTGCTTGAGGTACGTTCAATAATGGAAAAGCTACTTTTATTCCATCTTGTATTACTTTAGTTATATTAACGTATCTGTCATTTACGTTATCAATAAGCTTATTGACTTCTTCTTTATCTAAATCAAGCAGACGTACCTTCTTGCTTTTCTGTTTCATAGTTTTTCATTTAAAGCCCCCCATGTCATTGATGTATTCTTCTGTCTTATTGTTGAAGAGACGTACGATACTTTCAGCACTTGCATTGCTACCCTATCTAGCTTAGCTGTCCCTTCGTCATAGCTCAGTGGATCCTGGAGGCAGAAAAATAAATTTTTCCAGCACACCCTAAGCGACTTTATGTTTCTCTCCCCCAGAATCCATAAGGCCTGCGGCAGCCAACCGGGCTTGCACTGGATCAGAATTGCCAGTGAACTTCCGAGATGGTTAACTACCTGGGGTACTTGTTCTCTCTCTCTCTCTCTCTCTCTCTCTCTCTCTCTCTCTATATATATATANATGTTATGCTGATTGTTTTTGGTGTCGGTAACTAAAGGAATACCTTCCGACACTGACACCAAGAAAAAGTGGCTTGCTTACAAAGAACCTTTTAAAGAGGGAGACTTAGCACTAATTTTAAATGAAAATTTAGAACGAAGTTTGTGGCAAAAGGGCGTAGTTACTCGGGCAATAGCAGGTAAGAATGGTCAAGCTCGAATGGCTGAAGTGAGAACTGCTAGCGGAATATTTTGACGACCAACGAGAAAACTTATATGTTTTTCCGAAGTACAAAATTCATGATTTTTTCATGGGGGAGGACAGTAATTATATACATATACTAGTGGGGCTTACGCCCCCCTGCACGCACTGCGCGCCAACCCCCCAACTTCTGAAGATTTTATAAGAAATACATAAATTACATGGGGCTACATCGTTTGAAGACGTTAAAAAACATAATGGAATAACATATAAAAATTTCAGGGATACTGCAATTGCAATGGGTTTATTAGAACATGATTCTGAAATCGACAATATTTTAAAAAAAGCCATAACAATTATGTTTCCATACCAGTTAAGACAATTTTTTGCTTGGTTTTTGATTTCAGAAAACATTCAAGGAGAAAAAATATGGAATGAATATAAAAAATATTTTACGGAAGACTTCGATAATGATAATAATAATTGTGCTCTTCTACATTTTAATCAAATTTTGGTATCGGAAGAGAAATCATGTGAGTCTTTTAGTTTACCGACACCAACCATTAGCAACTATATAAATAATTGCAATATTGAGGAAATATCTTTCAGTAAAAAAATGTTCGAAATAATGTACACAAACTTGAATGAAGATCAAAGAAACATTTTTAAAACTATTTGTGAACAAGATAAAAAAGTATATTTCATAGATGGTCCTGGTGGGTCCGGAAAAATCTACTTATATAAGACACTCATTTATTACTTTATTTCTAGAGGTACAAATATTTTGTCAATGGCTTGGACAGGAATTGCATCTGCATTACTACCAAAAGGTATGACCAGTCATAGAACTTTTCGTTTACCTCTAGACTTAGATAATATTGAAAGTGTATTTTTAGAATTTGAAACTGAAAAAAAAAATTAAGGGAAGTTGATTTAATAATATGGGACAAGGCTTCTATGATTCCGAAAAAAGCTTTAGAAATCGTTGATAGAACGTTGAGAGACTTGTGTAATACAAAACTTTGCTTTGGTAATAAATTAATAGTATTAGGAGGAGATTTTCGACAAATCCTTTCAGTTTTAAAAAATGGTAATAGAACTATAATAATAGAAGAAACTATTAAATCATCATTTTTATGGAACTTCTTCATAATTTTAAGATTAAAAAATAATATCCGTTCTAGTAATAACGAATTTTCAAAATTATTGTTAAGAATTGGAGAAGGGGACATAGAAACATTGAATATTCCTAAATCCTGGATAACAGATGATGTCTGTACCAAAATATTTGGTAATTACTGCAACTGTTTTGACTATAACGTGATACTAACTTCACATAATGAATATACTTTTTTTTTAAACAATAAGATTTTAAGTAAATTACATACGAAAACTAAAACTTATTACAGCATCGATACTGCAACATATAAAGGTGTTGATAAATCAGATGATAAAATTTATATAAATTTTCCTATAGAAATGTTAAACAACATTCGTAAAAATTGCCACCTCATGAACGTAAATTAAAAATAGGTACAATACTAATGTTGATTCGAAATTTGAGTATATCAGACGAATTATGTAACGGTACACGATTGCAAATTACTAAATTACTGAAGTATAACGTAAAAGGTGAAATAGTAACAGGAAAAAAAATTGGTAATAAAGTTTTCTTTCCAAGAATTACATTAAATACTAAAAATACTTTATCATTACCTTTTATTTTGTATAAAAAACAATTCCCATTAGTTGTAGCATTTGCTATGACTGTAAATAAGTCTCAAGGTCAAAGTTTTGATAATGTGGGATTATACTTAAAAAAACTTTTTTATGTATAGGTAAAATTCATTAATTAATAATACATATCATGAATGTATATCGTGTTCATCTACTGTACCAATTTCAGCATTAATTTAAAACAAAATAGAAATGGACGTAAGTCTTCATGGTTTCATCAGGCTTTATAAGATGACTCATAAAGTGATGCAAAACTTTCATTGTTTATATTAATGATACTCTAAATTTAACTTAAATTTATGTACGTAAAAAGAAGAATTGTGTAATAACGGACTATGTAAGTGATGATGATATAATGATTATGCGCACCAATATATGTATATATATTATTTGGTTTTGAAATATTGTTAACTCCATATAAATTGGTTTTTTAACGTACTTAGTTGTATAAATAATGATGTTTTGCGCAAGAACCCCCTATGAATCAATTTATGACTCTAAATTTCTTCTTGACGATGAAATAAATCATGGCAATAAGACAGTTTTGTCCAGAGATAGGTAAAGACGGTATGATCACGGTCAGGTTCCAAAAAAGTAGTGTGGGGAGGTGGTGGGGGCTATGAAAAAATTCGTGGGGGTCAGTGGGAGGGCAATAGGGGGTAGGTGGGAGAATGTGGGATGTTTTGAGAAAAAATACTATACAATGTTTCCATGCGATTTGGTAGGAATGTGGTAATAGACTTTAACACATTGACAGGGCTGGAAAAATGCAACGTTACAAAATGCTAACAAAAAAACTCAGCCCACCAAAATCTTTATGCTCACAAAGAAACCAGGGAATCCAGTAAATCGAAATACAATTGATTGTATTTAAGTTTAGCTGATTATAGTATTGTGCAGTAATCTGTAACTATTTGATTAAATATTAAAACATTCATTGTTATTATCCTATGAAGCCATACGTGGTTGAACCCCCTGGCTTGAATAAAGACTTATACCATACTTCTATACTATTCATATAATATTTTGTGGGGGCTGTNGTTTTTGAGAAAAACTACGATATGTCAAAATAAGCAAGAAAATAACAGATTTTTACCTTATTTTGTGGGAGATTGTTGGAGGGGGGGGCGGTGGGGGGTTTGCGTGGAATGCCCCACTCAGTTAACTATATAATATAGGAAGATATATATACATATAGTTTTCAACCAATTAGATACAGAAAACAGACTCAGTACGGTGATCAATACAATTAAAATTGTAGCATTTTCTTAATCCTAAGGTTTTCTGCCTTTACATCATTTACATAATTTTCATACTTTACATAATTTACATAAACTAATTTAAATCACAGTCCCAATTTTCATTTACTAATTCTACAACCTTTTCACTTCTTTTACAAGAACTTCTAATACTCCATTTATCTTAATTTTTACTACATACATATGAATATACATTCAGCACTTGTTACAGTTTTCGGCCCTTTTTTTCTGATACAAATTACTTAATCTACCCCATATTTTTGCAATTTTACACGAGCGAACCTCCTTTCACATTTTTTGAACATCTAGCTTTCCATTCATTAGATTACATACCTTGTTTTACTTTAAAATTCTACATTCCTTTATTAAATGTTCTATACTTTCTTTTTTACAATTACACAATTCGCATAGCCTTTATCCTTTTCTAACCAATACCTATTTCCTTTATCCAGATTCCCACATCTGCTTTTGCCACATGACTTATACAAATTCCCCTGATTTGCTTGCTTAAATACTCCTCCCTTCCAATCCTCATAATATCCTTATACCTAGGGTTGTACTTTGAGTTATTAATTTTAGCTTCCGTTACCTGATTGCTTATATCACTCATACGCTCTCTTATCCTATCCTCTACTAATATGCCTTGACTTCTCCATACCTCTATTAATCTAACACTATACCCTAGATTGCTTAGAAATATATTCCTTTCTTTTTTTAACATCCCTCCTGTCTTGTTTTCATACGTTTACTTATGGCACAGTTTCGTGAGCCTGACCTCCCCCTGCTTGTAAATTTTTTCATTATACCTTATTGTTACTTTTCTAAAATGTACGCTTAGCTTTTCTAAACCTGTCTCTTTCAATAAGATGTATTTAAGCGTGCAGAAATCTAACCTTAAGACCGAACGGTAATAGTCCATTTAAATTCTTTCCAAATCTTTCCACTCTTTCCACACAAAGATTTCGACCCCGTAACTTATTGTACTCCTAACTAGATAATTAAACAGCATCCGTCTCCTCATAAAATATTTCTTACACAACCTTTCCCCTAATTCCCATATTTTCCTGACGGCAATAGTTCCCTTCCTTTTTAAGTCATTTATGTGATCAGAATAGTCCCCTTTTTTGTTAAATGTGAATCCTAAATACTCTAAGCTTTTTACCTCCTCTATTGTCCCCTCTTTGAATATCCATCCTTCTTCATTTACTTTCTCCTTGCTGTTAAAAACCATTACCTTTGATTTCTCAAAACTTATACATAAATCCCTTTCCCTGTTGAGTTTCCTTAACGTATCTGTCATATCCACTAGAGCTTCTTTGTTCAAGGCCAACAACACTATGTCATCTGCGTATGCTAGCGACCACACCCTTACCTTATTCATCAAAATTCCTCCTACATTCCTCTTTTTTAATATATTTTCTAACTCGGCAATTTATATACAAATTAGAGCCGGACTTAACAGACATCCCTGTCTGAAACCTGAAAAGTCCAAAATTCATCCGAAAGCCCGTCGTTACCCCGAATCCTTACCTTTGCCTCAGTGTATAATTCTTTGATTCTACTTATTAAATTTTTACTAAATCCCGTTCTGCTCAATATTACCCACAGTTTTTCCCTGTTCACCGTGTCAAATGCTGCTTTAAAGTCCACAAACAGTGCAAATACTTTATCTTACCCTCTTATCGAGTCTTTCCTTTGCACGACATGATTCAAAATGAAACTATTATTAAAAGTCAATCTACCTTTCTGAAACCCCGCCTGCCCCTCCGGTAACAACCTCTTTTCTTCCATTTCCGCTAACAGCTTCACTTTTAGAATCTCTATATACAACTTATAATCCGTAGGGAGCAAGGATATTCCTCTGTTGTTTTTTTGGTCATTACTGTCCCCCTTTTCATACAAGGGGACTACTACCGCTGTTTTCTAAGCTTCCGGGACCCTTTTCCCCCTCCATACCTTATTTAGTAACTCCCTCAACCCATCCTTAACTCCTGTCCTGGCGTAGATCCAAGCTTCGTTCGGTTTTCCGTCGTGTCCCGCTGCCGTTTTTCTTTTTAAATTCCTAATTGCCACCTCTACATCTGCGTTATTTATGCCCTCTTCCTCATCCCTATTAACTTGTTCGTTTTTCCATAAGCCTAACACATTTATCTCTTTTGCCTCCTAGAAGCTCCCTAAAATGTTCTTCCTATGCGTTCAATTTTATGTGATTGATAACATTCCCCCTTTTTTCTGAATGTATTGAGATATTTCCAAACGTCACTCTCGTACTGAATATTTATCAGCTGCTAGGCCTGTCTTTGTTTAAAATCTCTTTCCTTTTCCCCGCACATTTCTTTCCAATCTTTCCTGGCCTTAAAATATTCCTGTTTTTCTACCCACCCCTTTTTCCGCCTACTTAACAGCCTTTTTGCCTTCCTCTTTTTTATTTTTACAGTCTCTGTCCCACCAAATCCTGTAACCTAATTTATTTTCCCTGATAATTAACTCTGTTTTAATCATAGCATTCGTTACGTGCTCGTTTAGTTTCCTCCACAACTCCTCCGTTTCTCCTGTACTAACACCTATACTTTCTTCTGTTCCTACCTTGTATAATTCAATGCTTTCCTCCGTCCATGTATACACCTCTTTTTTGCTAATTCTTTGTTTTCTACCTTCGTTAGCTTCTTGGCCGTCTATAACCCCACCCCCTACTGATACTTGTAGCGGCATATGGTCCGACTCAATTCTATTTCCTACTTTAAATCCCTGAACAAACTCAAACATTTCTTCATTTGTTAACACATAATCAATCACCGATTTCCGCCTGGCACCTACGTATGTATATTCCCCCCTATCATTCCCCTTCATTCTTTAAAATCTACTTGTCCTATGATGAATGGTGTGCTGTACAATAACAGCGTCCAAAGCAGTATCTGCAATGGTTTGCAGGAATAATTGGTTATTACGTTAGCCAATTATATAAGAAAGTGGCACTATTTTTATTAAAACTACGACATATAGTATGAGATTTAGTAAAAGCGTTTATAAAAAAACAGAAATCAACCGATATGAATGGTCATAAATGGTATACTATACTATACTATATGGAATTTGATACCAGAGTCTTCAAAAATTTATCGGAATTATTTTTTAATTTTTTAAAATTGTTTATAAAAATATAGCTCTATTCTTATCAATATGACACTACACAGTTTAAAATTTAATACCACTGTTTCAAAAGGTTTATTTGCATTTGCTGTTACGTTAACTTCTTAAAAAAAATCTGGCTCTATTCTTATAAATAATACACTGTATAGTAAATGATTTTATACTAGATTTAATAAAGGTATTTTTAAAATTATTTTTATGTTGTAAGCCATTAATTTAAAAATCAAGCTTAATTTTGATGTATAAAAGACTGTATAGATACAAATAAATAACAAGAACATGAATACTAGCGCCGAAACCCTACTAAATTTTTTAATTTTCAGTTATTATTGCTGTGTTTGAAATATAATTTCAATTTTCAAGTATAAAATTTTTGCTAACTTGAAAAATTAAGAGTTACCAAAGACCGTCTGAAATTAATTTAAAGCTTTTTATACTGGAATAAGATTTCGCAGTACGTTCTCATTTATTTTAAATAATGTATAATTCAGTTTCAGCTTTAGAAAAAAAGTATATTCAATAACATTTGTGAGAGATCCAATAATCATTAGAAATTTAATTTTTAAGTTTCCCTTATAGAGGCACCAGTTATGTTATCTGGAAAGTAAATAATGAACTCCTTGACAAATTTCACCCTTATTAAATAATTAACAGGTTGATGCGTGACCAATATAGTTTGAAATTGTTATTCTGTAGTTTTGCTATTAATAATACATCATACGTGTGATTAAATTGCTCTGAAATTTGTTTTTTGATACTCTACGTGATTATGAAAATGGCAATGTAGTCCAAAAACAGTCACCACATTCTCTACTCCTTAGTAATTATCAATACGTCTAAAATAATATTTAATCATTATAGTGCAAAATGAAGTGCCCACTCGAAATATAAAAAGCTACAAGTAAGGAATGTTAAATGTTATTTACTAGCTTTTTAATGCCAAGACTAGCTTTTGCAAATCGTCCTTATTTTTTTGAAAAGTGTATGATCCAGTTTGAGCTCCAGGAAAAAAATTTTTTAATTTTATTTGCAAGAGATTAGTCAACCTTTATTAAGTTCGTGAGTGAATTCACCTCATACAGGCTGTATTATCTAGACCATAAATAGTGGACGCTTCAATGTATTTTATCCTTTTTGAATAATTTAATGTGCAGAAAAAGGACAAAGAATATTCACATTTGTTATTTTACAGTCTTGCAAATGATGATACATCATATGTACTTTCAGAGAACTCTAAATTTTGTTTTGATGCTCTAATTGTATGTGAGAAAGGTAAAGCAGATACCACATTGTGTTTATTAATCCTTACTTAGTTTACGGAGTCTAGAATAAAATAAAAAACTACAAGTTTAAACTGCAGAGCCTACTCAAAATTTCAAAATATAACAGCAAAAATGGAAAAGTTAAGTAATACCTTTTATACTGATAAAAACTGTCGTAATCTGTCTTGAATGTTTTGAAATAATGTATGTTTTGGTTCCTGAGCAACAAAAAGGATTTGGTATTGGTCTTGAGCAGAATTTTAAAAGAGTGCCCCCAAGTCGAGCAATTCGGGAACGATCAGTCAGACTAAAAAAAAGAATACTATTATGCATATGCTTCAGGCTCCATTCACCAGATGGCCGAGCTCCAAAGTCATAATGACGATTCATAGTACTATCCTCTTCTAGTCTGACCAATCATTTCCAAGTTTCTCGAGTAGGGGGCACTGTTTTAAAATTGCGCCCAAGGCCAATAGTGTTTCTAAGAAATTTATTAATCGCAATGCAATTAATTTCTTAGTTCATCTTATAAAGGCATTAGCTATGTTAACAAAAGAGCGCGCGGTGGCTTGGTCGGCTAGGTCGTGGATTGACACGCGGGAGACCGTAGTTCAATTCCCGGCCAGTGCGACATTGTCGGGCAAGTACCTCTGTGATTGTTCACATGTGCTTTTTCACCACGCAATGCTCCTCGAGGAGGGTTTAGGCTACCTTCTCGCAGCAAAAATTGCCTAATTCCCCCTACCCCCCTCCCAGTAATGGGAGGCCTCCCATCCCTTTCCGTGTCCCTTTCCCAAGTGCTAAGTGCCCATAGTAGTGCCCTTTTTAAAAAGGAGCCGGACGTAGAGCACTATAATATAAAAAAAAAAAAGCTATGTTTACAAGAAATAAAATAATTAACTTTTCGAAAAATAACACTTTTTGTGAAAAAATTTGCTAACTAATTTGTGTCAAACAAAATATAAGATTGTTATCCTATAGTTTTGCATGCAGTTAAACAATACATCTATAATGGGGACACTCTAAAAATTTTTTTTGGGATGCTCTACCATTATATAGAAACAGAAATACAATTATTGTACCTTATTTCTTAATCCTTGATAATTATTGTAAAGTCACAAATAAAGATAAATTATTCTAGTTCAAAAAGTGTGCCTACTAGAAACATAAGAAATTGATGAACAAATAATGTTAAAACAAAATGAAAAGCCTTTTTATGTCAAGACTGGCTTTTCGAATCATTGTTATCCTTTTTACATAGTGTATGATCTAGTTCAAGCTTAAGAGAAAAAGTATTCGTAAAACACTTTGCGACATATTTTCAAACTATTATGAAAACCGTGAATGAGTACGCCTTATAGAGGCGTTAGCCTCTAAAAATGGTTTTGCAGTATTTAAAGTACAACCTTAACATTCATCTTACTATGACAAAACACAAAAAAAATTTTTAAACAATCGACGATGTGAAACTTTGTCTAACATAAAAGTTAATTAGCGAAGATTATGGGAAATATATCTTAAAGATTATTATAACCAGACTAATTTTAATTAAAGCATCACTTATCATTTTCGGAAAGTGTATGATCTAGTTTAAACTTAAGAAATGAATTATCTCTTGTAGTTTACGCAAGGCATTTGTTAACGGTAACAAAGATCAAGAGTGCGTTTGCATCATCTGCATTATCTAGAAACTAAAGGGTCCAAGCATTTAATAATACAAACTTTTTTCACAATATCGCAAAGAAATATTTAAAAAACAACATTTATATCTGTCACACAGTTTATTGCAAATGACTGTACAATTTACTTATAAAAAGTTCCCTCCTAATTATTTTTAATGCTTAAATAACGTATAAAAACGGTTGTGCATGAAATTAACTGCATTCTTTAATATTTGCTAATTATAACGAAGCAGAGGAAAAATTAAACAGTTAACGATGTACATCTTCATATAATATTTAAATGTAAGATAAAAGAGCAAATTAAATAAATTTCAAACGTTTTTAAAGCGAGACTAGCAATTGTAAGTCGTCCTTACCTTTTCTGAAAAGTGTATGATCCAGTTTCAACTGAAAAATAAGAATTTCTAATAGCATGTGTGATATAGTTATCTAAAAGAAAACGATACATAATTTGAACGATTTTATTTTAACTAAATATTATATAGTGAAAAATTTGACAAAAACAACTTAAATTTGTCACCCTCTTGTTTTGCAACTGACTATAAATCATACGTATGATTAAAACGAGAATAATTAACTTATCTAGAGATAGTTAGAACCTTCACCGTATATAGACATTAGCTAAGTTATTTACAAAGTAAATAATGCACTCATTTACAATTATGATTTTGTTTTGCAAATAATATATTATTTATATAATTAGTCTACTTCTAAATTTCTTTAATACCTTAACAATAAATAAAACTGGTTATGCATTAACCATACAGAATTATTTAATTCGTAGTAATTATTAAGCAGAACAAAGACTCATTTTCTTAGCGCTAGACGATGCTTAACACTGTCAAATATAGAAAGTACATCTTAAGTCTTGTTATAACAGGACTAGCTTTCGAAAGCTGTTCCAATCCTCTTTAAAAAGTGTATGATCCAGCTTAAGCTTAAAAGAAAAAGTAGTTATAATCGTATTCGCAAGAGGTTTATTACTTCTAATAGAGATCGTAAGAATATTTAACTTATCGAGGCATAAACTGCGTTTTTTAGCAGGAAGACATAGAAGATATAAATATCTAATTGCATCTTTTTCGAAAATTATATGGTCAAACAGGTAATAATTACAATTCATGTTTGTAAGCCCGTTGTTTCACAAATAATTATTTACCGTACGTATGATTGTACCGCTTTTTATTTTTTTTATTTTTATTTTTCAATACTATGACAGTATATACGATAAGTAAACTCGTAATCCATATGAATTTACAAGTTGGGACGATGTGATATTAATCTGAACCCTTTTTCAATCAGACTAGCGTTAGAAAATCGTCTTTATCTTTTTTGAATAGTGTATGATTTAATTTTAGCTTGAAAGAAAAAGTATTTGTAATTGTTTATGTCACACGTTTTTTGAGCGTAATTAAGATCGTAAGGAAATTCACCTTACAGAGGCAGGTTACGTTAACTTCTTAAAAAAAACTAAAGGCTATTCTTATAAATAATACACTGTATAGTAAATGATTTTATACTAGATTTAATAAAGGTATTTTTAAAATTATTTTTATGTTGTAAGCCATTAATTTAAAAATCAAGCTTAATTTTGATGTATAAAAGACTGTATAGATACAAATAAATAACAAGAACATGAATACTAGCGCCGAAACCCTACTAAATTTTTTAATTTTCAGTTATTATTGCTGTGTTTGAAATATAATTTCAATTTTCAAGTATAAAATTTTTGCTAACTTGAAAAATTAAGAGTTACCAAAGACCGTCTGAAATTAATTTAAAGCTTTTTATACTGGAATAAGATTTCGCAGTACGTTCTCATTTATTTTAAATAATGTATAATTCAGTTTCAGCTTTAGAAAAAAAGTATATTCAATAACATTTGTGAGAGATCCAATAATCATTAGAAATTTAATTTTTAAGTTTCCCTTATAGAGGCACCAGTTATGTTATCTGGAAAGTAAATAATGAACTCCTTGACAAATTTCACCCTTATTAAATAATTAACAGGTTGATGCGTGACCAATATAGTTTGAAATTGTTATTCTGTAGTTTTGCTATTAATAATACATCATACGTGTGATTAAATTGCTCTGAAATTTGTTTTTTGATACTCTACGTGATTATGAAAATGGCAATGTAGTCCAAAAACAGTCACCACATTCTCTACTCCTTAGTAATTATCAATACGTCTAAAATAATATTTAATCATTATAGTGCAAAATGAAGTGCCCACTCGAAATATAAAAAGCTACAAGTAAGGAATGTTAAATGTTATTTACTAGCTTTTTAATGCCAAGACTAGCTTTTGCAAATCGTCCTTATTTTTTTGAAAAGTGTATGATCCAGTTTGAGCTCCAGGAAAAAAATTTTTTAATTTTATTTGCAAGAGATTAGTCAACCTTTATTAAGTTCGTGAGTGAATTCACCTCATACAGGCTGTATTATCTAGACCATAAATAGTGGACGCTTCAATGTATTTTATCCTTTTTGAATAATTTAATGTGCAGAAAAAGGACAAAGAATATTCACATTTGTTATTTTACAGTCTTGCAAATGATGATACATCATATGTACTTTCAGAGAACTCTAAATTTTGTTTTGATGCTCTAATTGTATGTGAGAAAGGTAAAGCAGATACCACATTGTGTTTATTAATCCTTACTTAGTTTACGGAGTCTAGAATAAAATAAAAAACTACAAGTTTAAACTGCAGAGCCTACTCAAAATTTCAAAATATAACAGCAAAAATGGAAAAGTTAAGTAATACCTTTTATACTGATAAAAACTGTCGTAATCTGTCTTGAATGTTTTGAAATAATGTATGTTTTGGTTCCTGAGCAACAAAAAGGATTTGGTATTGGTCTTGAGCAGAATTTTAAAAGAGTGCCCCCAAGTCGAGCAATTCGGGAACGATCAGTCAGACTAAAAAAAAGAATACTATTATGCATATGCTTCAGGCTCCATTCACCAGATGGCCGAGCTCCAAAGTCATAATGACGATTCATAGTACTATCCTCTTCTAGTCTGACCAATCATTTCCAAGTTTCTCGAGTAGGGGGCACTGTTTTAAAATTGCGCCCAAGGCCAATAGTGTTTCTAAGAAATTTATTAATCGCAATGCAATTAATTTCTTAGTTCATCTTATAAAGGCATTAGCTATGTTAACAAAAGAGCGCGCGGTGGCTTGGTCGGCTAGGTCGTGGATTGACACGCGGGAGACCGTAGTTCAATTCCCGGCCAGTGCGACATTGTCGGGCAAGTACCTCTGTGATTGTTCACATGTGCTTTTTCACCACGCAATGCTCCTCGAGGAGGGTTTAGGCTACCTTCTCGCAGCAAAAATTGCCTAATTCCCCCTACCCCCCTCCCAGTAATGGGAGGCCTCCCATCCCTTTCCGTGTCCCTTTCCCAAGTGCTAAGTGCCCATAGTAGTGCCCTTTTTAAAAAGGAGCCGGACGTAGAGCACTATAATATAAAAAAAAAAAAGCTATGTTTACAAGAAATAAAATAATTAACTTTTCGAAAAATAACACTTTTTGTGAAAAAATTTGCTAACTAATTTGTGTCAAACAAAATATAAGATTGTTATCCTATAGTTTTGCATGCAGTTAAACAATACATCTATAATGGGGACACTCTAAAAATTTTTTTTGGGATGCTCTACCATTATATAGAAACAGAAATACAATTATTGTACCTTATTTCTTAATCCTTGATAATTATTGTAAAGTCACAAATAAAGATAAATTATTCTAGTTCAAAAAGTGTGCCTACTAGAAACATAAGAAATTGATGAACAAATAATGTTAAAACAAAATGAAAAGCCTTTTTATGTCAAGACTGGCTTTTCGAATCATTGTTATCCTTTTTACATAGTGTATGATCTAGTTCAAGCTTAAGAGAAAAAGTATTCGTAAAACACTTTGCGACATATTTTCAAACTATTATGAAAACCGTGAATGAGTACGCCTTATAGAGGCGTTAGCCTCTAAAAATGGTTTTGCAGTATTTAAAGTACAACCTTAACATTCATCTTACTATGACAAAACACAAAAAAAATTTTTAAACAATCGACGATGTGAAACTTTGTCTAACATAAAAGTTAATTAGCGAAGATTATGGGAAATATATCTTAAAGATTATTATAACCAGACTAATTTTAATTAAAGCATCACTTATCATTTTCGGAAAGTGTATGATCTAGTTTAAACTTAAGAAATGAATTATCTCTTGTAGTTTACGCAAGGCATTTGTTAACGGTAACAAAGATCAAGAGTGCGTTTGCATCATCTGCATTATCTAGAAACTAAAGGGTCCAAGCATTTAATAATACAAACTTTTTTCACAATATCGCAAAGAAATATTTAAAAAACAACATTTATATCTGTCACACAGTTTATTGCAAATGACTGTACAATTTACTTATAAAAAGTTCCCTCCTAATTATTTTTAATGCTTAAATAACGTATAAAAACGGTTGTGCATGAAATTAACTGCATTCTTTAATATTTGCTAATTATAACGAAGCAGAGGAAAAATTAAACAGTTAACGATGTACATCTTCATATAATATTTAAATGTAAGATAAAAGAGCAAATTAAATAAATTTCAAACGTTTTTAAAGCGAGACTAGCAATTGTAAGTCGTCCTTACCTTTTCTGAAAAGTGTATGATCCAGTTTCAACTGAAAAATAAGAATTTCTAATAGCATGTGTGATATAGTTATCTAAAAGAAAACGATACATAATTTGAACGATTTTATTTTAACTAAATATTATATAGTGAAAAATTTGACAAAAACAACTTAAATTTGTCACCCTCTTGTTTTGCAACTGACTATAAATCATACGTATGATTAAAACGAGAATAATTAACTTATCTAGAGATAGTTAGAACCTTCACCGTATATAGACATTAGCTAAGTTATTTACAAAGTAAATAATGCACTCATTTACAATTATGATTTTGTTTTGCAAATAATATATTATTTATATAATTAGTCTACTTCTAAATTTCTTTAATACCTTAACAATAAATAAAACTGGTTATGCATTAACCATACAGAATTATTTAATTCGTAGTAATTATTAAGCAGAACAAAGACTCATTTTCTTAGCGCTAGACGATGCTTAACACTGTCAAATATAGAAAGTACATCTTAAGTCTTGTTATAACAGGACTAGCTTTCGAAAGCTGTTCCAATCCTCTTTAAAAAGTGTATGATCCAGCTTAAGCTTAAAAGAAAAAGTAGTTATAATCGTATTCGCAAGAGGTTTATTACTTCTAATAGAGATCGTAAGAATATTTAACTTATCGAGGCATAAACTGCGTTTTTTAGCAGGAAGACATAGAAGATATAAATATCTAATTGCATCTTTTTCGAAAATTATATGGTCAAACAGGTAATAATTACAATTCATGTTTGTAAGCCCGTTGTTTCACAAATAATTATTTACCGTACGTATGATTGTACCGCTTTTTATTTTTTTTATTTTTATTTTTCAATACTATGACAGTATATACGATAAGTAAACTCGTAATCCATATGAATTTACAAGTTGGGACGATGTGATATTAATCTGAACCCTTTTTCAATCAGACTAGCGTTAGAAAATCGTCTTTATCTTTTTTGAATAGTGTATGATTTAATTTTAGCTTGAAAGAAAAAGTATTTGTAATTGTTTATGTCACACGTTTTTTGAGCGTAATTAAGATCGTAAGGAAATTCACCTTACAGAGGCAGCAGCTGCATTTTCTAAAAATAAAACATGCGTTACACTTGTGATTCTTTCTGTTCCAAAGATAATGCTCTAAATAACTTTACAACCAAAAAAGCTTGCAAATCGTTCTTATCACCTAAAAATAGTGCATAATCTGGTTTAACCTTAAGAAAAAAATTTAATTCTCATAGTATTTGTAAGAGATTTAATAACAGTAATGAAGATCTTGAGTAAGTTTGGCTTAAAAAGGCATTTACCATTACGTTTACGACCAAAAAATGCACAAATTTAATAATACTTTCTTGTATGACAATTTGACGGATAAACAAGTCTAAAAAAACATATCTATTTCCATATTGTTTTGTTAACAAAACATAATATGTACAATCAATCTGCTTCTTAATTTTTTTCAATACTTAAAAAATATACTAATCTTAAGGTAAATCATCATAACACTTGCTCCATAGTCGTATCATCAAGAATGAGACAGTATACAAAGTGGTAATTTATGTACTTTTTAAAATAAATTATTCACTTTTCCAAAAGGATTGAGACGACTGGAATACAAAAATGTAAAAAAAAAAAGATGATACCTAATTCTTCTTTTTTATGTTTCAAATTTCTTATGTATTATGAAATGACTCTTCCTGTTTCTAGTGAAAGTATTAATAAATTTTAAAATTCCTAATATATAACACTAGTTGGAGATTCTAAGTTGTTTCGTTACCAATTTTGATTTACTATTTTTAGAAAAAAAAAAAAAAAATCGTGTGTTGTTTTTTTAGAAAATGCTGTTTCTGCCACTAGATGGTTAAATTTTCTACTATTTCCATGACGGTTAAAATAGCTTTTGCATATAGTATGACAAATGAAATTTCTTTCATGCTTAAACTGGATTATAAACTTCTAAAAATCGTTAGGGATAATTTATAATTTCTAGTCTGGTAATAGAAAAATTGATATTTGGTTTTTATTGTCCTTTCTCATTGGTTTCCATTTTCTTATAAGCTTACTTTTTGCACATTCTATCAAAAATTTAGTAATAAAAAGGGTTTCTAAGTAAACGTATGATGTATAATTTTCTGCAAGCATTAGACAACAATATAGAAGTGACCTGACTTTACATAAATTGTATAGTTATGTGCAACACAATAAGTTGATTACTGTAAGTTATGTTTGGAACCAATTTTCGTCCGGTATTTTATTTTCAGAGAAGATAAAATAAGTAAAATTGTGTACATTTTTTTCCAGAATATGCCTTTTCTGCCTCCACAAACTTAATTTTCTCACGATTCTCATGACAGTCTAAATAGATTGTGCTTATAGTATAGCAAATTAGTATTCTTGTATGCTTAAACTGGCTCATACACTTTTCGAAATCATTAAGGATAATTAACAAATCCTAGTGTGGTAAAAAGACAAATTGAGATTAGGTTTTTATCGTCCTTACTTACTTTTTTTTATTTTTTCAAGTTTTTCTTTTGTACATTCTATTAAAGTGCTTAATAATAAAAAAGGATCTAATTAAACTTATGATGTATAATCATTTGTCAATATTAGGAAGAAAAACAAGAAGTAAACTGACTATACGTAAATTATATAACTATATGCAACATAACGAGTTTATGATTGTAAGTTATATTCGGTACCTATTTTGTCCTGTTTGTTTGTTGTAAAGCAGATAAAGTAAGTAAAATTGTTCATGTTTTTCTTCTACAAAATGTTGTTTCTGCCTTTATTATGTTAGTTTTTTTGCGATCTCCGTGCATGAAGAAGGCAATATATATATTTCCTGGCCTTAAAAANGTACAAATATATGCTTACAATATTAATGACTGTTACAAAAAATCTATATCAAGAAGTTTTTTAAATACTTCTTCATTCTTATTTTTATTAAATCATACACTTTTTTAAATAATCAAGACGACCAAAATACGGGAATGTGTATATAAAAAGCATCATGATTGATTTCGTATATTTCATGTTTTGAATTTCTTATGTTATACGAAGTTACTTGGCCTGTTGCCATTAAATGACTTAAGAAATTAAAAAAAAATCTTATAATTTATGTCATATAATCATACGTATTACAACTAGTTAGAGTTTCTAAAGTGTATTCGGTACCTTTTTTGCTTTTTTGTTTTTGGAAAAAACATAAAAAGTAAAGTTGTGTGTGATTTTTTTCTAGAAAATGCTGTTTTTGCCTTTACAAGGTTATCTTACTTACGATCCTCATGGTGGTTCAAAAAGTTAATGCAAATAGTATAACAATTTTACTTTCAAGCTGTACTGGATCATACACTTTTTAAAATTAATAAGGATAATCAAAAAATGCTAGTCTGGTAATAAGAAAAATTGAAATTAGGTTTGCATTGTCTTTTCTTATTATTTTGTCTGTCATAGTTTCTTTATCGTACATTCTATTTAAGTTTGAAAAAAAAGGATTCTCATTAGTTGTATGATTTGTAGTTGTTTGTCTTATAATAAGGTAGTGAATATCAGCTGGGTTTGTCTCGTTTTTTATCATAATATTTTGAGGAAAGGTAAAATCACTAAAATAGTGCTTGTGGTTCTCCTGTTGAAGGCAGCTTACGCCTCTATAAGCTTAATTTTCTGACAGTCCTAATTTCTATTCCTAAATTTTTTGCAAATAGTATTACGAATATTATTTCTCTTAAACTTAAGCTGGATAATTATTGTTATTTTTTGTTTTCTTGAGTTAGTTATCTTATATATTGTAAGAGACCTAACAAATGGAAAGTTTCTGAGAATTTGGTGGTAACGTAAGTAACAAGGTAATCTTATATTTGTAATCCAGTTGCTCCGATTAATAATTAAATAACTCACAAATGATTTCACTTGTTACTTTTTTTTCTAAATGATTTAATGATTTATAAAAACGGTTATGCACTTACTGTACTAAAAGTCTTACTCCATAGCCATTATTACAAGATACAAACAAAATTTTGAAAACGTTTGACGATGAATACTTTTATATGATTATAAAATTGACGATCAAGGACTCTGGGAAATGAATCTTAAGAATTTTGCTAACAAGACTAGCGTTTCAAAATCGTCCTCATCCATTTTGAATATTGTATGACCTGATTTAAGCTTAAGAAAAAAAGTAATTAAATTTTACTAGTAATAGGAATCGTATTGAAATTTACCTAATAGAGGCATAAGCTACGTTTTTTGAAAGAAAAACATACAGAGTCATTCTTTTTTACCATGAAAGTTATACGCTAAGGTAAATTAGAAATAAAAACAATATTTCTCTCCCTGTTCATTCGAAATAATCATGGTTTATACGTATGACTAAAACACTGTCATTTACCAATACTTTGACAGTATATGCAATTAGTAACTTAAGAAAAAAAAAAAAAAAAAATTACATGCTCAGGCTATTGGAAATTAATTTTATCCTTCTTTAATGGACTAACGCTTCGATCTTTCCTCATCTATTTTAAAAAGTGTAAATTCTAGTTTAAGCATAAGAAAAAAAGTATTTGTAAGGGATTTGTCAACCAGTTTGGCGATTGTAAGAAAATTCTCCTTTGGAGAGGCATGAGTTATGCTTTCTAGAAAAAAAACATATACGATTTCACTTCATTCATTGCTTCGAAATAGAATATGCTGAAGGAGGTGGAAAATACGAGTCATATTCGTAATTCTGTATAAAAATGGTCAAGTTTTTATTTTATGAGCACAGCGTACTTTTTGTATGTTACTCGTAGTATAATACTGTCTAATACTCTTACTTTAACAAAATCGAACGAAGTAATATTAACTTTTAACTGGTATTTCATGCAAACCTCACATCAACTACATTAGTGCCTTGCTATGTTGTGAGTACATGGAAATGTTAAGGCATCATTTCAATCGATTTATTGTGAGGTTTATGTACAATAGCCGTCAAAAGTCAATATAACTTAGTTTGATTTTTTTTAATTATAAGTACTAGACAGTATTATACTACGATTGCAATACAAAAAGTACGCTGCGCTCAAGAAAAAAAAACTTGACCGTCTACATATTTTGATTTCGGAAATTTGTAAGGCTAACGATTTATAAGAAAGAATACTTTTCAATGCCAGTATATAAAGGTATCCGAAATTCCTTAAAAAATATTAATTTAATACATATAACGTACCTAACATTTCAGTTTTGTTAAAAGGTTTATTATTATTTTGACAGTGTATGCGACCAGTAACTTAAAAAAAAAAACAAAAATTTAATGCAAGGACTATCGAAAATTAATCTTATCCTTTTTTAATAAACAAGTGCTTTAAACCGTCCTCATCTGTTTAAAAAAGGGTGAGATCGAGTTTGAGCATAAGAAAAAAAGTGTGTACAAGTGATTTGTCAACCAATTTGGAGATTGCCAGAAAATTCATCTTTGGAGAGGTAAAAGTTGTAAATTTCTAGACAAAAAGCATACACGATTGTAATAATTTCATTCCTTCCATATATAATATACTGAGGAAGGTGGCAAACACAAGTTATATTCGTAATTCTGTTGATTCACAAATAATTTTGCACCACACGTATTATAACATCACTTCCCATTTTTTAGGTCTCTAACAATATATAAGATAACTAACTCAAAAAAACAAAAAATGACAATAATTATCCAGCTTAAGATTGAGAAAAATAATATTCGTAATACTATTTGCAAAAAATTTAGGAATGGGAATTAGGACTGTCAGAACAATTAGTAACTTAAGTACTTAGTACAAAATACAAAAAAAAATTTTTTTTTTTACCACATTAGGATTTGTTAATTATCCTTAATCATTTCGAAAAGTGTATGAGCCAGTTTAAGCATACAAGAATACTAATTTGCTATACTATAAGCACAATCTATTTAGACTGTCGTGAGAATTGTGAGAAAATTAAGTTTGTGGAGGCAGAAAAGGCATATTCTGGAAAAAAATGTACACAATTTTACTTATTTTATCTTCTCTGAAAATAAAATACCGGACGAAAATTGGTTCCAAACATAACTTACAGTAATCAACTTATTGTGTTGCACATAACTATACAATTTATGTAAAGTCAGGTCACTTCTATATTGTTTTCTAATGCTTGCAGAAAATAATACATCATACGTTTACTTAGAAACTCTTTTTATTACTAAATTTTTGATAGAATGTGCAAAAAGTAAGCTTATAAGAAAATGGAAACCAATGAGAAAGGACAATAAAAACCAAATATCAATTTTTCTATTACCAGACTAGAAATTATAAATTATCCCTAACGATTTTTAGAAGTTTATAATCCAGTTTAAGCATGAAAGAAATTTCATTTGTCATACTATATGCAAAAGCTATTTTAACCGTCATGGAAATAGTAGAAAATTTAACCATCTAGTGGCAGANATTTTTTTTTTTTTTTTCTAAAAATAGTAAATCAAAATTGGTAACGAAACAACTTAGAATCTTCAACTAGTGTTTTATATTAGGAATTTTAAAATTTATTAATACTTTCAGTAGAAACAGGAAGAGTCACTTCATAATACATAAGAAATTTGAAACATAAAAAAGAAGAATTAGATATCACTTTTTTTTTATTTACATTTTTGTATTCCGGTCATCTCAATCCTTTCAGGAAAGTAAATAATTTAATAAGGATAAAAAAAAAGTATTTGAAAAACTTTTTGTTATAGTTTCATTAACCGTTATTAAGAACGTGAGTATATATACCGCTTTTCACATATATATATACGGAAATCGTAAAGAAACTAACCTTGTAGAAACTGAAACAACATTTTCTAGTAAGAAAACATGAACGATTATTCTCGTTATATACTTCACAACACAATAATACATTAAAAAAGGTACTTGCAATCATAAACAAGCCATGTGTCTTATAGTTATACATTTAATGTATAGTTAGTTGACTTTTCGTTTTTTTCACTAATGCTTGCAAACGATAAGAAATCATACGCTTGATTAGAACCCTTTTTATTATTTGATATTTAGATAGAATGTACGAAGAGTGAGCTTGAAAAATGTAAAAAGTCATAAGGAAAGACGATAGAAATCTAATTTCAGATGTTTCTTTTTACCAGACTACCATCTATAAGTTATCCTTATCAATTCTGAAAAGGATATAATCCAGTTTAAGGATACGAAAAAAATTTATTACACTATTAGCACGAGCTTTGTCAACTTTTATGGGGATCGTGAGCTAATCAACCTTGTAGTGGCTGAAGCAAAAATTTTAGTGGAACAACACTCACGATCTTTCTTATTTTATCTTTTAAAAAAATAATGGAGCAAAGTATATAACGAATACCACTTAGAATCTCCAACTAGTGTTACATGTTTTTTATTGTACATCATAAGTATTATGAGACTTTTGTAGTTTTTAGTACTTTTATTAAAAACAGGATTTAACAAGTAACTGCGTTAGACATTAAAAATTTAAAACAACAAATATAAGAAATTGCTCATAAACATTTTAATATTCACATTTCCGTATTCTGGTCGTTTTAATCATTTTGAAAAAGTGTATCATAAAATAATATGAAAAAAGAAAAAGTATTCGAAAAACTTTTTGTTATAGTTTTTTTCAACCCTATGAAAGGCAGGAGTTTATATATACAAGTTCTTCTACATATACGGATATAGCAAGCAAATTCACTTTGTATAGAATGAAACAACATTTTATTAAAAAAAGCATTAATGATTTTACTTATTTTATTTTTTCCACAATACAATAATAAAACAAAATAGATACCAAATATAACTTACAAATATCAACTTGTCGTACTGCATATAGTTATACAATTCATGTGTAATCAGTTTTCTTCTATTTTCCCTAATTCTACCGAATGAGTATACATTATAAGTTTGATAAGAACCCTTTCTATTATTTACTACTTTTGTAGAATGTTCGAGAAAAAAACTTGTATTGAATTAAAAATAAAAAGGACGGACGATGAAAACCTAATCGCAATTTTTTTTACCATACTAGCTTATGCAAATCATTATTAATGATTCTGAAAAGTATATGATCCAGGTTAAGCATACCAGAAAACTTTTTCATTATACTTTTAGTACAAGCGATTTCAAAAGTATTATTGATCGTGAGAAAATTAATTTTATAAAGGTAGAGACAAAATTTTCTGGAGAAATAACACACACGACTTGACTAATTTCATTTTGTCTAAAAACATGATAATAGAAGAAAATAGGTTGCAAATATAACGTACAGTCATTAACTTGTTGTGTTACACATGATTATACAATTTATTTAAAGTCAGATCACTTCTAAGTTTTTTTGTAATGCTTGCAAATGGTTATACTTCATATGTTTAATTAGAACCTGTTCTATTTTTCAAGAATTTTGATACAATAAGTAGTACAAAGTGAACTTAAGGAACATAAAAAATGACAAGAATGGTTAATGGAAACATAATTTTAATTTTCTTTATTACCATACAAGCATTTGTTAGTTATACTTAACAATCTTGAAAAGTGTATAAGCCAGTTTAGGCATATAAGAAAACTAATTTGTTATACTTCAAGCGCCAAATTTCTTAATCGTTATTAGGATCATGAAAAAATTAACTTTGTGTAGGCAGAAACAGCATTATCTGAAAGAAAAACCTACACGATTTCGCTTATTTCATCTTCTCTGAAAATAAAATTATAAAAGAAAATAGGTTCCTCATATAACTTATAATCATTAACTCAATATGTTGCATATGGTTATATCATTTATATGTAGTCAGTTTGCCTCTCATTTTCTCTCCTAATGCTGGCAAATGATTATACATTATGAGTTTAATAAAAACCCTATCTATTATTCAATACTTTTGTCGAATATGTGAAAAAGAACTTGTGTAAAGTAAAACATAAAGAGAAAGGACAATGTTATCTTTAACTTATTCTTTTTGTTTACCATACTAGCATGTGTAAATTATTGTTAACAATTCTAAAGGTGTTTGATCCAGTTTAAGCATACCAGATAACATAATAATTAAACCATTAGCCAGAGCGTTTTCAAAAGTTATGATGGTCATGAAAAAATAAACTTTACGGTGGCAGAATCAGCTTTTTCTGGAGAAATAACGTACATAATTTTTTTTTTTTTTTTGTCTGAAAAAAATGATAATAGAACAAAATATGTACTGAATATAACTTACAGTCAATGACTCATTGTGTTGCACATCATAATATAATTAATGTAAAGTCAGGTCACTTCTGATTTTTTTTCTATCGCTTGCAAATAATTATACATCATAAGTTCAATTAGAACCCGTTGTATCGCTAAAATTTTGATTGAGTGTGCGAAAAATGAGCTTGTAAAACACGAAAAATAATAAGATAGAACGATAAAAACCTGATTTTAACTTTCCTTATTATCAAACTAGCAATTGTTAATTTTACTTAAGAATTCTAAAAAGTGTATGAGCCAGTTTAAGCATATAAGAAAACTTATGTGTTATACTGTAAGCGCGAGCTTTTGCAACCGTTATTAAGATCATGAAAAAAGTAATTTTATGAAGGCAGAAACAGTTTTTTTTGAAAAAATAATATACACGACTTTAAAAATTTTATTTTGTCTGTAAACAAAGTAAAAAGAAAAAAAGTAGGTTCTGAATATAATTCACAATTATCAACTTGTTTTGTTGCACATAATTGTACAATTTATAAAACGTTAAGTCACTTTTCATTTTTCTTTTAATTTTTGCAAATAGTTATACTTGATGAGTTTTATTAGAGTCCCTTTTATTTCTAGAATTTTAAAAAATGGTTTCGAGAAGTAAGCTTGTAAAACATTTTAAAAAAATAAGAAAGGACGATAGAAACCTAATTTTCACTTTTCTTATTACAATGCAAGAATTTTTAAATTATTTTGATCGATTTTGAAAAGTGTATAATCAAGTTGAGGAATAAAAAAAATTCATTTTGTATAATAATGCAAGAGCTATTTTAACCATTTGGGGTATCCTTATAGATTTAACCTTGTAGTGGCGGAAACAGCATTTTTCAACTGAGTAACACACATGCTTTTACTTTTTTTTTTTTTTTTTTTTTTTTTTTAAAAATGATAGATCAAAATAGGTAACGAAAACAACTCAGAATTACCAACTAGTTTAACGTATGATTAAATATTACACGTATCATGAGTATTTTCTAATCTTTTAATACTTTTGCTAGAAAAACAGGACAAGTAACTTTGTAACGTATAAGAAATTCAAAACATAAAATATGAGATGAAAGAGAAAAAGTATATAAAAATTTTTTTGTGACAGTTTTCATCAATTGGTTATCAACCGTTGAGAATATGAGTATATGTATATAGCCTTCTATATATACGGTGGTCCTAAAGACTTTAGATTTGTAGAGGCAGAAACAATATTTTCTGGGAGAAACGTACACGATTTTACTTATTTTATTTTTTCCACAACACAGTAATAGAACGAAATAGGTACTGAATATATCTTACAATCATCAACTCGTTATGAATAGTCATACGATTCAATTATGTTGCATATAGTTATACAATTTACCTATAGTTAGTTTACTTTTCATTTTTTTTCTAATGCTTGAAAGCGATAATACACTATGAGTTTTATTAGAAGTCCTTTCAGCATTTAATATTTTAATTAAATATGCAAAGAGTAAGAACGTAAAACATAAGAAAAAATAAGAAAGGACGATGAAAATCTAATTTTAATTTTTTTTATTACTATACTAGCATTTCTGAATCATCCTTAATAATTTCGAAAAAAATAAAATCCAGTTTAAGCATAAAAAAAGTCATTTGAGATGGCATGTGCAGGTGCCTTTCTAACCGTTGTAGAGATCATAAAAAGTTTAACCTTCTTGTGGTAGAAACAGTATTTCCTTAAAGAACAACACACATGATTTTACTTATACAGTCTCTTCTAAAAATAATAGAGCAAATTGGGTAACGGAAACAATTTTAAATCTTACAGTAGTGTAACGTATAATTATACATTATTTGTAAAATAATATTCTTATAATTTTTGAATACTTTCACTAGAAACAGGACAAATTAATTCATACATAAAGAATTTAATACATAAAATACAAAAAATTTATCATTATCCTTTTTATATTAACATTTTGATATTTTGGTCCTGTTAATTCTTTTAAAAAAGTGTACAATTCAATTAGTATGATATAATTGATTTCTCTTTATTTATTTTTTCTACAACGCGATAATAGAACAAAATATGTACTGAATATAACTTGCAGTCAATGACTCAGTATGTTGCATATAGTTATACAATTTAACTATAATCAGTTCACTTCTCATTTTTTTTACTAATGCTTCAAATGACAATACATCTTGAGTTTGGTTGGAACCTTTTTCATTGTTGAATATTTTATTAGAATGTACGGAGAGTAAGCTCGTAAAAAATGAATACTAACATGAAAGGACGATAAAATCATAATCTAAAATTATTTTTTACTAGACTAGCATTTTTAAATCATCCTTAACGTTTTTAAAAAATGTATAATTCAGTTTAGGCATACAATAAAACTTATTTGTCATTATATAAGCACGAGCTTCTTTCACAGTTATGGGGATCGTGAGAAAATTAAATTTATAAAGGCAGAAACCACATTTTTTTAAAGAAAAACATACACGATTATATTTATTCTATATTCTTTACAAAAAAAATAATATAAGAAAATAGATTTCGAATATAACATACAATCATCAACTCGTTATGTGGCACGTAATTACACAATTTATGTTAAGTCAGGTCACTTCTATCTTTTTTTCTAATGCTTGCACATGATCACAATTTATAAGTTTAATAAGAACTTCTTTGATCACTAGAATTTGGATAAAATGTGCAAAAACTAGCGCGTGTAACGTAAAAAAAAATTTAAAAAGTCGATGAGAACCTAACTATAATTTTTCGTGTTACCAGACTAGCATTTTTAAATCGTTTGAAACAACTTTGAAAAGTGTATAATCCAGTTACAGCATACAAAAAAAATTTATTTGTTATACTATTAACACGAGCTTTGTCAACTTTTATGATAATCGTGTAAAAATCAACCTTGTGGTGACAGGAGCAACATTTTTAGAAGAATAACACTCACGATTTTTGTATTTAATCTTTTAAAAAATAATAGAGCCAAATTTAAAGCGGATACCACTTATAATCTCCTATTAGTGTTACGTGTAAACATACATCATAAGTATTATAAACTTCTTTTTAATTTTAATACTTTTATTCCAAACAGAACAAGTAACTTCGTTAAACATTAGAAATTCAAAAAAAAATTGTGAAAAATTAATCATGATCCTTTATACATCCTAACTCCCTTAATTCGGTCGACATAATTATTTTAAAAAAAAGTATGATAAAAAAACTTGTATTAAATAAAAAATGAAAGGAAAGGACGACGAAAACTTAGTCTTAATTTTTCTATTTACCATACTAGCTTTTGTAAATTATCCTTAACGATTCTGAAAAGTGTATGATCCAGAAAACTTTTTTATTATACCATTAGCACAAGCGTTTTTAAAAGTAATAATGATCGTTAGAAAATTAACTTTATAAAGGTAGAGACAGCATTTTGTATTGGAATATCATACACGATTTTACTAATTTTATTTTGTCTGAAAACATAATAATAGAAGAATATAGGTTGTGAACATAACTCACAGTCATTAATACGTTGTGTTACACAAAATTATATAACTAGTGTAAAGTTAGGTCACTTCTAAGTTATTTTCTAACGCTTGCAAAGAATTATACTTTATACGTTTTATTAAAAGCCGTTTTATTACTAGAATGTTGATAGAATGTGTGAAAAGTGACAAAAAAAATAATAAGAAAGGATGATGGAAACCCAATTTCAATTATTTTTATTAACATAATAGCATTTGTAAGTTGTACTTGACAATTCTGAAAAGTGTATAAGCCAGTTTAAGCATACAAGAAAACTAATTTGTTATACCATAAGCGCGACCTTTTTTAACCGTTATGGATCGTGAAAAAGTTAACTTTGTGAAGGCAACAATAGCATTATCTGAAATAAAAACCTATAGGATCTTACTTATTTTATCTTCTATAGAGATAAAATTATTTTAAAAAATAGGTTCTGAATGTAACTCACAATCATTTACTCGTTGTGTTGCATATAGTTTTACAATTTATGTTTAGTCAGTTTTCCTCTCATTTTTTGCTTCTGCTGCTGGAAAATGATTATACGTTTTAAGTTTGATAAAAATTCTTTGTATTATTCAATCCTCTAGTTGAATGCACGAAAAAAAACTCGTATGAAATAAAAAAAAAAGTGCAAGGACATTGTAAACGTATTGTTAACTTTTTTCTTTTTACCATACTAGCAATTGTAAATCATTTTTAACGATTCTAAAGGTGTATGATCCAGTTCAAGCATACCAGATAACTGAATAATTATACTATTAGTGAGAGCGTGTTGAAAAGTTATGATGATCATGAAAAAGTATCTTTATGTAGGCAGAATCAGCTTTTACTGGAAAAACAACATACACGATTTTTCTTATTTTATTTTGTCTGAAAAGAAAATAATAGAAGAAATTATGTTTCGAATATGACTTACAATTATGAACTTGCTGTGTTGCACATAATTATACAGTTTATAAAAAGTTAGGTCACTTTCAATTATTCTTTTAATGCTTTCAAATAACTATACTTCATAAGTTATATCAGAATCCCTTTCATTTTTAGAATTTTGAAAAATTGTTTCAAGGAGTAAGCTTGTAAACCATAAAATAATAGTAAGGAAGGACGATGGAAACTTCATTTTTATCTCTCTCATTACCATGCAATCATTTTTAAATCATTTTTAAAGATTTCGAAAAGTGTTTTATTTAGTTTAAACATAAAAATTAATTCGTTTTTTATGATAAATGCAGGAGCTATTTCAACTATCATGGGAATCCTCATAAATTTTACCTTGTGGTGGCAGAAATAGCATTTTTTAAAAGAACAACACACACGATTTTACTTTTTTTATTTCTTTTAAAAATAATACAGCAAAATAGGAAATGGAAACAACTCAGAGTAACGAACTTGTTTTAAGTATGATTATATATTTTAATAATAAAGTACACACAAGACGAAATGTGCACTATTACTGCCTTTTTTGGCAATTTCATGAAAAATCAATTTAAACTTGTTTTGGTTACCCTGTTGTTTTCCTTGTAATTTTAAATTGTTAACTACTGTTATGCAATAGTCGTTTTGTATCATCTTTTTGTTAGTGATCATTTCGGAATCCAAATAAAGTTTTTGAAACGTTCATGATGTGCAACTTTGTTAAACTTAAAAAACTACAAGCAAGGAATATGGATAATAAACATAAAGTCTTAATACTTCAATCATTATTTAGCTTTTTTCAATCGTACCATTTTTTGTACAGTGTATGATGTGATTGTGTCTTTAGAAACTAACTCATTGTTATAGTCATAGTAAGTAAATTGATAAACGTAAATAATTTAACTATAACTTTATGAAAGCATTTGTAAATTTAATTTAAGAGTAAATATTTCATACTTTAAACAATCAGCTCTTTAGATGATATAAATTCATTTAGTTACAAAGAAATAATATGTTTGTTACTTTATACTTATGAAAATAATGATACATTGTACTTATGATCAATCCATTTTATAGCATTTTAATCACATTGTGACGAGGTTAAGATTGTCACGTGAAAGCGTTTAACGTAAAATCTAGGGCAATGCATAACCTTGAAACGTGGTACGTATGCAATTTTACGTCTTTTGGTGTAGGGAAGCAAATACTCCGACCCACGGGTAGTGGGCGACAATGTTTACTCACTAAGCACCAGTGACGTAAGAATCTTTGTTTCAATGCTTTGACAGTATTACAACATAGGAAGTACATATTGAGGAACATACATGAAATCCAAGAAAAATTGAGTTACAATGGTCGACGGGCTGCAACTATGTTATACATTAAATGTTATTCGTAAGGACCATGTCAAGTAAATAAAAACCCTTTTTATGATGAGACTATTTTTTTTACATCGTATTTACTATTTTTGGAAAATGAATGATCTAGTTTGAGCTTATAAAAAAAAGTATTTATAATGTTATTTGAAATATTTGTTAATCGTAATAAGGTTTAAAATAAATTTTTGTATAGAGGAATTCGCTGTGTTACCTAGAAAGTTATAAATGCACGCTTCAAGGAGAATCATCATCCTTGTACTAGCTATGTGTATAACATCAGACTATTATAATCGAAAACATTGAATAACAGGCTCGATGTGTACATCTATAGATACAATTCCACTTGCTTACGTGCTGATGTTAATCTTCAGTTCGGAGATTTAACGCATCATATATTTTTTTTCCACTCGGCAACCTTTCGCAATTTTATAACAAAGAGAATTATTGTAACTATCTGATTTTAAATTTTCGTAGCATGTAGCTTGAACTTCATTGAATAAGAAATTAAAAATAAATTATTGTTACTTACCAGAAAATAGTTTATGATAGACACAATGACTGGAACTGTTACTTCTATTAAATTTTTGCTTCTTATAAATTTTCGGATAAGTCCAGAAAACCACAAAAATTCATAAGGAAAAACTGAAAAAGTTACCATGCCATTGGTCCAATTTCAGAATTTACGACTTTTAATCCCAGTAACTAAAAAGAATTTTTATACCTTAACTTATCAAAATATTCCTTAAATTGTGTATGACTGTAATACCGTATTAACTTGATTTAATTCCCAGAAAGTTTATTGGTCAGTCTCAGAAACAGTAAAAATACATAAGACAAGGCTAGAAAAGCTACTTTAGCATAGATTAATTCCCAGAAAAGGAAGTGTTAATTCTGATAACTAAAAAAATTGTTATGCTTTTACTTACCAAATTGTACTACAGAATGTGCACCATTGAAATACAATTTTTACTTGCTTTAATTACTAAAAAGTATAATGGTCAGCCCAGAAATAAAAAAAATACATAGATTTAAGCTGGAAAACTTATTGCTGCTTCGATCGATTCCCAGAAAGGAGACTAAGAATTCCGGTAACCGATAAAATTTTTTGTATTGACCGGAAATCCCATCAAAATCTACAGAGGTTCCCAGAAACTACGCTTCCAAGGCCCGGAAAGAATGTGTATTATTTTGTAAGGCCAAGCAGTGATACAACAGTCGGAGAACGATGAATAATGTAATGTAAGCAATAAATTAACCCATTTGCGATCATTTGGAGCAAAAAAAATTTTTCCGTTTTTTTTAGACCTTGATGTATACACAAACGTGTACGTGTAGTATATGGATAAATCTATTTTTTTAATCTGCTTCATCATTAAATTATTTGAAGACAAAATTTTCTTATCACAATGATTTATCTAATCGTCAAGAAGAAATTCAAAGTCATTCTTGATCTATAGGGGGTCGTTGCGCAAAGCGTCCTTATTATTATATATTAAATTATAAATTTAACTGTTATATTATATACTTAACTGTGTAGGCATTCCATGCAACGTTCCACCATATAAAACTGTTTTATCACCATGATTTATCTCATCGTCAAGAAGAAATTTAAAGTCATAATTGATTTATAGAGGGTGGTTGCGCAAAGCGTCCTTATTATTATGTATTAAATTATAAATTTAACTGTTATATTATATANATTTAATATATATTTTAAAAATAATGTCACATAGATTCTACCAACTATTATACACATACAATAATATCCGCTTGATGACAATTTTCTCTGATTATTTTGCTCAGGGTTACTCGTATTCCTAGCGTTTATGACCCCACAACTAATTAACTTTTAATCAGTATAATGGTAAAATATAACAACAGTAACAACATATTACATTACCGTTATTACTATATAGATATGTCGGATAATCAGTACAAAATAAAACTCGATATCATTGCAAGCCCGTCGTAATTTTATCACCCCTCGAAATATATGCTCCAGAAAGCTGCAATGCAGGGTCAACCCTTTAGCTGTTTTCCATTGCAGACATGAAGCCGTGGTATACGTATTTAACGAGTTCGGCAGAGTCGTTGCAACTTCAAATTTACATAAAACCACCCTTTTGTACACAGCTGGCAATTATGCCCGAATTACTAGGATTTCGATCGAACAGTTGGTCAAATTCATTTGTTTCGACATTTGGGTAGTCAATGAAACGCGAAAAAAACAGCTGCTCTTGTAAAATATGCCCGAACAATTATTGTTATTTTTGCATTAATACCATTACCACGACTCGTTGGAGATTTGAAACCACAAGGCAGATAAAAAAAAATTTGCACTTGAGTTTTCCTCCCCCTGTGAGTACAAGTATCAACTTTTGACCCCCAATCCAAAAAATTGTAGATGAGAGAGGACTAAATTAGTATTCTTAACGATTTCCCAAGTATAAGTACTCTTCAACGACAGAAGCGTGCCATGCAAAAGCGTTTCCACCCCTACCCCTCTAATTCATAATTTTTTATAGATATTCACTTATATCAATTTTTTATAGGTACGCACACGTATAATATTGGGGTACACCCTTGCGCCCTATGCCCATCAGAGTTGGATGATGTCTCTCTGGCCTTGGTGTCCCTCTGTGTCGTACATATAATCCAGACTTATCTATCTAAAAGGCGTAGAAACTCAATACATGTATATACTCTTTACTACATCGGGAGCTTTACTGTTCCTGAGTAGGAGTGTCTGTGTCGAAGAAAAGAGCATAGCCACTGTCAGGCGCGTTGGCACGGACATGCTGTACCGTTTAGGACTGCTACGCTTCCAAAATTGGTTAATGTTAGTTCTGTAGAGTCGTCAGTGTTGGTAATGCAACTGTACCTACGTTCTCTCAGTGCACGTGTGCACCTATGCACGTCAGCTGTAGTGACACACGATTCTCTTCTCATTCTCAGTGTCTTTCGGGTCTTCGGGATATTATTGCATATCTATGTAACAGCAGATGCAACGTGACCTTGACCGAACTGCGCCTACCACTTTTTTTTTCATTCGCGTTTCTCTATATACTTCCCATTAGAATCAAGAGGATCTTGCCATGGTGCGCTCATCGTAACTTCGTGTTCGATTAACGGTATACCCGCCCGTTGCCAAAAAAGACTGTCTATGGGAAAATTTATATGAATATTATTATCTGATTTATCAACACCTTTATAGGTTACAGTATCGATGCTGTAATGTCCGGTTAGTTGTGTAAGTGATTGATGTCACAATTAAATATGACGAGGTTTTTTACTATACCAATGACTATAGCATATTCGTGCATAGTAACAAAGCAATGGAGAGTCATTATACGCACCGTTCGTCAGAATGGTTGTAAAATATAAAAAAACCAGTTGAGGATCTCGAAACCACCGACAGATAAGGAACATCAAAGAACATATTATTGAACTCGGTGGTATTTGGTTGTCTATGATAAAAAAAGTTGTTTTCGTCGGATAAATGCCATTATCTCTGGGGCTATTTTGCGGCCCGAGGAACCTGCAAAGACCTTATGAATGGACGAATATGTATTTTTTTCAGTGAATATTATAGATTAGGAAAAAGAAAATATTAAATTATGTTTATATTTTTTTGTTCATTAAAAAATAAACAATAAGAATAAGAAAGAACTATAATACGCGATGAAGAGTATCTATAATACCTACTTACACTACATGTTAAACAATACGTGTATATTACTTTCTGTATCGCTCTAACTCTTTTCGGATACCTGTGCGTAGTTGCGCACGTGCGCAAATTTCATGGGCTCTTTACTAAAGATGGGTTAAGATAGGGATTGAATAAACACAATTGGAAGACCCCGAGAAAGCTTTGCATTATGGTAAAAAATTTATATTTTAAAATAATCCTGTTAACAAAAAACAAATTTGCTAAAAATAATAAATAAATAAAACTAATTCTAATATTAATTCATCATTTTCTACAAGCGCAAAGTATTAGGAAAATCAATGAAAAAGACTTACCTGTATAAGTACAATAAAAAGAGAGTGAGCGCGACAGCAAAGCAGATGATCAATGGCTCTATTTTACTTACTCTCTTACAGGTACTGCCAAAATGTCTTTTTCATTTTGGAAGTTATTTTTCTTACCATTTTGCGCTTGTCGAAACAAAATTATAAGTGTTTATTGATAGAAAATTTTTCACACGACGCGCTGGTATTTTTATGTTTTCTGTACATCAAACTAGTTCAAGACATAAGAGAACGAACTTTAAAACACGGTTTTTACATTATCAGACCGCTTCAAAATAATTATAACTATTCCATTTTATATTAGCGGCATAAATCACGTGTAATATAAAAAACGCCCAGCTATCGTTTAATTTTTCAATTTAGAAGTTTTTCAGTTGATATCCTTAAGTACTAAGAATAGAGAACAGATCAGCGTGCTGCGTAGCACAATCGATGAGGTCCCCAATTATCAAGCCAAAAAATGTGGGTTCGATTCTCGGAGTCAGTAAAATTTGGAAATTTTATTTACACATAGTATATACACATGTACACATTAGCAGTAAATTGCGTAATTAGAGGTGCTTGTGTTGCTGCTTAGGTTAATCAACTTACTTTAATTTGGTTTAATTTAACTTAACTATAATCTGGTAATAAAGAGTTAGCTCACTAAGCGCGCAGGAGGGTAAAAAAAGTATAGTCGTATTATTTTATATCTGCTTAACTCACACTAAGTAAGTTATTTTTTATAATTAAGTTTAAAAACATTGTATTCCATGCGCTAACCTTGAATTGGCTAAAATTTTAGAGCAATTTGCGAATGTTAAAAGCTGCGACCCCTAGAACAGCGTTGTATCAGTAGCAAGCATGCTTACCACTGAGCCAACGCCGCTTCTGCTACTCTTGTAACTTATGCCTCCTCATTTTCACTAACGGCAATGAGGTTTTAAGAGTCTATTCCAGCTTCCATTAGATTAGAAGACATGGTTGCAGCATTTAAAGCTTCACTATAAAAATACCGACCTCACAACCACTAGAGTACAGTCTAAACACTACACTTTTATCATTATTACGAACAAATAATGTTGTTGTAAGGTAAGAGAGAGATTATATAATGACACCGGTTAAATAGCATCGTTACTGTAATTGTAAGGTTTTAGTTTGACGTAAGTTATATTGTGTATCAAATTGCAACTTATTGGCTCTATATTAAGATTTACTGGGGCCTATGCAGCCGCGTTCATTCCTATGAAACCTCTACTTTATTTGTATACCGTTAGTTTTTTTTTTTTTTTTTTTTTTTTTTTTTTTTTCTATAAATTACACTACAAACTTCATACTTGTTTCAGTGAACATATTATTTACCTCCACCTAGATAGGAGCCTGCTTTGAAAAGTCAGAGTGTTGCTACTTTAGTTAATTAGAGAAACCAGAAATTACCGTATAAGGATAGAAAAAATAAGAAGGAAAGTAGAAGAAAATGCGTTGTGACAAGTTAAAAGGTATGCGAAATCACTTAGTCAAGATATACTGTTACGGCCATGGTAGTTCAGTGATTAAGGCTACGATTCTTCTAACTCAAGGACATAGTAATTATTATAATATATACTTACAGGTAAAAGGCCGAAGCCTTACTCATTTGGTTCACGACTCCAGGAAACTTTGTTTTTTTCATACCCCCAACTAAGTACGACTTTATTCCTTGTTTTAAAAAAGCTAAATGCAAAGTTTCACCCAGGTAATAAATCGCATGTACTGCTTCTACTAAAAATATTCTAACATGATTTTCATGGTTGTCTCACAGTGGATGCTAAAATATTTTTCCTTATAAGCAGTGAAATGCAATTTTCACCTAAGAGGTTATGTAGCATTTTTCTGCCTGATATTATGGAAAAACGTCGTATTTCCGTTGAAGGTGGAAAAAAATCATGTACGGGCCTCAGCAAAGAAGTATGACATTATGCCGCAAGTGTTTGCCACCTGATCTTCGGCAAGGAAGGGAATATCGTTCTTTTTTCCCTAGTGTGTAAAATAGTATTCCGTTTCCGTATATCAAACCATAGCCCGATGAATTGGAAGCTATGTGAAATAAGACATCCTTTTTATATGTAAGTACCAGAACTATATGTAAAATAAGACAAGCTATTTTTATTTAAGTACTTAAATCACATTAATTGAATCTGCGGTAGTTTTTACTCTGCCTACTACAATAGCATACATATTTATAGTAACACAGCAATGTAGAACTAGAAATGCCTTCCGTATTAAAACACTAAAAAACTATAAACTGGTTGAAGCTACCATGTGGTAGATACTACATATGTAAGAATATATTTACTCTACAATGATTAGTCAATTGCGCACACTCAGCCGTGTCTGGCGTGTGTGGCGCTGCATCTTGAGTAGACATAAACGACAGAACTATGGCTGCTGCTATGATCCACAGTTTGTCACTGCAGTAATGAATTAACTTTATTTTTTGCATGGATCATCTTTGCTCTAACTTTCTGAAGGCACTTATAGATTCACGAGTAATGCACAATTGCTAAAATATACTAATTTGTCAAACAATCTGCCGTTATGCTGTTAAGCTACTTTTCACAATATTTGCTGATTTCTTTGCATATGATATTTGCTTTCTGAGAAATGGATTTCAAAAAATCATTTAACATTTTTTTGCTGGCCATATTTCCGCTTGGTGTTCTTTAAAATTAAGAAATAAAACGTACATTTATAAACTTTGTTTCCGAGCTAAAGTTGCTATCAATGTTTAGCTTCATTATTCGATGACCTTATTTTTTACAGTGCGATACAACATTTTAAGTATAAAAGTTTCCATTCCGATGGTGGACACAGGTTTCTTGTATTTCTTCAAGATCTCGTCGATCACTTACTACCCTATCCTTTAAAAGGTCTGTGCTGTCTTGTCATCTGTTACTTTTATGATTCTAACTGACTTCTATTTCTGCAAGCCCGTAAATCACTTCTAGTTTTCTAAAAGTTTCTGGTTTCTATACAACTTTGTAGAATTAACAGTCTAGTGGTACGGATCTCCCCACCGCACACTCCCTACTAAAGATAAAAATGGGACATGTGCAAAAACATTGGGTATACAAACGATTATACATGTATCCATATAGTACACCATAAACATGATTATACGCGGACCGTAGGCAGATATTTAGTGGCATTATACGTACAGAAAAGCTGAACATCTACGGTGGGCCCTTCATGCATCGCTCGCAAGACCACAAGCATTTTTGGATAGCTAGCGTAACGGCGACCAACCAGTTCGTTTTGGGAGATTTACACGCTGGCATTTACAGAGTTAACGAAGCGGTGCTGCATAAGCATAATCAATAGAGAATGTTAAGCACGCTCACAAGTACATTCTAAACATCAAACCGTATGAATACCGTAGGTTGGAATCACTATCACAAAATATAAATAAGTGCCACTCGTGGCAATGAGTACTGACTAACAGTGCGTTATCACTGCTACCAATTTAACGATTGCTAGCACTAGCAAAATGCACTTTTGATGAAATTTTCCGAATATTAATTTTATGCTGAGGTAAGATAGTTATATTTTTATGTTACAGCAGGTATTAATGACAGGTTTTTTTGGAGGTGTATCATTTTATTAGACATCAAAGTATAAAATAGCTTTCACCTTATTTTTAATATTGTACTGACTGTTCAAGCAATCGATGACTCACGTGGCATGAATTCGAGGTATGACGTTTTAAAAACTTTTTCTTTAATAATGTGTTGCTTTTTCAACACCTCATTTCTATAACTATGATTAATTTTTAGATATGCACCATTCTCAAAAACCAGGTGTGGGTCTCGGGACCCCCGGCAGAAATAAAACTTCCAACACAAATGTTTTTAAATTCAGTATAACAGAAACTGAAAAAATTGTAGTACACCTAATTTCAATAGGTCTTAAAGAATCCGATATTAAAATAGTGAAAATTTTATTATTATTACGTATAGAACGCGCGAGCATAAAATACATATACTTTTTTTTAAGTACATTATAGTGTACTACGTCCTTCTCTGGGCACTAGGCACTTTGGGGACTAATGAAGGATATAAGGGGACTTCATTCCACGTTTGCCAGGATAATCAGTCCTGTAGGTGAGAAAATCACTTGGAAAAAATCCATCCCAAGACGTCCGGTGTATTGCCTAAGTTCCGAACAAATGTCTATAATACATATACTTATGTTACATGTGATTTGCACATTCTAAATACCTACTTCCATGTTTGCCATGATATAGGTAATAATACAAGTATGAACTCTTGGTCATGTAATGCAGAACGAAAAAAAATATTCACCATAAGTACTGCGCCGATAGAAGGTACTTTTGTCCCGTTACACGTTAGTCGAAGATTTCGTTAAAGTCCGTATTAGTTTTTCAAAGATGCCATACTAAATAAAAAATTTTTTACTTGTTCCTTCGAAGATAATGTCGAAAAAAAAAAAATAAGGTTATGTTTGTGCATAGTTGTTACCCTCTCTATTTGTGCACGTCGATCATGTAGCATTTATAAATCTTATCTTGTTTTATTTATAAATCTTACCAGTATGTATTTTGAGCCAAATTTGTAAAATGCTGGTACTCCGTGCTTTATTTACCATGCCAATATGCTATATTTACCAAAAAATATTTTAACAATTGGATCTGCTAGAACGAATGCCAAAGCTACTATTTTAAATACTTGTATACTAAGGGCCTTATGTTTGGCATCATTGTATTAAACTAGAAGACCTTCGTTTTGAATTTTACGATAAAGTGATTATTTTAAGTAAAAGAAACAAGTTTTCTGAACAGTGAAGTATACCACTTAACGAACATTTTATATAACCATTTTAAAATTAGTCACAATTTTTCCGAAGCCCAAAGTTGACAACTCCATGTACTTCGGCTGCACGCTGCTTCACTGCTATGATAATTTAAGTATATTGTGCATGTTCTTTGGATGACAACAGAATATACCAATTAGGCATGGGCACGATTTTCTGATCACAAATATTGTTTTGCTCTCATGAGTTTCTAAAATCGTTAAAACTGGAGCTAATATCGTCAGGATTATATACTATCAAAACAAGAAGAGTTCAAATTTTGCACGTTCTTATACCAAACTAGTTTCATGTATCTTCTTCAGTATACACCCTTGAACGTTTTATCCAGGAGCCAGTTATTGTTTTTACTTCTTATATAGCGATTTTGTTCTGTGTAAAGAATAATCACTCTTCTGTCTTTAAATTTGCCTAGATGGAAAATTAAGAAAGTGTCATCCACCAGAAAACATGAATGCTGAGTAGGTACGTCGTCAATAATATTTAATGCTACCAAAATTAGAAAAAAAATTTTTTTTTGGGTCTCTTCATCACAATTTTTAATAAATTTTGTCTTGATGGTAGTTACCATACTAAACCCATAACATTTATTTATTTAATAGGTTGCGTGAGATACACAGTAAAATGAAAATGCTTTATTGCCTTAAAACAGACTGCCTCATTTACAATGACTTGTTAATTGCCTTAGTCACCTGTTGCCATGGTAACCTGAGGTAAAAAATTAAAAACTCTTGTTTTAACATGTGAAACATAACCATAACGAGGAATAACTTATGCTGAAATACTATTTTTAGAAAAAGTCGTGCAGAACTTGTGTTTGTAAAATAATGGATGCAAAAAAATATTCCATGAAAATTCGGATTTAGAAAAATGTACTCCAATCGATTTAAATGCTTTAATCAGATAAGAATTAGTATTTTATTTCATTATATTTTATTTTAAATAAAATATGCCTTTCTTGATAGTTTGAAACATCGCCGTATCCATCATTAGGCGTCGTCTACTAAATTTGTATAGCTGTATTCATCTATGTTTATACCTCTACCTTAATACCTTAACTCTACATCATTGTACTCGTTACAAGGTACTCCCCTAAATCTTGTTGAAACACTTTTGATGTTTTAGTTAATTCTTACTTCTTTGTAAACAAATTTTTGTTATACGTTTGTATTTATGGTTCTATTTTTTTATTTTGTAGTATCTTTAATTCCAGTTTTGTCTCGTTGGATACTATTGAGTACATGGATGTTGCAAGTTAAGCCTTTTTTGAATTTATTTATTTAAAATTATTATCATCCATATTTTAGTAATACGTCAACTAATAAGTTTGTAATTGTAATTAGAATAAAGTTACTCAAATTCGCACTTGATGCCAACGTAACCTTATTTGATATTCCCGCTAGATGTGGAAACAAAAGTGCCTTTATCATCTTTTCAGAAGAAGAACTCTTAAGACAGTCGTTTTAACAAGTGAGTTAATAATGTAGAGTTGTTTAATAATATTGGCTAACAGCTTGAAAGTATTCTTTTGCTCAATGATCAACTACAGAGTACAACAATGGCTAGAGCAATACATAGTTAGTTGATCTCACCGCTCTTACAAAAATATACGACATCGCACTGGTCTTTCACTACTTATTGACTTCTATTACCTTTTCCTCTTCCATTATAAGCATCTTCTGTAAGGACTAGTTTGGTAAAGACCTTTGTTCTGAACTTGAACTACTAGCTAAAGCTGCCAGTGGGAATGTATGCCAATTAAAAATTTCGCTGAGACAAGCAGTAATTAAAAGCGCCAGTAAAATAATATAGTCACCTCCGTAAGTAGCGTTGGTTAGGTACTTAATTACAGCATTGGTGGATCTTCTAACTTGTTTATACTCTAAGTAGATAGATATTTAAGCCTCTGAATCCCACCGCTTTAGATTCGTCAGTTTCCTACCCTATTGGTTGCTTTTAACTAACTTGTTCGTTATTTTTTTAATGAAATTCATTGCATGATGTTTTTAACTCAAAATTTTTTTCTTGAAAAATTAGTTTTAAAATAAATTTTTAAAAATCTTTTTTCTTTTTATAAAATACATGTTGAACTTTACGTGTATATTACTTTCTGTATCGCTCTAACTCTTTTCGGATACCTGTGCGTAGTTGCGCACGTGCGCAAATTTCGTTGGCTCTTTACTAAAGACAAGTTAAGATGGGGTTTGAATAAACACAATTGGAAGACCCCGAGAAAGCTTTGCATTATGGTAAAAAATTTATATTTTAAAATAATCCTGTTAACAAAAAACAAATTTGCTAAAAATAATAAATAAATAAAACTAATTCTAATATTAATNTTCTTTTTATAAAATAAAAAACGAACTTTAACAATAATAAAAAAAAGCCAATAAATAAAGTTTTATAGAATGTAAGCTGTCACGTATTTGAATTTCATAATGATGAATCGTCCTAATTTAAAATAACAGACCTACTACACTTTTTACTATATCCAAAATACACTAGCTGCTACTACATATTTTTATGGACTATACGCATACCATTGCTTTACGCATCTGTCTTAGCCGACTTCTTAAAGACTATAGCACTATTGTTACAAACGTTTATATTTTAATAAATTTTTTGAACAAAGTTCTTCATGGTGCATTCCATTGGAAAGAAGACTGAAAAAAATGAAAATACGATGCAAAAGCTGCGATGCGCTGCCAGTAGTACGCACATACTTATATAAATTTGTAGTGTTTTTTTGTCAGTGCTGTCTACTCGTCTATACAATAAGAATACATTTAAGTAGTACATCTATAGGAAACACACTAAGTACATGCATAGGGAACACAGCACAATTGCAGGATCTTACAATTATAGTCTAGTCGAATACTTTGCTAGACGTAACTTCTTTGGAACGTTGAACAATCAACACTGCATGTGATAATATGTAATTACTTTCCCTTGATACTGGTTCACAATGTCGATAAACTGTTGTTGATGCAATAAAAAACTAATATTATCTCATATACAAATAAACGAAATAAACTTCAGAACCAATAGATGCAAAAGTTTAGCTGGGAACAGCTACACTGAGAAATAAGATTAAACGCTTGAATAATTAAGAATTTAAACGTAGAAAATAAGATAAAATAAAAATATAGTTAAGATATCATAACAAACACATACACGATACACCTGTAGAAAGCAACAGCTGAATACAACATACAGAAGTATAAACTATGGTAAATCTAGCAAAGCAATGTTGTTAACCTTTTATCCAATAGTCTCTTCGGCAACTAATAGTGAAAAATAACATGACTAAAATTCTACCACACGTTCTAAATTGTTTTTGTAATAATATGATCAATTGAAACTACCCGTAAGTCAATTTTTAACTCATGGCAGGAGTAGTACTATTATTGTTTTCTTAATTGTTAGTATCATCATAATCATTATCATTAAAACTATTTGTATTATCATCATTAGTATTATTATTATTATTATTATTATTATTATTATGATTATTATTAATATAATAGCTATAAATATGATCGCAATGGCCACTAGTCAGTTATTTATAAGTGCTAATTGATATACCGTAACACACTGACCGTTTATTCACCAAAGAATTTAATTGGAATGTTAAGCAATTTTCACTTGCATACATACATATGCAAATGTACGTGAGTTGTTAGTTTAATAATTAAAGTTTTAAATTTATGATATTGTGAGAAACTTTTCCACTGACATGCAGCTAATTTTGTGGTGGTAACTTTTGCTATGACTGTAAAATTGTGGTTTATGCACTACTAAAGAGAAAGTGAGAGAAGTGAAGAGGAGCGATGTAATTAAATTTTTTATTGTTAATTTACTTGTAGACTTTTTAGCTTGGAATCAAATATTTAAAGTAGTTCTGGAAATAAAATGTAAAATTATTCACATATAATTACTAAGTGTGTTAATAAAACATTTTTTATTTATTCATAAATTTTTTTATTTTTATTTTTTGAGGTAGCAGCGTTTTACTTTGTCAATATGTTTGTTTATTATTCTTTCATTTACTGATTCTTATATGACGTTATTATTGCTATGTACTTCTTTAATTTCAAAATTTCTGTCATAAAATCTATCTAATTGTTCTTCCCGAGGTTCTTTGAGCACATATACTGTCATTCTAACTTCCAAGTTTTGTGGCTTTGACTTATTGTCATAACGTGATTTTGTATTGTGCTTTGATATTTTAAGTCTATCACGAGCTATTTCTTGGATTGTACGTAAACAGTGGACAAGGTCACTAGCATATGAGCTGTACGTTTCTAGTTGGAATTTGTCTGGAAGTAGATTTAGGGAACGTACCTGCCTACCAAAGACAAGTTCGAAAAGTGTTATACTTATGCATTGCAAAGGGAACCATTTTATCCCAGTCATTTTTAATTTAGCGTTGGTTCTCCAAAAATCTTTTAACATAGCGTGGCTTCCCTTTAACAAACCATTTAATTGTGGGTGATATACACTGGTGAGAGCTAAACGGAATCCATAAATTTTTGATACTTCTGTCAGTACTCCATTAATGAAACTTTTTGATCTGATACTGAGAATAATTTAAGGAATGTTGAAAGTTGAAATAAAATATCTTGACAAAACATCGGCAATAGTTATTGCTTGTATATTAGGAATAGGAACTGCAATACAAAATTTTGTAAGTTAGCATTGCATTGTTGAGATGTGCTTATTTCCAGATGTACTTTGTGGAAAAGAGCCTACTGTATCTATAACGACTATGTAAAATACTTCTGATGGTGTGTCTGTAATTACCATAGGCTCTCTGGTTTTTGTGTGGACTAATTTATGTTTTTGGCAAATTTTATATTTTTGTATGTATTCATCAATGTCATTGTCACATCCCGAGTCGATACGAATTATATTATAACTAAAAGCTATCCGTCCGTCAAACTTATACAAGACGTATTGTCAATATAAAGCAAGCTCATATAACAAGAGGAGCTCATACGTCATTTATATGCGTGTGTATAATAGCTTTAAGCTGAATATTCAATAATATGCTGACATATGGTACAGCCAGCCTCTTTGTAAGAATGCACGTATGTATTAAAATCGTATTATATGTATGAATGAATAATTTACTTGCGCATGGATTGTCTACTTCTAATAACACCGATTCTAAAATTTGTAATTAACACACTATTTCATTTAATTCAAAATTTTTTATAAAATCCCCAGAAGGATTAATTTCGAAACTTGTAAACTTACTGTCATTATTGAACTTGTATTTAGCGTTCTTATATTGCTGATGCTAGCTTTCATCATTACTGACCCAAAAAACTCAATCACACTTGTCAGTAAAATGTGATTGGTACTGTTGTATTGTTATTTCTTAATACATGAAATCATGACATGTAACATCATGGTGTCAACGCAATCTGCAAGAACATCGCTCATTGGTTAACCTAATTCAACCAAAGGCCTCTTTTACTTGCTCTGACGCTATAAAAACTCACCATCAAGAGGAAAAATTTCTCTTTTTACATCTGTCACCTGTCCTCTAAAGTTTTAGTCTACTTTTGACTCCCGCAACTCGCGAGTACCTTATGCACGTAAGGCATAACAAGTTGGCCGAGGCAACTTGGGTGCAGTTCAAGAGTATAAATAATATCAGACTACGCTAAGGAGCGAGGTGCAACGTAAAAGGCCCGCCAAAAGTAGTTCCGACCATAGCAGAGAAGGCAGAAACCGCAACCCCTTATAGGCCACGAACTTATTCGTATAGTTTAAGTAATCACTGGGAATTACTGCAGGAAGCATTAGGAAATTCTGAGAAGCTGTAATAACAGTCAGTGATTGGTGTAAGTTTTTCATCAATAATATAATTAATATCAAAATCAGTGAAGTGATCTAAAATGACTGTATCTAAGAGAATACCTGTTTTGAATTATTTGAATAATAGAATTAAAAATTCAACATTGATTAAACCATCCATATTATTAAAATAATTATTTTTACTTGACTAAAAAAACAAATAAAACTCACGAGCTGAATCCTAAGAGACCTACGAATAACATTAAAATAAAACGGTTAAGACCATACTTTAAACAAGTCCGGCCATAACATCGTTGCGCATACCCTTCCAATAATATTTTTCTCTCACATTTGTTTATAAGTTCTTACTACTCCTCCATGACCTTCGAATAAACTAGTATGACATTGAACTTTTTTTCCTCTCTGTCTTTCAGGGTTCGATAAGAATGTGCGCCAAAACAAATTTTTACTGTAAGGGGTAGGTGACATAATTCTTCGTATAAAATTGACGGCATTTCTCCTCTAGAGAGATTATCGGTGAGTTCGCCTTTCCTAGAAATACGAGCAGTGTCAACTTACTTTACTGATATAGCATTTGCAAGATTTTTAAAGCCTGTTCGTCAAATGCTATGTTTTATTTCGTCCGTCAAGTTTTTATTCATGACTAGTGAAAATATGTAGCGATTTCGATTTTTTCTAGTTATAACATCTTCCAATTTTGGTTGAACATCTAATAATTCTTCTTTCGATATAACTCCTATAGCTGATAGTTTCTTGATTATTGATTTTAAATCTACCATTTTTTAAATAAAATGGATGTAATTATTCTTGGTATAAGTTAAATTTTCGCGAGTACTTAAAGATGTTAATTTTTTCGCTTTATAAGTTGCATGTGATGGATTTTCAGCAGGGCTAAATTTCTTGTTACCTTTTCACCATGAGCTTAGTTCCAATTTCGTTGTATAAATTCTAATACTGCTATATGGTTTGCATGCAGTGAAATATTTTGATTGGAAATTTTCTTGATATCATGCTTAGTTGTATTTTCCATATTTAATGCATACTTACAACGAGGCTGGCCGTATTATATTATATGTCAGCATATTATGAAACATTCGTCTTAAAGCTATTACACACACGCGCATATAAGTGACGTATGAGCTCCTCTTCTCATATGAACTTGCTGTACATACACAGTACGTCTTGTATGAATTCGATGGATGGATTGCGTTTTTACTTATAATATGATTTGTCTGAATTAACTCGGAATGTAACACAGGACAGCAAGCTGGATGTGGGAAGTGCCAGTTTTTGAGGGGTTAAACTACAGCAGCTCTAGCTAATTAGACTTTTGGCTATTGTTTTTTTTCAAGATTTTCCCTGGCATGCTTTTTTGCGTCATTTTCGAGCCAGTGCGTGACTAAGGTCCGCTACTCTTCATAACAAAGGCCCAGAAGCCCCGAAAAAAATACAGGTTACAGTCAGCCCTCGAACAGTAGACTAAGTAGTAAGAGTCTGCCTCTGCTATCTTACAGTCCTCCACGAGGCAAGTTAACATTTTATACTTTTACGCTTGTACAACTTTAATATTGAGAATAAAAGAAAGTTTGGTTAAGCATTATTAGCTTTCTAATTTTCCTTGTTTCCAACGCGGGAATAATAGCCTGGAGATAAAAAAAATACGATTTCATCTTATATTTTACAGTAAGGAAAAAAATTAGTCGTTTCCCTACAGAATTTTCCCAGGAATACGAAAAAAGAGTTTTGTCTAAATCAATAGCTGGCTTCATTTATTTATTTTACAATTTATAAATCAATGCTAATTTTTATTTAGTTTTTTTGCTTCTATTTTTGCTTCTATTGTTCTTAGATAAATTTTTTGACAATCAATCTCTTTGTCATTAAATTTTCTATAAAATAGACACTTGCAAATCTATTATTTATTGTTTATAACATGTTAACGGCAATAAAGTGCGAAAAAAAATTTTTTATACCAAAAAACTTTCGAACAACTTAAAAAAAAAGAGCTATCATGGTAATTTTAACATAACGGTTAGGAACTATCTATATATGGTTGCATTACGGATAGCTATTTGTAGAATTGCAAAATAATTGTTAGTTTTTTCTTAGTTCAAAATCTTTTAAGCAAATTTTAAAAAGTTATTAAAAACTTGACGGCCGGTTTGTCGACATTTTGCTTCAATAAAAAACATTGCAAATTTTTTGCATCACAAGATCCGAATTTTTTTGCAACTTAAACAATTGTAAATATCTCAGTTAATTTTGCATACTTTCTTTCCCGATAAACGTTATTGCATTTGTCATAAAAAACACAATTAAAAAAATCTCACTCTGAAGCCGAGATACAAGAAATTGGCGTTTCTTGCAATAACGGACTGATAATTAAATTTTTTATTACGGAAAAATTTGTGTACCATCGTCATGTATTTCTGCATCACACTATTGAAGCATTTTATAAATTTTATTGAAAGACAATCAAGGAAAAATCAAGAAAGTCTCATTGCAACAGCTGGGGCAGATCAGCGCTTTTACCTGTAAGAAATTTGTTTTTCGCTCCAACCCCCTTGAGCGTGCTCGATATAAGAGAAATTTTTTTTTAAACAGTATTTATACAGTTTTCAGCAAATTTAACTATTTAAGACTCTATTTAATTGCAATGAGAGATTTTTTAAGAAAATATGTGCAAAAAAAGAAAAGTCTTCTTTTAAGTTCCCACTGCATAAGAAGAATAAAAATCTTTATTTACACTGTACACATTTTTTTCCTGTAATGAAGGTATACTTGATAATTATTTGTTTATTAACCATGTTCAATCTTTAATACTAAGTTTGTTATGGTATAATTAAGTATCTTATTTGAATTTAAACGCCAGCCGCAGCCCTATGCGCACTGTAACTGGTCGGCCATCTAGTCGAAAGAGCGGGGTATAGATAGGATCATCGAGCTGCCCTGGCTGTCATAATGCGACTTTCTTGATTTTTTTTAGTTTTCCTTGCAATGAAATTGATAAAGCGCTTTGGTGCTGTGATGCAGAAATACATAAATATAATACAAAAATTTTTTCGCAATAAAATATTTAATTATGAGACCGTTACTGCAAAAAGTGCCAATTTCTTGTATCTCGACTTCAGAGTAAGCTGCAGTATTTTTTTTTTTTTTTAATTTGTGTTTTTTTATGGTAAATTTAATGACGTTTGTTAAGAATAAGAGTATGCAAAATTGACTAAAATATTTGCAATTGTTTGAATTTCAAAAAAAATTTGGTGGTGGTAAATCGTCACAATTAAAAAAAATCAATTTTTTTTTTATTTGTGATTATTACTAACATTAAAAACGACGGGTATGTTTGAATTACCATGATAACGATTTTCTAACGGTTACGCTCAAATTACCATGACAGCTTTTTTTGAGGTCGATCGAAAGTTTTTCGGTATAAGAAATTTTTTTCAGTACTTTGTTGCCATTAAAATGTTACTGCCGTTAACATGTAACGTGTTATTAACAATGAATAATTGATTTGCAAAAATATTTGTTTTATAGGAAATTTGGTAACAAAGAGATTGATGGTTGAAAAGTTTCTCTAAGAGCAATAGAAGTGAAGATATAAGCAAGAAACTAAATGAAAAATTGTCATTTTTTCATAAACTGTTAAATGACTAATTAAAGCTGACTTTTCATTTAGACGAAAAATTTTCTTTGTATTCCTGGGGATATTCTGTAGGAGAACAATCGATTTTTTCTTTACTGGAAAAGATAAGATTAAAAAGTCCTTCGGGCCATGGACTATAACTTTGAGTGCATGTACCATTATTTACGACGGTAGTGGTAGACTGTAGACCTCTTGGGAGTTAATAATAAGAGAGTGTTTTGCGTAAACTTTAATGATACAACATTGCTCAAGAAGGTAGTGGTAGCCCCTAGATTGGTCGTGAATTAAAACACACCTTGTGTTATGCGTAAGCTCTAGGATTTACACCACTGCTCAAAATAGTAGCCCTAACCTCTAGATTAGTCGCGAATAAAAACATACTTTTACTCTACGTAATCTCTAGGGCATACCCTCTATTTTTTACTAGAGTGTTTATCACCACTCCAAGTAGTGTTAATAAATTCTAGGCGTGTCGCGAGTGGTTGAACATAATTCTTGAGTGGGCATCGCTGGTCAGCACTGCAGCCAATCCAAAGGATTAAAAATTTAATTCTCCGCTTAACAGTATTCATCCCCTTTCGCTTGGGTCGACGAAGGCGACCATGACTTCTCGTTCGGATATCTTGCCGCGTACTCTTGATGATTCCTTAGCCCTGTATCCCACTTCTGCTCCCTGTTTACATCCCAGATAATTAAACGAGAATTTGAGTACTTCATTGGACCCATGGTTAGCTAGGGTTGAATCGTGGTATGTGATTTATTGCAAAATATTGAAAAAAGTAGTAGTGAAACATCATTGATTGAAAAGGGAAATAAAAAAGGTTAGGTTCATGCTATATTACTTTGAATTTTTCAACGTATAGATAGAACGATTGAACCCTAATATAATCGTGCGTAGATATCTTAAACACCTACTTACATAGGTACAGAAATATGTGTATGTGTGTTTGGTTCGAAAGTAGTTGTACCACAAGTGTGGATATTTATGAAATATACATGCATATATTATAATGTGCATATCGGCGTGTACAGTTATACGTATAGATATGTTAGTATATGTTAATATGCACATTAACGATTTTCAAAAAAATAAGTGATGTTGAAATTTATCGATTTACAAAAAGTATTGATTTACATAATAATATGTATGTCGATCCCAGATAATTATTCTTCTTATTGTTATTCTCAGAAAAAAAAATTATATATTTTGTTTCTACTGACTCCTTCAAAAACCTTATTAAGCTGTTTTGATTTTTTTTTTTTTTTTTCAAGGGTAAAATTAAAATATACTGTTCTTGTAAAGTAGATCAGTCATAGTTATTTTGAAACATAACTGTGTAAAAAAACTCAATAACCCACATTGTCATCCCGAACAAGTTAACTATTTATTAATTCACTTATCGTAAGGTGCAAGTGCCTATTTGTTTACATATTTGATCAAAATAAGTTGTACATTTGTGAAGGTTTAATAACTCATTTCTTAACTGATTATCCATATTCTTTACTTTGGTTCTAAATAAAATTGTAGCAGTATTGTCAAGTGCTGTTGTACGAAACTTAAATTGATTATTTTTATTAAAACAATTCAGTTTAAAAAAATTTTGCCATTTCTGTAGAAAGTAAACTGTTGTAATTTTCTAATTAAAAACATTTTCATTGCAATGAAGTTATAATGCAAGATTGTTGGGCTTAGAGCGAAGGAACTTAACGTGTGTTTATATTTTTTACTAAAAAGCAAGAAAAACTAATCCAAAAGTTAAAGAATACTTGTATTAGTACGTTGCAATACGCGTTTAATCATTTCTAATACAAGTTTGCATTAAAATTGATTTACAGTCATTTTTAATGGGTTGAAACAAACACGCTACAGATTATACTTTTTAAGTAGGAACAAGAAATATTCTCTAATTTTAAAGTCAATAAGTTAAGATTTACTGCTAGTAAAACAGCTGAAGATTTTTCGTTAGGTATCGAAGAACGGTAAAATACAAATTTATTTTTAATTAAAGTATTAGAAATGTATATGTACCTCCTAGATAAGCTCTTTTGGGACGAATATTAGATAAAATGAGTGTTAAATATGAATAGACTCCCTAAAATATATCCTTTTAATAATACACATCGTTTACAATAAAGAGATGTTCTAACAAAATTAATTTTTTTTTGCAGTTGCAACAAAGCACAAAGAAACAAAACAGTATTATACCTTGTACAATTTTTTAGATGATTCTAAATTATATTTTTGCAAGGAGTTATCTCTTCTTGACTCTATTCAAGACAACTATAATGGGTAAGTTTTCATGTTACGTTTGTGTATTTATTATTTTTTATGTATTCTAATATAGGATATATGAAAAGAGAGTTCCCTTATGTATGATGTTATTTTCAAATACATTTTATGGAGTACGTAACGTTATGATGGTTAGGTGTTAAGCTAGAGACTTCTTTTGAAACATTTTACCAGTTATTTGAGCAAAATTTAGTAATCTTATTACCTACTATAAAAAAAAAAAAATTTCTCAAACAAATTTTTCAACTCAACAAAGTATGCTGCAGTCATTGATGTTTCATTATTGTCTTTTAGCACGACTTTTTATACAAGCCCTTAGGATATCGACAGCCTGACGCATGAACTATAGGTCAGGTATTAAAAAAAAAAGTTATGCGCATCAACATAACTGTCTAAAATAGCCATGCAGATTATTTCCTATTAAGAAATAAACTGAAGTAGAAGTGCCACAATTTTTTGTTTGACAAACTGACAAGGTCTTGCTCAAACTAACACCTGATTTTTTTGGAGTTTTCATTCGTTACTCACAAATTAGCTCTTACTGATCGTGTGCTTAGGCACTGATCCTCAAGTCATCTGACAAGGTCTTCTGTTAGGGTTGTTATTTTATAGACGTACAAGAAAAAAAATTTTTAATAAAGTCTAAAAAGACAGCAAAGCAAGGTGGGCTTTTCAACAGCTTTCTCTGTTGTACACGAGATCAACGTGTACAGTTAGATCAGAGTACCAAATTCTATTTTTTCTCTCTATACTAACATTAAAGGGTGTAGTATCACAATGTATAGTCAATGCGTGTTTTGAAATACATTATGTATTCCGAAACAGACAAGTGAAAATGAATGTGGCAACGCCGTATGAGGCGAAAACCCTCTGTATATCTATACGTACAAGTATAGATACGTTTGGAGGTTATATTGTACGTCAACATTGAGATGATGGTGAAATCTCCGTTGCAACATCTTCACGGATCTTTAAATACACACTTTTAATTTGTTATAACTAAACGGCGCGGCGGTGTAGCTACGGATACTCTTCTTGAAATTCGATGTTTAAAACATACTATTCTACATTATACTTCAATTTCAGCAAAGCCAATTTTTTTTTAATCGTAATCTGTAAAATACTCTTTTTCCGATAAGAGTACGTGTTAAATAGATAATTTATTTCTTGAAAACGGTGAAGCTAGGGGTTCTGAAATTTTTATATGTTATTTTACATGTAATGTAATGTAATTGTAATGTAATTTTTTATTTGTTACAGTTTTTTATATGTTACAGTGTACGTGTTGTAATGTAATTTTTTATATGTTATTTTACATGTAATCTAATGTAGTTGTTAGCTTATAGAAATTTTTTCAAGGCGTTCCTGAATTTTTGAATTTTGTGACACTTGTTGGGTCGCTCTTGCGAAAGGGAGTAGGATGAAGAAAGGAGAAAATGTCCTATGCTAATTGTCTACTAGTACGAACTCTGAAATAACATAATTACGAAACTCTTCATCACGTACTTTGAAAGAATAAGAGATTGAAAGTATATATACATAGTATGTTATACAGGAGAAGTCTGCGAATGAGAGTGTAAAAGAAATCAAAGAACATGGCAAGGGGACTCCCCATCCCTCTCTTACTGTTCGCGCATGCAGCAGATATAGCTATAGATTACAGAAGTATTCGCTTTAAGCGCAATTCCGAAATCGTGCCCCCACTGGGTACTTTGAGAACGATTGGTCGTGATTAAAAAAGGACAGTACCATAAATTGATTTCCACATGCTTGTAGAAAAGCGACAGTTAAGGGTTGGCTACCTGGTAAATGGACCCGGAAGCTCGATTTCATAATAATTACCTATTCTAATGACGACCAATCGTTCTCAAAGTCTCCAGTGGGGGCGCGATTTCGAAATTGCGATCAAAGCGTATGATGCCCATACATACACACGTACACGCGTAGTCAGACATATACATGCGTAGTCAGAGAAAACAAAGTGCGTGTGTCAAGCAGCTGAAAACATTTTGTCATTGCCTTCTAACCTCTGTATCTAATACAACATTAGTGTATCTAAAACGCATTTAGCGTCACTTGGTTTAGTGTGTGCTGGTTTTTTTGTTAAGTTTACTACCCGCATGAATAGCTACATAGAAGTGTACGTGTAACTTAAATTAATTAAATATCATATATGTATTACATTAGTATTGTATACATACGTGCACATACATTTTATATTATGTACGTGTACATAATTTTGTTGTGTATGTAAATATACTATTTCTTATATACTTTTATGTATTAAATATAATGTATGTGTAAATAAATCTTCAAAATTTTTACTGACTCTGAGAATCGAACCCACATCCTTCTGGTTGGTAGTCGGGGACCTTATCGCTTGTGCTACGCAGCGCGCCGATCTTTTCTCTGTTCTTAGTACTTCTGGATACCAACTAAGAAGCTTCTAAATTAAAAAATTGAACTATAATTAGGCATTTTCTGTATTATAAAAAATTCAGCCCGCTGATTTAAAATGAAATAGTTATAATTATTTTCAAGTGGTCTCATAATGTTAAGATTGTGTTTTAAAGTTTGTTTTCCTTATATCTTGTAACGGTTTAATGAACAGAAAAAATAAAAATACCAGCTTGCAGGGCGAATAACCTTCAACTTTTAAGTTAAATAAATTAAGTAACAACAGTCATACTTTAATCAATGGTTATCTTACACTTTGTTCTCATTGTTTTGTTAATTACGGAATGCTTATTGACCGTAGAAAGTCTGATAAAACTGTACAGTGCTTTTTTTACGTCAAAGTTTGTGGTGCTGATTGATGCATGTATTAGTGGTATGTGTGTAGCAGTATACTGTAGCAGTCGACACTTGACAGTAGATACGTTGTGTTTGCATGAGAATACTTTTGACAGAAATAAATTTGTTTAAACAAAAAATATATCGATATAAAGGAAAAAATGTGTCGCTTAAAGTCTTTTACCAAAGACAAAAGCAACAGGAGTCTTGCAAAAATCTCAACGAGATGATAAAAGTGAAAAAAAATGTGCACCAGAAGTTGTAACCTCAAAGGTTACGGAGGGTCGACGTATTGTTGACATTCATCATTTGGAATTTGGGATCTAGCCTTTATTGTTTATTTTGCAAACAAGTACTGTATTTATCTTGCATTGAAAGCGAAAGGATGTGGGCTTGCAAGTTTGTTTGGCATAAGGTGTCACAATTACCTGCAACTTCGTATCATTTTAACAAGTACCTGCAGCAACAGCTCGCTCGACGATAACTTTCCCAGAAAAATTTATGATGTTAATTCCCGATCCCTTTTAGGTAAACTAATAATAGTTTTTTTTTTTTTTTAAATGCTAGAAAAACTGAACTCGGATGTAACACATTACATTTTTATTTGTAAGTAAATCCTTACTACTTAAGCTATAGTTTTTTTTTTTTTTAGAGGGATGGGAGGCCTCCCATTACTCGGAGGGGGGTAGGGGGAAATTAGGCAATTATGCTGCGAGGAGGTCGCCTAAACCCTCTTCGAGGAGCATTGCGTGGTGAAAAAGCACATGTGAAAAATCACAGAGGTACTTGCCCGTAAAGTCGCACTGGCCGGGAATTGAACCACGGTCTCCCGCGTGCCAATACACAACCTAGCCGACCGAGCCACCGCGCGCTCATCTAATAATAGTTATTCATGAAAAATTGTAAACCGAATGAAGATTTAATATTCGTTCAACCTTGTATATGTGCACACTGTAATTTTTTTACTAGAAAAATTATTGAATAGAAAATGGAAATGCAATACGGTTAACGTTTTAGGTGTTATCAACGCTGGTATGGGGCTTGCAAGTCTCAATAAGTATTTGTGCTTCAATACATGCTATGTATAAATGATAAAATTTTCAGGAAGATTGAGAGAACTGTCGCACAAGCGATTGAATGTGTGGCAAGAGCAAGTTGTGTGGAGGCTGTTAAAGAAGAAAGGGCAGCAACAATTAAGAATATGGATTCGCTGTATACAATGATTTAATTAATTGCATCTTATTTCTCCTTTTATAACACATGACTATTAATGTACAAAAAATTAAGTACTTTATTGTCACATAAAAGTAGTAGCATCCTGTACCGTAAACAGTATATTTATGTATTCAAGGTATTGTTAAATTATTATTTGATCAATTTGCATATAACTGGACGAGCTATTTTTTAATTAATGAGCGTCGTTGTACACACTTTTATTTATATTGCTTTACAACTTTTTGAAGTAAGACTTTTTATGTTGGGCCATAAACAGCCGCGTGAAGAGGAATGCGTTACGAAAAAACGTAGCCACCCATCCTGCGGTCCTAACCCTATCCTTAATCGCCTCTCTCCCGCTACGTTTCTTTCTTTCGCAGAGCGCGCCACTCTACTGTCTACCGTTCCGTCTCTCTTTCTCTCGCATACGCCCGCACTGCTTGCTCCCTTCCCCTCACGCTGGTACTATACCTATATTTGTATACATATATTATAGATATGTGAGTATATATGTTTCTACGCTACGACTAAACACTAAATCGATGCGCTTGCTCAAGCTGAGGTATAGGTATGAAGAAAAGAGAAAAGAAAAGAAAAACATCAGCTGTTTGCTATTAGTTATGGAAAGGGTTTTCTTAAGAGGACTTCGAAGAGAGAGCACTAATGCTTTCCAGCGAAGGGCTCAAAAGAGAAGACCTGAAGTAAAATATCAGCGTCGGTAGCTGGTCTTGTAAATCGATGGCTCGGCGCATTCCGTCCCTTCTCCTTGGTGTAGTGTAGTAGGGACACAGTGAGGTGACGTCATGGCTCTTTTCTGTTGCTGACTGGAAACTATGCTAGTTTCTTAGCGTATGTCTGGAACGCAGTTATAAGAAAAAGAAAAAAAAACATAATACTAAAAATAAGAACATACGATGAATTCTTGGTAGAATCCTGTTAGCTTTTAACATAATTTAGCGTCTTTTGTTATTTATTAATTATTTTTATTTGTGGTAACCTACGGTTATGATAACTGATCTTGTTGTTCCAACTTTAGATATTTTTTCCAAACACGCTCAGGTGTTTTGCTTCAAAATAGCTCGACATGCGTAAATTTCTTGGTTTCGTGAATTGTTTCATTAATAATGCTGACAATCAGTTTCAAATAATCAAACCATGACTAATGTTTATCATAGACACATGTCCTAAAAAATTTCGCAAGCTCTCTATGAATGCGCTCTACCAAATTTCGATTGTAGGTGGTGGATACTCAAGAATGACATCAATATATGTTTTTTTTAAATAATTCCACCATTTATTCGACGTTAATTTAGTGTCATTGTCCTGAATAATTTGCAAGGATTTTCCATGTATAATCTGACGATATTTTTTTTATTACATTTTCCGAGGTAGTTTTTTGGCATAGGATTTAGGACCACATACTTGAAAAAAACGTCTTTTGTAGACAACAAATACTTATACCCATTTCTAGTTGAAGAAAGGGGGCCATAAAAATCAATATCTTACTAACATATAAAGCAAAGTCACTAAAACCGTTGTGATCGCTAACCGCGAAAACTACTAAACCGATTTTGCTGAAATTTTGCACACTGATTCATGATACATCCTAGATGGTTTTAGTATAGTTTTTATCTTAATAAGTTTGATAAATTTGATAGCAATAGCAATAAATGAGCTCGAAGTTTGGCAAAAATACGCCAGCTTTTCACTTTAGTTCAGTAAAATCCGCTAGGTGGCGTCGACATAAAATCGAGGCTACCTGCAACAGAATTAAGTAAGTGTGGTTATAATACGCCGGAGCGTCTCGATAGTGATGCAGCCGTTATTCGGTAGTTCAACGAGCTGTATAGAGAATGCTGATGATAGTCTTGCAGCTGGATATCCCGGTTACGGACGACACTCTTCTGTAAAGGGGAAGGGACCTGGGTCAACATTTACCCTAAATCTCGACGAGTGCGATTAAAAAAAAAAATTCATTCCAACCGATGACGACTCTGGCATAAAACCAGGAGACATTTCTAGCCAGAGCACAATCTGCACCAACTCTTCAGAGTTGGGTGGCAGTCCCACCATCCCGTCTGGTGCAGTCAGAAAATTTTTGGCTACATGTGTAAGCCAGGGAAAAAAGCTCTGAGGAGCACGGGCAGCCACAACGGCAACCTTGTTAGTCGTTGCGTCCCCAACGCGCTTACCCACATGTCCCCGTCTAACGATGAGTGGTTGGTTATCCGGGGAACGACCCGAAGACGAGATATCCTTGAACAGCAGCGTACCTCCCTCCATCACAATCTCCGTTCATCGAGACTCCCAGGGTAAGAATCAAGCTACCCGTAGCCAGCTCTTTATCATCAGGAATAATAATAAAGAATAGCCTGAAAGTCTCACCACTGGCGCTTTTTAGGGCCATTATAAGTATTTACGTTCCCTACTTAACCATCAATTTCATCGGTTCTTTTTAGGGGACACCTAAGTATAAACTACTTTGCCAACAAATACATTTTTACTACCATTTCCGGAAGCGATTCGTTGACTAAAAGACTAATTAACTAAAGACGGGCACTATTAAACCAAGTCAGCCATTTACTAGCAGACGTCACCTGCGGAGTTATTCTTCGCAAGGCTGGAAAACCCGGTGACCGACGACTCTATATTACCCTCTCGACTCTAAGCATTCAACCAGGCATCACTGATCCTGTCCAAGGTCTGCGCTGGGCAAACCTATAACAGCTATGAAGGAAAAAAAACTTAAGCCAACGGGACAGCCTCCACTGGACAAGTATCACTAACCAATCTCCCCATCTAAGATCACCAAAACAACTGAATCTGCAAAAAAAAAGGTGCTTTAGACACCAACGTCTTCGACGTTATACCGGGAGACGTTGGGAACGAGCACTACAACTAGCCCCAAAGCTTCGGACTTTGTAATTTTTCTTCCGATCAGTCTGGATTTTCAACAGCAGGCCAGAGAAGATCACCCTGAGGTATCCAGGCAGTCACAATTGCTGTTAACTGCAGTCAAGAAAGAGTTAACTTAAGAAGCTCACCGGTCTTTTTTAGGGCTATCGGACGTCAAACTACCTTGCCAACAAATATATTAGAACTTAACAAAGTTGACAGAAAACAGCCTTTAGGGGTCACAAAAATTTTAAGCATGCCAAAAGTCGCAAGAGGGTGAATTAGAAGAAAAACTTCAAATGTATCTAATAAATACAATTTTACTTAGGCGTCAAGAAACTGACGCAGAAAATGTATCGAGATTGAAACAGCAGCGGCAAAATTGACAAATAAAGAATCCATTACGTGAGAGATCAGCTTTTCATTGTACCCTCACAGCAATCTCTAAAATCTTTAAAGATCCTACTTTAGATTTTTAAATAAGTAGAAAATGTATTTGTGTTTTTGTGGTAATAAGAATGTAGGGTTTAAGGTCCAGGACTTTGTTGCTCTTGTAATAAAGTTGTGAGATATGAGAAAAAAAATTTTTTTTTAATATAAATCTTAACAGCTTTAAAAAATAGCCCTTTTTGTGAATTACACGGGAGAAACTTTAAATCAATGGCTTCTTATGGCCACCGATTATTTTATGGCATAAAGAACGCACGGTTCTTTTCAGCATAATTATTTATTTTGAATTTTTACACCTTATTATTTGACCAAATAAACTATATGTATTCCGAAAAAATGTGTTTTTGATAAGAAGATTCTTGTTCTGAGATGTGCCAGGAATATGTGTAAAATTTCTAACTGAAAACGTTTCACATTACATGTCAACACACTACGGTGTTTTATTTAGTAAGTCTCGGGCGAAGCCGAGACGGGGGCTGCTAGTAGATAATAAATTAAGAGGTTTATACTCGTGAATATGGGATGAAAATTTTTTCGATTTTTGAGTGTGAAATTGTTATTGATTCGACATGTGTGGCAGCCTTTTATGAAATACTATACAGTATTTTTTTATTTTGGTGCAAAAAAATATTTTGTAAATAATTAAACTAAAAAATTTTAATTCAAAGTTTTGTATAAACCAATGTGTAGATATAACGTATGAACTTTAGCTACAAATAACAATAGAAATTCATGAGGTAATACTTATTTTAGTCTCGGATTCTCACATTTATGTAAATAATTATCCTTCACTAAAAATCGTAGTTTAGTACGTGCATGATTTTGCTCCAGTGGCCGTTTAATATTTTGAATATATTGGTCCCTACCCTATAATTCTTTAAATCGTTTTAATTATAATTTAAAATGTATCACTTGGTTCGTGGGCACATACTTATCAACAGTATCGCAAATTCGGTGGGTTCGTTTTCATTTGACTCGTATAATCTACTTAAATGATCAGCATAAGTATTTTCTTTACCTTTAAAATATGATACTTCTAGATTATAATTTTGTAATGACAATTGCCATCGTTGTAACCAAGAATTATTAAAATTACACGTCTTCTAGAAAACGAGCGCCTCATGATCCGTGCGAACAAAAATTTTTTGTGCTCCTCGTACATAAATACACAATTTGTCCAGTGACCATACTAATGCCAGTAATTTCTTTTCAGTGATATAATAATTAATCTCAGTAGCGCGCAAAGAAACAAATGTAATGATTTCTTTTTCTCAGTCATCATTCAACTGCGATAGTATCGCTACAATAGCGTAATTACTAGCATTGGTAGTTAATATATAAGGTTTAGTAACATCGAAAAATTTTAATACCATATTCTCGTCAAAAGCCGTTTTTATGTTTTCAAAAGCCTTTTAATGTTCGTTGTTTCAAACGAAAGGTTGATTCTTTTTCAAGAGCTATTTTAACGGTAGAGTATAATACAAATAAATTTTGACAAACTTAGTACAAAAGTTCACGAAACCAAAGAAAGATTGCAACATTTTTATATTCGTTGGTATTGGAAAATTTTTTATCGTGACAATCTTTTCTAGTTGCAGCATCAAACTATTCACTGATAATTTATGCCCAAGAAAATTAATTTTGCTTTAAGCGGAGTGCGATTTCAAAGACTGTAGGCGTAAATTATGTTTTAACAATCTATTAAAAACCCTTTCTAAATTTTTCAAATGCGTTTCCACATCTGGGAAAAAAGTTGCCATATCATTAACGAATCGTATAATGAAATTTTTCAAATCCAAAAATACTTTATGCATTGCCCTTGACAATGCTGACCCGGAAGTTTTAATGCCAAACGCCACAAAATTCAGTTCATACCCATGATGATCGAGTTGAAATGTGGAAAACTTTTTGATTCTTCCGTTAATGGTATTTGCCAGTAAGAACTCATAAGGTCTAAATTTAATATAAAGTTAGCATGCTTACATCTTGGAAATGACTCTATTAAAGCAGGTGGGGATTTAAAGTCGTCCAATAACTGATCATTCAATTTTTTCGCATCTAAGGACAATCTAACGGTATTGTCTTTTCTTATAATAATCCTGGTAGAATTTATATATGGGCTACACGATCTCCATATAATATTCAAATCAAGAATTTTTTGTACTTTGCGTCGTACTGGCTCCCGATAATTCAATGGTATTGGATACTGGCACGAAAAAATCGTATTATAATTTTTTTTAACTAGCTGGTGTTGATATGTGGTTATCAAACTAGGTCTTTTCTCAAACATATTCTTCTATTTTAGAATTAAATTTCGCAAATAATTAAGTTGTATATTATTTAAATTCGCACATGCTGTTAATATTGAATTGATCTCGTCAAACGTCAGTTCATAATTGTAATCAATGATATAACTCGGCCCACCGACATCGATGAATTCGCGTATCGATTCTTAGGATATGGAAGCAGATTGCTCTGGATATACTTCTAGACTCATTTAAATGGATTGACATGATCCATTAATTTCACTGTGCTTCAGAAAATTTATTTTTTCACTTTTATTATTATATTTTATATGTATTATTTTTTGATGTGACTTTAAAATCATATTTAATTTTTTAAATAAATCAAATCTGAAGATTATGTATTTTGCTAAATAAGGTACTATTACATATAATACTGATACCGTTAGATTCTTAATTATCATTCCCGCATGAATTGATTTTTTAACTTTGGTAGATTTTTTACTGGTAGCCCCTTTTAGATACTTTTCAACCAAGGGCAACTTTGGAAAATTTTGAAAGTCAGTAATATTGTTGTTATAAAATAATTCTGACATGCATGTTACTTCGCTATCTGAATCTATTCAGACCTTTCGCTTTATGTTTTGTATGGAAATTTCAGTTTCTGGACATCCAGTAGTATAGACGAACTTTTCTTGAGGATAAATATCGTCCAACAAAAAATCGCAAGGGTCCTAAAAAATTGAACCATGCTGAAACTTGGTATTGGAGAGATTTATTTTGAGGCAACTTCTTGGGTCAATAGAACTAGGTGTTGTGAAAATCATATTATAACCGTTCACTGCAATTGTATATAATATAAATAATTTCTTATTAGCATACTGTTGGTGATTCTTGTATACTATCGATTTCTTTCGTTTGTTAATTTTCACGGACTTTTCATTCAACTTTTTATGCAAGAGTGTTCATTTGTAGCGGTATAAAACCCATTCCCATTCCATATCGATTCGTGTTATTTGCAAATAATAAGGTAAGTTTCCGAATAATATCCGCCCAACTATCTAGCACAACTCTTCCACGTTTTTTGTTTTTTCGTCCATTACTAAATCTCCTAACATTTTATATCCGGCTTCATCGGTGTGTGTTCAAAATTAATACTTCAGTTGTTTTGATGAGGCAAATTTCTTTGATCGGTCTGATCTTGTCTTGAACTAGTATTGGTTTTATCAGGAGAATAAAATGAAATTTGATTCGATTTCCGCGGACGTTGATTTTGGTTTTGAGACTGTGGCGTTTGAAAGATTTCCGATTTTTGCGCATTAGGACTATTGTGATTGGATACAAAATTTCTCTGCGCCACCTGTGGAGTTGATTGTGCTGACTGTGAATATGATGTTTTGAGTGTCACGAACTTTATCTAAGCGCGAGGCATTATAGTGCGTGCGTTTATCATCAGCGTCAAAATCGGCTAGTAAATTTAATAAATTTTCAACTGTACAGTCTTTGTCGCACATTATTGCCTGTCTGACCGATCTATCAAAATAACTAGCAATCTGTAAAAAAAATTGTTTTTCATCTGAGACAATCCCCAAATCTCGTGCAAAACCCAATATTTTTTTCGCATATTCAACACGAATTAATAAATTTCCTTAAATCTTTCGACGAATTAATTTAGGATTTTGACATCCACCTCGCGCAAATATGTATATATAAAGCTAAAAATTTGTTTAGTTGTGATGACGACAAATTATATGAAAAAGATGCCCATTAAAAAAAATCAAATTAATTCAAAATCGATTAAAAGCGTTTATGGAACAAAATTAACTTAATAGTCCATCGCTAATGAATATAGGAAACGGTTTATTAAGAAATTTTAGCTATGACGATATTATAAACGATTTTGCAGGAAAAAATGGTGAAAAGTAGTTATAAAAAGTAGTTAAGTAAATAACATTGTTTACAGGCTTAATTATTCATAGTTTGTAATTTCATATAATAAATAAATAATTGAAAATAATTTACTTTTTTCTTGTTATCTCTTAACGTTTAGTCGTAGGAGCTCTTTCGTTTTTCCGCTTTTTCTAGGAAACGAGCCAAGCTATATTTTTTGCCTTATTTACAACTAGTTTTCAAAAACTGTAACAGTTCAAGACAGTAACGAAATGTGTATTTAGCAGGACTGTATACCAGGAGCATTGTTTAGACGTGCTGACTGAAATGTCGTCCACATAGACGTACATCTTGTTATTTTAGCGCTAGGGTATATTCGCAATGCATGTAAGATTATATTAAATGATTTGAAATTACATGTAAAGTCAGCATAGAAACAATTATAATTACATATTACATGGGTTTACGTATTTATGAACCATTTATCAAAAGCAATAGTACTGTGTAGTCCTGCTGGAAACTTTCTGCGGTGAACTTTAACTTATCTAACAAAATAATATAATTTACAGCTTAAATAATAATTTCAAAACTTTTTAGTTCCTTACAATTATTTGCTTACAAACAAACATACACAGTACGATTTCTGAAATATTAAAAGTGTATTTAATGTTTTGATATAAAACGTAAGTTTCTCCTAAAATACAATTGTTGACCCAGTAAAAGACTATTCATTGCTTTGGTAGGAACCGCTTGGTTATAAGGCCCTGACACCATATTTCTCTGGGTTCTAAGTAAATTACCAGTTGAATTAAAAAAATATTTTAGATGTGCTGGTCTCCTAATAGCTAATGTACGATACAATGTTATAGAATTAAAGTACACATCAGCATAAACAAGACAGCAATAGTCAAAGTGTAACTATTTACCATTTGAGAAAATTGAATCACATGATTTCAAATAAAGTGGTTTTTTATCCAAATGTTGGTGCTATTGTACCAAAGCAAAAAGTATACCATGAATTTTTTCGTCGTTTAACAGGAACCATACGCCTTTAACTATTCTACCTCAGACCGAATATCAAAGTATAATCTGATTTATTTCCAAGTCCAAATTAGCTGGCCTACGCTGGATATAAACTATATAATGAAAGATTGTCAGCAAAAAACATTGCCCTAGAGATACGCATCATATACTACACTGAGTTAATAAGCATTCAAAATAGTATTGGGCTATACCTGACGATACAGGAGGCGAATCAGACAATGTACCATCCAGTGCCAAAGCCGTCTGACTTTTATCATTCAAATACGAGTAAATCAATTTAGTAGCATTGGCTGAAAAGTTAAAAGCTACTAATAAATATAGCAGAGCCACACGACTAATAGTGTTAAACGCATAAAAAAAAAAAAAAAAATTAAAACATACTTAAAGCGTCACCAGCCCCTGATTAACATCAAAATAAATATCGTCTAATTTTTTGATTAGAGCTGATTGGGTGCTATAGCTTTGTCTCAAACCAGATTGTAACGATGAAGTAAACGGTGCTTTTAAGTAATCTTACATCTGTTGAGTAGTAATATACTTTAAAACCTTAGCCATGTGGAGGAGGTTTGCTACTGGACGTGTTTTTTTGGGCATTCATTGGCTTAGCAACCTTAGAAAAGGACACTGTAATAAAAAGTTCCCTCATGAAAAAGTACATAAATTCAGATATAGACAAGTAAAAGACATGCAGGAAATACACCGCAATAGTCGGAAAAGCACCAGAGAAATATCCTAGAGATACGTTATTATTGCTACGACCCTTAGATAAGTTTGCAAAACGCATAAGCAAACTAGAATGCCTGAACTGAATCCACTAGTATAAATCCAAAGGCATAAAGGAAGTTTGGTGCTGAAAAACAGTAATCCGGATATGTAGGTGCTAATAATACTGTCATGAGGGTGACTATATCTTGCAAGCAGAAATTCTGAAATGACTCATAATTTTCAAGTATTTACATTCATTTCTCTCTGGTCGATTTATCTCTGGCGGAATTATTTCAAGCGTTTCTTTTATCAGTTTCGATCTTCTTTCGCAGTTCTCTGTATTTTATTATGTCTTAGAGTTCCCACAATCTCTCAGCTCTCAAATATACATTATCACGTTTCTTGCATTTGGCCTTGATTTTATGCCTCGTTAATGGTGCAAGTTCCTAGTGGATGCTTCTAGTTCTAAAAAGCCCATGTAAGTCTAATACTTGTGTAACTAATACACGAAAAATCGAAATAGAAACATCCAAATCCATGGTGTAAAGCTGTGATAAAACACTGTCATTCTCCTGTGTATACCTTCGAGTTCCTGTTCTGGAAAGCAACTCTAACATTTTGCACAAGGTTGTATTCTAGGATATCATAAAACGTTAAGCCTACAATCTGGAGTAAGCCAAGTATCAGAATTACTTAATACATTGATCCTGCAGTCAGTTAACAAGCGTGCTATATGGTAGTAATCGTCACGTATTAAGATTGCATTCAGATGCGTGACTCGACGACTGCCTTCTATTTAAAATAAGTCTATCCTGCTATACATGTATAGCTATTTTATTTAAACGATCTTTTTCTAAACATAGTACTGTTTTGGATTTAAACATGTTTATACCTAATTTGATTTGCTCTTTTTTAGTTGAGAGAAAGAGTTTGTAAATATTGTCCAAAAAACTTTTATAAAACTCGATAACTAAGGTAGTCTCAGCGTTTGGATGTATTTTTAAGTTTTCGAGTTCTCAAAGCGTACATGCAGCATTTAAGACATGATCACAACATCAGAAACTTCACAAAAAGCGTCTGAAAAATTTCGACAGCATCTACCTTGATGCCAGTCACTCTAAGTTTTGATTGATATCGTTCCGAGCCACACCCTCTCCACATTTCAAAAAGATTTTTACTTTACATTCTGATGTTATCAGAATTACAAATTTATCTTTTCAAAACTATTTTCATGAGAAATAGCCTTGTCTGACATATTATAAATAAGAAATTCTTAACATTATTTTATATTAAATATTACAGCTGTTCCGTAGTTCTTCTTACATTACTTGTCTTTTTTCAATAGCAGTTACTTGATGTACATTTGAAAAATCATCATTTTCACACTCCGTATCACTCCAAGTTATTAGGACTTTCACTTAATTTTCATTTTTTAAACAAACGTTGTACAGTATACAACATGCTAAAATAGTCTTAACGGATTCTTTAACATGCAAATTTTGTCAATCGTGAAGTTTTTGAAATTTATTTTTTGATATACCAAAACTCCTTTTCATAAGTTGTTGAGTTTAGCTTAATACACTTCTACACACCTGTAATTATATTCTGTATTAGGTTGTCTCTGTTTTTTTACGAAAAAAAAAGATCTACAGATTGACAGCTCTGCTTTACAGATCCTTTGGGCTGCAAAATAACCTTCGAGATGACAGCGCTCTTATAATAAAAACTACTACTGAAAGCTAAAGTAGGGTAGAAATAATAGATCCTAATGAGTTGTTTAGATTTTTTCAGATTTAAGAAACAACTATTATTTCTAAATTTTTTATTTTTCTGTTTTACGGTTTTGTCTAAAACACTGCTGGTATTGGTTTAGTCGATGGCCACTTTGACTTTTGTGAGCAATGAGCTAAAGTGGTAAATAAAATAAAACAAACATATTAATACTAACAATCATAATTGGTAAAATAGTGACAAAAATGATAGATACAATTATGGACACTACGCTTGCAAAAGTATTTTTAAATGTAGCTCACTTATTGACAGTCACAAAAAAAAAATTTAGAATCATTAGACCATTGTTTTAGTCATATCAATACCTACAACTGTTCTCGCATTCTTAAGTTAACAATTCATGTTTTTTACAGAGCCATGACGTCCAACACTGGAAAGGAGCAATTTATTCAACAACTTAAAGTTATTGTCAATGAAGTCCAGAAAAATAAACTCAAAGTATGTTATTTTAACTATGAATACAAAAGTTTCATACAAACGTTAGCATAAAGTTACATACTTATTGTTATAGATAGAAGGTAAACTGTTGGAAGAAAAAAGTCGTCGAAACATTTTAAATCAACATCTTCTCTTTTCATTAGAACAACAACGAAAATACATAGCTTCTGTTAAACAACTGACTTATGAGTGCCGTAAAAATGAGATACTTCTATTAAGATTACGAGGATGAAAAAATATATCTTTACAGTATAAAATAATCGTCTTCTACAACTAATTTGAATACTGCTTGTGCAATATTTAAATATTATGTTGTCCAAAAAAAGAACTTTGAATTTTATTGCCTTCATATTAAATATTATTGTATGTGACTTTATACAAATAAAGTAAGATTGTGTTGTTTCAGTTGTTAGAATAAAATATTTTAGAAAAATTTAATTTTTTTCTGGCAAATGATAATTTTTTCTAATAAAATACAGTACATTTACAATATTTCACCCAATAGTTTTACGACACTAATTCGTACAACAGTTTCTTAAACTATTCATTTCAAATACAATGAAATAAAGTTAAAACAATGTGTTAAAATGTTTGTTTACTGTCTTAAACAAAAAATTTTGTTACTGCATCTGATTAATAAAGCATAGTTTGCATAATGTGAACTTTTTAAGAAGAAGTAGAACCCTTTGAATTGAAGATGTAGAACGAAGTGTCATGTGTCTTGAAGGACTTACTGGCTCCAATCTCACACATGTTATAGTCAAGGTGTAAGGAAAACAGCAGAAAAAAGAAAGAACTTGGTACCAGTTGGGTAACATTTATCAGTAAAGAAGGGATCGTTATACATCTATTATCTATATCTCTCGTTACTTACGAAGTCTACGTCATGTTGCAGATGCATTACGCTACAAAAAAATACGAGTGGTTGCATGCAGAATAATGAGCCCAAACATGCAGTATAGCAGAATTTTTAGCCTAAGCCTTTAAGTGTGCATAAAATGTAAATGCAATTTAAAAAATTTTTTTTTAAGTACAAAAAAAGTAAGAGGCTAAGCAAATTAGTGATTTGCAAAAATAAATATTATAATTTTCAATAAGTCTTTGATTCATTCCATTTACTTATTTTTCATTTTTTTATTCATAAAAAGTATCATCCACTGATCTTCACTTGTTGGGTATACGAATATTTTTAACGTACAGAAGTAATAAGGAATTTAATAAAATTATGCTTTCTCATAAATAATATAGAGTATGTAACTTGAAAGAAATTATAAACATTCATAACAAATGGTATTACAGAGTTAGCTGTTTGGCGTTCTCAATTCTAAGTTTAAAGAAATAAACTAATTTATGTTGATCAATCTTATACAAACAGAAAAAATTGAAATTGAGCACCTTACTATTTCTAGTAGTGATTCAAAAGAATGGTAAAAATGTTAAAAATATTAAAATCTTGTTTTTTCACATTGGGAATTGACAGACTAAGATAAAAAAATTTTTTGTATTAACTTATGCACCCTTAAGAGACAAAAAAGAACAGCTGTAGATGAACCCAATTGGTCTAGTGATGTCCCCACAAGTTACAAGAAATCATTAATTTTACATAAAATTTTGAAAACTCGTAACTATTCTTCTTTTAAAAATTAAGAGCTAAAATTTTTAAACGTTGTAGCTTTTCTATCCATCAACAACCCTCAATTTCAGTAAGATGAGATAAACACTTTTTGAAAATCGCAGCTTAGTGCAAAAAAATATTCTCGTAAATAATCTTTAAGAATGTTGTTGTGCTGTAACGTTCTATGTCTTAGTAGTTTAAGCTTCACTTTGCGATGCGCATGAAAAGGCGAGCTACCTACTCTCCACAGTTTGACGTTGGCTGCTCGCCCATTCGCGTGCACTTCACAGTCAAGTGCACAAAATACCGATGTTAAACATCATTGTTTTAGCAATTTTTACAAAAGATAATAAGTTGAAACTTTGGTGAGTTGTTGATAAACTCATAAAAAAGATGATCCTGTAAAAAAACTTATTACATCGTCACATTTTTCTTAAGGCCTTTTTAATAAAAAAAGCTTTTTTGAATTAAACTAAGGCTTTTAAAAAGTATGCATCTAATTTTGCTAAAATCTTTTAGAGTAGTAGTGGATACAAGAAGTACAGCGCAAAAATTATTGGCTATTAACTTTCGAAGATTTAAGAAAATTGATGGTTCTTGTTTGGGAAATTTAGAAGTAGTGATTCTCAAGGGAGTGATAAGACACTGTCCCCCTTTTTTCTGATTGGTAGAGAGAAAAACTGCTCCTGATGGCGCATTTTTTGGATGGTGTTTAAAAAGTACCGATTACAAAAAATAATATCGTAATGTATTTAACAGCTGACCGTTGTATAAATACGTTCTTCGACTAATATCAATGTAGGAAAAAGAGTATTTTTATTTATCGTTGGTTAAAATAAGCCTAGTTGTTCAATAATCGCCTATTTTTTCAGCGTAGCGTAATAATTATATCTGTTGATAAAATCGACATCGTTTTAATCAAGTAAACAATTATTAGCCACTTAACCTAAAAAAGACCTAGTTTTTTTTCTCTATTGTAATTATGCTGATAGTAAAGATATATAAATCTACAGTGCAAAGCATTTCTCCTGTCACAAAAAATTTTATCTTCATAACAATAAATAGTTAATAAATCAGTACTGTTAGTAACTCAGGATGACTAGAAGCAGTGCTTAAGATTTAGTACACAACATTTTATTCCATGTATACATACACTTACTTTATAGTACTTACTATTGATAAAAATAAGCTTAATTTACTGTAAAAGATTTTATGACTTTCAATCGAAATCGAAGACGTTGTAATGTATGTACTAAAATGATTATTTTTAATCCATAATTGAATACATAAATTTTATCTAAGAGTACAATTCTCATCCTTCAAACTAAATAACTATTGCCGTCATATACTATTCTTAAATCTATGTATATTTATTTTATTTTAATTAACTTTGGGTTATAAGGTTATTTTTTTGATTGTTGCGTGTTTTCGTAAAATTTTGTAACATTCGCTTATGTATATTTTAAATTACAAAATTTAAATTTCGCGTGCTTAGGAACAATTCTTGAACGGTGTCTTATCACTTCATTGAAGATCACTATTCAGGGGGACACCGCTTAACTTATCAGGTTTATCTAAGTCTAATTTTTTTCGTCTTTTTACTGTACATCAGCTTACTAAAACCTTTTTTCTTAACTAAATGAGTCAATTTTCAACACAAAAAATTAGTTTTTAACATTTTTGGTTTTTTTTTTTGGACCATAGCCAAAAATCGTAAAGTAATCTATTTTAATTTTTTCCAGTTGTATTATAACTATCTACTTCAATCAATTTTCTTTCGAAACTCAGAATAAATAAAAAACTACTTTCATGTTTTGCTAATCCTATTACACTGGGATACGAAGTATCAATTGCACTTCATAAAAAAACGCATAAGAGTAGCAAGCAGTTCAACCGGCCTAAATGATAGGCGGAAATAAACTAAGGCAAGATTGCGACTTATTGGCAACGTAGTACAAGTAGTTTTATACAGTAATAGTTGTAATAAATAGCGCGCACGTTATCTAAGTAAAACGCTGTTTTTACAGAGTAATGAGACAATACCTACGTAAGTTATAAATACAAGCTATTTTCTTAATACCTCTGTATTAAAATACAAAGCCTGCAACACATACCAAGAAACCTTTTTTCTGTTGAAATTGTTTTTTTTACAATTGTTTGTAATGTATAGAGTAATTATAATGTAATTAAATAACTGAACAAATGGAACATCCACCTTAACTGTTTAAATTCTTTATTACGTCTTAAAAATAACTGAAATTAAGTTAATTTCAATAACTATGGAACGCTGTTCTCCCACAATTAGAGTCAATCAATTTTACTTTCATGTAAGTTTTTTTTCACATTATAGTGTTATGCATCTAGATGTCTCCTACATTCACTACTCATGGCACTCAGCATTTGGGAATGGGATAGGAAAGAATTGAGATGTGATGAGGCAGGAGTAAGACTAAAACTTACAACTGTTTGGTACATTGCCTGTGTCCTGACCAGGAGTCTTTTTGTAAATACTAGGATGAACTCCGGCACACCATCTAAACATGTTGATGAAGTGTAAGAAAAACAGTTAATCGATCCTTAAAAGTTAACGAAATCAACAGTAAAATAAAATGGTGAGGCTTGAACGGTATTAACCATGTATTAACCATGCCAAATGCTATTTAACTTCAGTGATAGACGTAACTACAATTCTACCACTGCGTCACTGTATTAGTACTTTCATATAACTAGCTAAAAACTATTAGTAAAATTTTCTGAGAGTATAATACTGGTCATTAAAACTTATTCAATAATGATTACGAGTTTGGAGATTATACTATAATATTAAAAGCACTAACACAAGTATATACCTGATAAGAATACCTCTGAACTGGTAACCTTGTTTACAAGATCTTCTTGGTTGAGGTGCGTCGTGGAACAGTAACCATTTATTACTGATTAAAAGTCTCTACGCAATTCAAAATAAAATAATAAGAATGAAGCTTTCCGCAGAGATTATTAGCAATATTCCACGGATAATTTATAATTATTTAAAGTAAGTATAGAGGGGAGGAATCAACTAAGGCTTCGTTTAAAAACTATAAGGAGCTATTATTAACAGCTTATATTCTCATCAGTTTTGTTAAATCTTGAAAATTTCTAAATTAAGTTGTGGCACACACTTATTACTCTCAATACATGACTAGCGACTCGATGATTTGAATATTAGCTGTTAGACTACAAAAAGGAAGCTCGAGTAGTTGAATATTATATGTAGACATATTTACATTCATATTTTGTAACACCACTCTAATTCTGAATCAAATCAATGTAAATATTTAATTAATAGTGAAAGACTAGTCACTTATGACTAACGAATGAATATTGTTAAATATTTTCGAACTATTGAATATACAATTTTATAATGACTCAAGTTGTTTTACTGAAACATTTATCAACCAAATGAAAAAACCAATTTTTCATTTAAGTCAGCGTTTAAGAAAAAAAAATTACTTTCAAATTTAGTAAAAATTTATTCAATTTAAATGGTCCATGAAATGTTTATAAACTCACTGTACTTCAGTTAGTCCTGTTTTAAAATATCATAGTTAGTCGACTCTTTGCTCGTTGATCTACACTACCCAGAAGTGACAGATAAATAGAAGTGAATTACAGGAGCAGTGTATGCTCACTCCTCTGCGTTACACGTACTTAAGTAGGATGATTCTCGTATACAATATAGTGCAGTAATCCAATGTTGGAACAAAAAAAAAATGAGATGAAGCAAATTAACTTAAGGAGGTCTGAAAAACAAGTTTAAAATCTAGAATCATGCCAAAAAAAATTCTGTTATGTGTGAGCGTATCAGAAGTACATATGAATTTTTTTAGATTTTTCACCAGAAAAATTTTTAAGAAAAAATTATTAAATTATGACAGTTAAATGTGGTCTGATATAAGGGAACAAGGTTAGGTTGCCTTTTGATTAAAATCAGGATATATTATGAATGAGCTGCAATAAAAAAAAAAACGTTTTTATAGATTAGTACAAAATCAAGACGCTTCACATAAAAATCAAGCCTTGCCGGCGTTTTTCACAAATATAATCAATTACAGTCTTACAGTTTTGAGTTTGCAAAATGCAAGAAAAGATGCGTAGTAAAGAGGGTTCATCTGCGTGGGTCGAGGCAACTTTCCGTTGCTCGCCTTTCTGAACGATACTACTAAACCTTCTTAATGAGTTTGCTTGCAAAGAAATAATAAGAAACAAACATGAACAAACATTTTTAGCTCTGTACAACTGTACTGTAATAAAAAATATACTGCGTGTATGCGTACAAGGGTACAACAACAGCAGTCAAATTGCTCAGAGAAATACTCAAGTAGCTTTGGTATGCAAAAGCAAAATACGTGTATGCGACAGTGCTGAAGGACTGTAGGTAAGGTACAGAACGTAAAAATACACTAATACGTATTGACATATAAGTATCGTAAAGATGATACGTAAACGATAGATAACAAAATGACATGATTGTATGTGTTTGTGCAACAGTACAACAACAACAACCACAAAACACGTGAAAATTTAAAATACAGACTGCTTGCCCGGAAGAAAACGCAAAGACAGAACCAAGAAAGTCAGAGATAGCTAAGAGAAGTTTCGAATGAAAGTTAGCTACAAAACCATGATGTCAATGTGTCCTTCGAATGGTGAGAGGTGATAGCTCAAGGTGTTGATTATCTATCGCATGGTAAGAGAGCTTGAGTCAAAATTAAAAAAGAAATGGAAACTGACTTAGTACAATTGTATACTATCCAAACGATATGTATACATTTTTACATAAACTAATAAATCGAGACTTTGAGATATTTATTAAGTATGTGTGCACATGCACACTCTGCACTTCATAAGGTGGAGATATTGGCAGCTTGTAAGCAACGCAAAAACAGCTAAGGCATTGGAAAATCTTAGTACCAAAAATGAATGTGCTATGAGCTAAAAAGGAAACGCAGACGATAAGAAAAACTTAACCCAGTGCTGGTGATTCATAGTGGTATTCATTAACGTAGTGGTCGTCGTATTTGCTTTATGGATAGCAGCGTGAAAAAGAAGGAACTACCGTTTCTTACGAGAGCGATATGATATCCTATCTCATACACTTAATATTTATTACGTTGAAACACCCAGCTCCCTTCCAAAATTATGAGAAACAAACGATTTTTTAATACTGAACTGTATACCTGCCTCGGTAATCGCGTGACGTATAACTTATTTCTTTTGAAAAGAGCTACCCTCGCAAAATACGGACTACGCGTGCAATCTCCAACAATTTTAGAAACACTCATATTATAACATAAATACGCCCTAATATACGCAAGAATGTGAACAGTCAACAATTATAAAGTTCATTACTGCGTATGATCCACAACAAATATCGTACACAGTTTCAACATTAACGTGTACCAATATGTGAGATCTGAAAGATTAGAGTTTTTAACCATCAATCTCTGTATAATTATTGCACCTCGATTGGGTAAAATAATTTAAATGCAAGAGTATAAGCACTCCTTGCACAGACCAATATTTGCCCTTTCTCTTTCATCAAGTGCACTGAAGTAACTATAAAGGTTGAAGATTAAGTTAAGTTGCATTTTTTAAGCAAATGTAAGGCGTGATTCCGTGATTAAGCTGCATATTAGAAGCGTACATTTCAGACAAATGTAAGACTTAGTTCGGTGAGTAAGCTGTATGATAAAAGTTAGAGAAAATCATGCCACCTTAGACTCACTTGAAAAGTGAAATGAAGAGGGAACAAGAAAGAAAGGACCGTCTATTTGGATTCTAAAGTTAAAAGCAGCAGACTAATTATTTTCATCGCTGCGAGTACCCCCATGTAGGATTAGAATCATCGTTATGGTCAACCATGTAAGATCTTTGCTTATTAAATTTTTTTTTTTTAAATTCACATACTTTAAAATATAAAATTCTAATAGATATAAATAGAGTTTTTTCTTTAATTTTAAATTAAATACAAAACGAAAATAAACAGACTTACGTAATAATAAGACCTTCACAAAGACGTGGGATAAAAAGACGAATTGAAATAAGCCACTACTACATTACATCAACAGAAATTTGTATTGTAGATCAAGATCAGTTCGACGTATGACACACCGTCTCTATATATATTTCTCAGCGATAGCTAACACCACAATTTCAATGCTGAGTCAACGATTTAAAAGAAAAAAAAAAACCGTAAGTAAGAGCGAATAAGGCCTTTGGGCCAATGGCTGGTTCCTAACAAGCAAAAATTAAATTTATTTGTTTGTAAAATGAATCTACGAGTTCGCTCTTCACTCAGAAGTTTAGACGTAACAGCGATGTATTAATTAATTAAAGAGACATACACATTGGAGGAGAGGGGGCTCTTAAAATAAGATGAAGGGACTGTCAAGATATTTTAGGGACTGACGAAGGATTGATATAAAATTTCAATGGTTTTAAATTAAAGTGGAATTAGCATGTTTTATCTTATTTTGTAGAGAGAGGCGCTGTAAAGAGACGGCGATAAGGTATTTAGAGGGTGGTGGGGGTGACTACCACCTGCCATACCCAAATAACTATATTGCATGCTCATTTATAATAAGTGGATGGTATTGCGGTCGCGAAAATGTGAAATTTAACCTTTTTAAGGAAACATGTATTTTTTTTAAATATTGACAAACTGTTTTGTGTTAATTCACATTACATATAATAGAAAGGCGTTAAAAGAAAATATCGAAACACACTAATTCAAATAAAAAATGTTTTGCACGGTTGTACAAAAATAAAAAGGATGCAATGTTCTTATGGTAAACGATTTTAGATTATCAGAATAAAAATCATTTAACTAAGGTGGAATAAACACCAGTTGCTTTTAAAGGCACAATACGAAAGTCACAAAAGAACTAGTTTTTATATCTAAGTTACGAGATATTATTATTGGATGATTTTATCATCCGTCTTTTTGGTGCCATCAGCACTCACTCAAATATCAACACAATAAAGCCAGACATCTCCTACTTACTGTGATCTCAATCGGGCATGATACAGTTTCCCATGAATTGAATAACTATAATGTTATAGTGCCATCTCAAATATAAGTAGAGTAATTGATGCCAAGACTGTAATTACTGGCGACACTGATGTTGTTGAAGATGTTGCTTGGTATTTACTTCATGAATCTCTGTTTGACTCTGTGATTGATAATCGAAAATTAATGTCATTTGCGACCCCGTTTTCAAGAAAATAAGACGAAATCAACTTGGCATTCTATTACACAAGTGTAACACAACTCGTTATACATTTCGCTTAGCATGACAACAGAAGCACCACTAGTACAGATTTAATTGAGTTTTTCGGGGCTCAGTAACTAAACAGAATTATGCAAGGAACACTCACTTAATTACAACGAAAGCTTGTCCACCTTCTGACCGTCACTCGTGCTGCACTCACCATGACATGGACAATGACCAACTTGGCTTGCGTGATAACTCCATGTTACCGACATCTAGTGACCTCCTTTTAGTACTTCACTGCTGTTTAACTCATAAGCTCCCTTCTTCCCCTAGCATTGCTATGACCAGTGCTATTCTCGGTTCTTCTCGGTAAAATGTCTCTTTCCCATGAAACGCATCTCATATATAAGTCTTAAAAAAATTTATATAAAAAAACGTGTTTTTTTTGTGAGTTCTACAACGATTAAACAAAAACAAAGTCTGTAGCTATCTCTTAAAAACAATTTTAATTAACCTTTGGATAATTATTCTTTACAATATTTGCTTGATAATTAAAATTGTTCGGATAAAATTTCTAATAATTTTATGTTCTTTTATTTACGTGAAAAGACACTCCATGTCTTTTAATAGTTTTTAACTTCTATGATTAAAAATTTGTCGTATAATGTCAGAGTCATACTTTCGTAGGCAGTAAATGAAAAAGTAACGTAGGCATAAATTGAAAAAATTGTTTCTCAGTATTTAGTGTCCTTTAATATTGTTATTCAAGAAGTTTTATTTAAAATAAATCTCCTACTTTCTTTGACTACACAAACACTTTTAATGAGAACTATACAGCATATGTCAGAAAAAAAAATTTTTTTAATGTTTTTAATCATTTTTTTACGTTTTCATTTTTTAGCAAACTGGTTATTGTGTGATTTTCAGCGTGTCTTACATTGCTCAAATTTTAGTAAAAATAGACACTAAAGAACGCTAACTACTGGTGTTAATTTTGATGAAAAATGAGTATTTTTAAAACTATTGTAANGAAATCGTAGATGTTTCATAAGATTGTAGAAGTTCTCATTCGTATTGATCTCTAAAGACCTAATTAATCAGAGCTTATATTAGTTTTAAAAAAATTCTGTAAAAATTAATACAGTTAATCGTAATACTTTAACAGCATAACTGGTAGAATACTTGATTGGCACGTGGAAGACCTAGATATAATACTTATTTATAAAAACTGTAAGTCAAAATGATAAAAATTAACTTTTTATGAATTAAGAATTTTTATTAACATATTTTCTCATAACTAGCGGTTACTCGGTCAACTGATCCAAGCTGCACTGACTTACTCACGCCATCAGCAAGGGAAAGCAACGGAAATCGATGTTTTCGCAAACAGCTGACGACCAGACGAAATATAAAGAAGGCAGTATCATGACAGTGACAACGCCCCGATAGAAGACCACGTCAATGGTCCTGGCTTTAAGTATTACGGTAAAAGCGAATTTAAAGCCTAGTGTCCCAGGAATTACATCTTGCTAGTTTAGTTGCTATTAAGTCACTAAATACTGCTGAAAACATTGTAGCAAAAAATAATTATCCTTAGGCTAACTACGAGTCCCACGCAAGAAAGGAGTCTGTACCTCCTTTCAACGTGCATTAAAGCATTCCAGATGATCTCGGTTTAGGAAAAAAAAATAATAATAATTGTAATAAATATGGTTATTATTGATAATATTATTGTTATCATCATTATTTTTATCATTATTATTATTATCATTGTCATTACTATTATTATATGCTAGAGGATATGAGTAAAATAGTGTTAGGCCTAAAGAAATGGTTATCTAGTAACATTATATACTTTTCTTGAAATACAGATACATACACATCGCTTGAAATTTTCTCCCCTACTGATCATGACATTGTTTATTTCTTTTATGTATTTTTATGTATACACTCAATACAGAAAAGAAAAGTATAAATTCAGTTGTTATTTGGGCATATAGTTTTTATTGCCCATTTAATTGGCTCTGCATGTACATATTCTCAAAGAAAGCAAGGAAATTTAATTAATAACTACATCAACTTTTAGTAAAAATTCAATATGAAGTTCCATCATAATTATACGAATAACTTGTTTTTGTTTTTTTGATTATTGTATTTTCACCCTGATACTAACGTTTCACATCATATGGTTATACTGCAAGGTAACATAACTAATAACTTATGACCAACAACATCTTGTATCTTTTTTTTTTTTTTTTTTTTTTCTTATGACCTTAAGCTCAAAGCACCATTTAATTAAAAAAAATATATAATTTCTAAAATACGCCAGTTCTTTATTACTGGACATGGATATTAAATGGCCTACGAAGTATATGTTAAGGCAGTGTATGCACTGCAAGCAGCAAAGCCAAGTACTTGCAGAGGTTCTCATAAAGTATGGTGACGCACTCTAGGCACTGTTAAAAGTATACACTAGCATATAAGATCTGTTGCGAGCGTCAGCTAAAGTTCACGTGTTGCGTTGCCGCATGCATATCGAACTCTAGTGGCAGCTTCTCGTATGTATAAATCGGCTAGGTAGAGTTACGTGAAAACTATATCAGGTAGCCCTACAGAGCAGAATATCACGCTCGGTCTGATTAACGGATGTAATTTTAAGGTAGAATGGCAAGCCATTCATACAGAGTTGAGGAACATTGGGCACTACTCGTGCGATCGATCAGTTGTAGACAAGATGCGCAACAATAAATGATACATGCTGACCGGTAAAGTCAGAGTGTATAAACGTGTTATGTAAGTTCTTCGCACACAATGTAGATGTAACGCATTAGAATACGCTTGACATGCATCGAAATGCTTAAGTTAAGGCTTTGCATATTCCTTGTAAGGTTAAGGTCATAAGCGTCTCTAAAACACACTTGTCAGACATTAACAAGCTTTGCATGAGCTGCCCCAGCATAAGTAAGTGGATTTGTGCTACCACTGCATTTGTGTACGAGTGATGATCTATAGTGTATGTCAGTAGCATTTTTTAAGGACCTTAAACCAACGCAACTATCTATGTACCTTCACTCTTTTCGCCGCAGTCTCTACACGCTGTTCGAAGTAAAAGCCAAAAAAAATGACGATTCGATGTAGAACGAAATCGTAGATGTTTCATAAGATTGTAGAAGTTCTCATTCGTATTGATCTCTAAAGACCTAATTAATCAGAGCTTATATTAGTTTTAAAAAAATTCTGTAAAAATTAATACAGTTAATCGTAATACTTTAACAGCATAACTGGTAGAATACTTGATTGGCACGTGGAAGACCTAGATATAATACTTATTTATAAGGAAAATTTTTTAAGATTAAAGTAATTACTAGGCTTATTAAAATGTAAGAAGTTTTTCTTTTTTTTTTTTTTAACTCAAAGAATGTTAATTAGTCGAAGATAATAACATCTACAATATTTTGTTACCTCGTGCGAATAAGATTAATTTTTACCCTGCAAGCCATTAGTAGTGTACATTAAAAATCATCATGCAATTTCATCTTTAATAGTACATCTAATAGCATATTATATTATAAGGAAGAACATCTGGGTTTGAAGTTCATTCATGACGGACATTTTTTCGTTCTTTAATTTTTATTAAAAATCGATGTCTAAATTTAAGTAAGTATAGAAAATGAAAGTTACTTTTAACGATGATCAGGTCAGTTAAATAAATTAAACAGCAGTTGATAACATAGTGCAATTACTTTTTTTTTTACGTAAGGTTTCTAAATTAAAATATTTATGGGCCCGGAGGATCAAGGCAGATCACAGGCGAAAATAATGGCTTGATACAAAATATAACTGAATATATGTTTTTAGTATCCATTTATTGAATTACCTCTGATGAAGTAGGATCTTAACACAACACAACAATTTCCATTCTTAGTTCGATACAGTAACTTTTTTTTCTTTTTTATCACGATACGCTTACAATGTTATCCAACGCGTTCGGGAATTCTCCACATAGATATCTTAAATGAAAATTGTTCGAGCGTTAAGTCATAAGCGAAACAGAGAATCTCAAAACAATAATTCAATCATGCTTCCCTGAATCACCTTGATCAAAACGAGTGCCGTCTTCTCAACGACTCGGAAGCTTATGCGGTACGAATACAAACAACGCGCTTATGTGCGCGTATATGAAGCGATAAATTATGTTATAGTCGATTGTTTTTAATAAGCTTACAAGACAACGATCAAACTTTGAGTCGAGATCATAGACAACTAAAATGAAATAAATTGATATGCCGTACTCCCTTGACTACTTACTTGTTTCTCGAAATTAAAGAATTATCCAAAATCTTATCTAACTATAAAATATAGTACTTTTAATCGAATTCCAAAATCGAAATCATAAACAACTAAAATTAAATAAATCAATGTGCCGTATTCTCTTGGCTACTTATATGATTCTCGCAATTAAAAAATTAACAAAAATTTTATAGAGTAATTTTATAGTAACGACGATCGAATCCCGTGAAAATCAATTGAGTAACACACTTCCCATAAGCCCGCTAAAGTCACAGCAGCACTTCTAAATTTCTTTGTCACACAGAACTCTTTAATAGAAACGCACGCCACGTTTCTTAACTTATTTATAATTAAATAACTTTGGAAACAGCAAGCCAAGGAAAAGGTTTCAAAATGTTAACCACAGAATAAAATTTTAACTAATTTTAAATATTAGTCAAAAAGGTATTTGGCTAACTGATTTCAAATTAATATTTATATTTACCATCGATATAAAGAACAGGCAAAAAGCCGGAGCGAGAGGGAAAGGAGCCACAGGAGCCACGGCCCAAGCGATTGAACACAGAACAGTGCGATGGAAAAAACGAGCGACACCAAGAGAGTAGCCACGAGCGAACGTCCTCAAGTTGCTTGTTGAGCGGAATCGGGGCCACCCTTCGATTGGTAAATTATGCAATCGATAGCTTTCCATCCCAATTCTTAAAAGTCTTGCGACTTACGCTCCCTCGAACCATAAAGGGATTCGCTTACCTTCTTTGCTCTCTTATTTCTTCCTTTTTTCAACCGAATAACAAAACTGCCCTTTTTACCTTTTTCGATCCCTTAGTATACCTCAGCCTCTGTTCCCTCCATCCTCATTCCTCACCTACGTAATCGTGATCGCTGATTCCTATAAGAGAAGAAGGGAGTTAATTCCTGGAAACGCTTTATAACCAGCCTAGCTATAGTACTGAATAATGAAGTTTAAAATGTCATTATGATTTCAGCGGCTGGAAGATAATAATGTAGCAGATACCACTAACATTTACAATGTTTGGTAATAAAATGTGTTTTCACAAAGAAATTTCTGTGGCAATGTGAGACAATACTAAGACATTAAAAAGCAAAAAATAAATAAGGCAAAGAAGTATCTCTGTTACTTGGCCTCAGAAAGTAAGTCATAACTATTAAGCCTTTTTGAGACCATGAATAACATACTTGGCTTGAGTAATGTAGCCATAATTAACAACTGACCCTTTTAAAGATTTTGTATATTGTAATTTCAAGCAATAGTTGTTGCGCGCGCTCATTCAGTGATACTGTTCAGCGGTGTAGGGATGTACCTCTGTGTGGATCATAGCAGCCTTAGTTGGGATCATGTTTGCATTTGTTAGATAGCGTTCGTGGAGTTGACGTGGCTTCTAGAGGGCATTTGGTGGTTGATTCTGGATTACAGGAAAATACAGTGAATATGAGTACTCGCGGAGATGAGGGTTAATTAGTTGGATCCATTGCTTCTGGTGCCGATGTGCTGAGTCTACCGAGCATTGAATCTTAGGTTAATACAAGTTTAGATGAATTAAATCGGCTGCGCAGTTCTGCGGTTGCTGTAATTGCAGAGACTCCTTTTAGATATGCTAAATAGGTGCCTGTTCCCTAACAGAAGGAAGGTAACTGCATCAAGGGTTAATGTGGGTGGGGCACGTGATAACAGCGGCGCAATAAGCTCATAGTATGGTACACCTTAATTAAATATAAGCCGTGAATACATTTTGGAGGTATTTAAAAACTTTGGCAAGTTAAGATTCTCACAACTATAATATAACTACACTTGTACCAACGTTCTTAAATTATAAGAGCTTTTTCCATGTGTAATGTACTCCCTCCCAGCAAAAGCTAAGTCTAGGGCAAAAAGTTTAAATTACAAACTTGTTTGGGCAACGAGGCTGCGAGGTGTATGTTCAGCAAAATAAAAAATCTGTGTGACAAATTATCTGCCCTGATGCCGACATGAAATTGTTTCGGTGATTATTGCGTGCTCTGGTACGTACAAGTGTTCTTGATCATCAATTTCTTCACGAGGATCCATCAATTATGAATTCTTTACATAAGCATTTACATGACACTTAGTACCTCATCAATTGCTTCGATATCGACGTGTTGGCGATGTCTGAGATGTGGCTTATTCCAGGTCAGTATTCCTCTTCGTTGACCATACCACACTATAAATTTGTGCGCAACGATAGGAGCCTCAAGACAGTGGGGGGGGGGGGGTGAGAGTACATGCAAGGTAGTGGAGTTTAGCGCTTTGTGCAAAAGGACATTGCTTGTCATGTAGTTGGAGCCCCAAAAATTTCAATGATAAATGGTTCTGAATATTTTATATTACATCTTATGGGTCAAAGGGGTCGCTGTCTCCTTTTCGCCTCAATCTACCGTCGACCAAAGGGTGATACGCTTACAAACTTCTTCACACGACTATTTTAGTGTTGATTACGATATTTCCTTGATTCGTAGTGTTGTATCTTGCATAGCCCGTGACTTTTCGTCACTTTTCAGTGGTGAAATTTAACCGTGATATCGTATATGGTCAGTGGAGGTGCTCTGAACGGTTGAAAGCTGCTGGCGTTAATGAGGATGTTGACATCTGCCTGAGTAAATTTTATAAAACAGTAATTGGTGCGCTTGATGTTCATACATCTATGAGGGAGTGTGGTTTACATCACCGTCCGCCCACACCCTGGTTTTACTCAGTGTTAAGAATAGATGTATACTATATGATCGTTTATGTAAAGCTGCCAGTAGAACCAGTAACTTGATGAAACTTACTGAATACCGCCGTTTACGTGCCAAACTGAAAAAAGATATCGGTGTATTATGCAGTGGGTTCTTGGAGAAGGTTGCGAAGAAAGAAAGGAATCCTGTCCCTATCTGGCTAATCATGCGTAGACACGAACTTTTTGAGTAGACCTGCAGGTCATCGTTGCACTTTCTGTCTGCTGATACTGTAGTGCAGTAGTTATCTTTAATGTCTTGTGCCCACCATCCTTGTAGCGATTAAAAGTTGCATAAAATATTGCTACGCCTGCCTGGCGCTAGTCCTGAATTCTCGTTGGCTCCAATAATGTATGTTGAGATCAGCCAGATAATTCTTCAATGTACTATAAAGACTAAGGGTCACAGTTTCGATGGTCTGTCGTTTGCATACTTTCGCGAATCATCATTTTTTTTAATTTCTTTTCTTATACACTCCTTCAACATGTCGCTTACTACATTCGCTTACCCAGCACTTTGTAAAAGATCTGTCATTGTGTCTCTCTCTAAGGTGCCTCTTCCTTACGGTCCATCTGACACTCACTCACCTGTTACACATTTTGCTAATATACTGGATGTCCTGGCTGCGCGAAGAGTGTTTAACTTCTTGAAGAAGAACTCTTTCCTTCCATCATTGCAGTCGAGCTTTTGGGTGGGCTTTAGCACCCGGACAGTGTTGTTGAAGATTACTGAAGATATTTGTTAAGGTATAGAACATGGCATGGTGACAATTTTTGTATTCTTTTACTTTCGTAAAGCTTTTGATTCCATTAATGACGAGATTCTATCACAAATAATATGGGACATAGGATTCTTTCCGGCTACACTTGAATGATTTCATTCATACTTTACGGATCGCTCTCAGGCAATATCAAGCCCAGATGGAAGGCACACTGCTCTTTTGCCAGCTACTTTAGGAGTAACTCAAGGCATATCTATGGGCCCTATCATTTTTCTAATCTTTGAAGATTCGATACTCTCCATTCTATACTACAGCACTGGCATGCTCTTTGCTAACGGCCTGCAGATCCACGGTCAATGCAAACCTTCCGACCTCCATCAGACAATTGGTTTATTTAATCATGATATTGAACATATTGTACCTTGGTCAATGGTTCACGATTTGGCTTTGCACTATGGTAAGATTGTTACGACTCCACTTGGTACATGCCAGCAGCTTATGCGTGCGGATGAGAGTTTTTTGCCCTCTACTATTCAATAAAAACGTTTATGGGTTCCGTAGTAAAATCAAAAACCTTAGTGTGATGATCTCTAATGACCTCTTTTGGAATTCTCACGTGTTTACCATCTGTTCTCGAGTCCTTGGTATTTTGTATAGGTTGTGGTACAATGGTCGTTTTCTGTTCAGTTAGCTTATGCTAAGTAAGCTATGCTTGGTTTATATGGACCTCTCTGGTTACCTCGCCATTAAACTAGATCGCCTGTGCAATACGATAGTTAAGTATATATTTAATCTTCGTTGTGATGCTGCTATGTCGCGTTACTACTCAAGGCTGGAATGGTAATGCCCCAGTAAATAGCGGGACTACTTCCTGGGGGGTAGCAACTTACAAAATCTTAACCACATGGAGGCTCTAATATCTATTCAACCTGTTTTCAACACCTTCAGAGGAGCTCCATCAGTCAGCACATCGAGCCCGAACTGATCTGGTGATTCCATGCGATACCCTTTCGTCCCATGCCTAATCCTTCTTCCGATTGGCAAAGAAGTCTTAGGAAACTATTGCAGCGACTATTCGCTTAAAGGAAACGATCACGACATTTGAGACTGCCTTAGATATGAATTTGATCTCATTACGTCCACACTGAAAATCGACCAGGAACTTACTGACAGTTATTGGAGATCCATGTAATTATAATTTGTCGATCAATCCTAATTTGACCTAATACATTTTTTTTCATTTTAATACTTTGGTATTCCGTGGTTTCTTTGTATGGGTTGGTTATGCTTACAGATAGCTTGGGGACTTATATGTTACATAACTTTCTGCCATCCTACATTGTAATAGTATTACAGAAATTGTACAGGAAATTAGGTTATTAATACTACAATTCATATATTATTAACCTAAGTATAATTATTTAAGAAAATATGTAATATATAACCTTTTCGTAAATTTTACATGCTTATGGCTCTGTTATAGCTCTTCGTTCTCGTATTAATCGCTTTGGTCTTACTTTCCCTCGATATTACCTGCAGGGGCTTTCATTGGCGGTGGCGATGCAGATCCCTAGTCAACTTGGGAGGGGGAGCGTCTCACGCTTAACTACTACTGCTACTCTCTTGTTGCTTTGGTAGCATGCCTTTCTGGTTCAGCACATCCCAACTCCTTGGATCCCTAAGCTTATTCTATCTGAATCAGCTGATGCTATTACGGCTGCGACTTCTACTGCTAAAGTCGTATACCTATGTGAAACGTACACATGCATTTACGTTCCTTATTCTTTTCTACATTTACATCTCTGTATTTGTCCTTTTCCATCTTACCATCTTCTTCCAAATTATTTTTTACCTCTAAGTTCTGGAATGCGTATTCTCGTAAATTGTCATTACTTCGGCGGCCCTCTCATAATTCTGCATTGAATAGCATTTTGTAAACTGACTGTTTGTCGTGGCATGTAACCTTGTTAAAATCCCCTATTAGTATGAGAAACATTTAATTAGAATTCTAGGAAACAGTTTAAGAGCTATACGAGTAATTTAGTTCTATACATAAGAAAAATTGCAAAACTACATGGAGTCTGTAATAAAAATAGTAGGTTGGCCAGCGTACAGTGCAAACCACAAAACAAGATAAAAAATACTCTAATCAAATGTCTTTCAACAGAAGGGGTGAAGAAATCATCTCACAGGATCCAATTAACAATAAAATATCTTACATACACAAGGATAAGGATATGAAAAAAGAAGTAGAAATGACAAGCACATCATATACAAAGTAATATGCGTAATGAAAAATAAGATGTAAGATCTGTGGGGCAACAAGGTATGTTACATAGACACTTATCGTCGTTGTATAGATACTTGCTGGCTCTTTTAGTAATGCCTCTAGCAGAAATTATGTTGAAAAAAGTAATCTTAGTGAATTATGATGTATCATAAGCAAAAAAGAATAATTTAAAAGGAGAATGAGTAACAAAAGACAACTCGGGCTGGCATCTAACACGGGCAAGTCTGGTAATAAAATATACAAATCAAAATAAAGACCAGTTATCAGACTCAAGAATTAATACTTACAGTAATAAGATTGTGACAGAAAAAAATTTATTAAAGAATGGAATCAAAATTCATTGTGGTGGGATGGTTACGATAAGAAAAATGAAATGCCAAGTTACAGCGTTCTTGGAGAAATAAAACCTTGACATACATTCCCTACCAAACGTTATGACGGTAGTTACTTAAATCAAGAACAAATAAATTCACTTCTATCGTCACCTCAAAATTTTATCTCTCCTACTATGGTAAATGAATGGATCGATGTAACAATGAACGAATTTATTGCAAATGGAAATCCCGTAAGAGCAAAATATCCAATTAAATCACGCAAAAATGGTCCCACCAAAACTAAATTACACAACTCTAATGATAAACTATACAGAAGAACTATATCATCTATTGAACGAAATAGTAGTAAAGAAAGAGACGACAACCTTTTTCAATCAGGGAACATAGAAAATAAAACTAATTACGATACCAAGGATACTCCCAATCAAAATATTTTACTGCAAGTAAGGCATACAGCAGTGTTAAAACCCATACAGCAAAATTGGAACTCGGCATGTAGCAAAAAGGTAACAAGAAATATGAGCCCTGCTAAAAATTCATCTAATATAACTTATAAAGCAAATAAATTAACATTTTTAAGTACTTGCGAAAACTTAACTCACACCAAAGACAATTACATCCATATTATTTCTGAAACGGCAGATATAAAATCAATAAACAATAAACTACCATCAGATATAGGTGTTATATCGAAAAAAGAATTATCGAATGTTCAACAAAAATTAGGAGACGTAATAACTTTAAAAAACCCAAACTGTTATATATTTTCATTAGTCGTGAATAAAAACTTGACTAACGAAATAAAATCTAGCATTTTACGAACCTGCTTTAAAAATCTTACATATACTACATTAGTAAAATAATCTAACACTGCTCGTATTTCTAGAAAAGGTAAACTGACTAATAATCTTCCTAGAGAAGATATGCCATGAATTTTATAAAAAGAATTACGTCACTTTCCTCTTACAGTAAGAATTTGTTTCAGTGCATGTTCTTATCTAACCCTATAAGACAAAAAGCAAAATGTAGTTTAAAGTAATACTAGCTTATTTGGAGGTCATAGAGAAGTAGTAAAAACTTATAAACGAATGAGAAAGAAACATTATTGGAAGGGAATGCGAAACGACTTTGCTGAATACATACAAAAATGTAAAATTTGCCAGGCACAAAAATGAGTCCACACAAAAACCAGAAAACCTATGGTTTTTACAGACATACCATCAGAAGTATTTTACAAAGTCGCAATAGATACAGTTAGCCATTTTTATAAAGTATATCTAGAAATAAGCACATTTTAACAATGCAATGCTTACTTACGAAATTTTGTATTACAGTTTCTGTTCCTAATATACAGGCAATAACTATTTTCGATGTTTTGTCAAGATATTTTATTTCAATTTCCGGTATTTCTAGAATTCTTCTCAGTGACAAATTTAAAAGTTTCATTAATTAAGTATTGACAGAATTATCAAAATCTTAACGATTCTGTTTAGCTCTTACTAGTGCATATCACCTACAATCAAATGGTTCGTTGGAGGGAAGCCACGCTATGTTAAACGATTTTTTGAGATCCAACGCTAAATACGAAAATGACTGGGATACAATGGTTCCCTTTGCAATGCATGAGTATAACACTTCAGTTCATTCAGCAACAGGCTTTACACTTTTTGAACTTGTCTTTGGTAGACAGTTGCGTTCCCCAAATCTACTTCCAGACAAATTTCAACTAGAAACATACAGCTCATATGCTAGTGACCTTGTCCACTGTTTACGTACAATCCAAGAAATAGCTCGTCATAGACTGAAAATATCAAAGCAAAATACAAAATCACGTTATGACAATAAGTCAAAGCCACAAAACTTGGAAGTTAGAATGACAGTATATGTGCTCAAAAAACCCTGGAGAGGAAAATAAGACAGATTTTATGACAGAAATTTTTAAATTAAAGGAGAACATAGAAATAATAACGTCATATTATAATCAGTAAATAGAAGAATAATAAACAAACATATTGACAAAGTAAAACGCTGCTACCTTAAAAAAAAAAATTTAATAAAGTTTTACTTACGTACTCAGTAATTATAATTTATATATATATATTATATTTCTCTAAGTTCTGG